>JARWLC010000003.1:24160000-24485000 GCA_033318265.1 Phyllotis vaccarum | reverse complement strand
GTTAGGCAGAGCGAATAACAACCTAGAAAGAATAGAAGACTTCCTGGTGAACCTGCTTCAAGGTGGCACACCCAACAGGGCAGTTGCCCACTTCAGAGACTAAATTCTTCCCCAGGTCCCCAAGCTACATTCCTAACTGTTTCATTGTTTTTCTTGGGAAATACCTAGACAGAAACTCTATTGTTGTTTTCAAGTCCAATTAGACATCCAGTTCCTGTTAAGGGTTCCATAGAGTGACATCCATGTGAATCTGAGACTACAGCTTTTGTTTCTTGGGCAGGGGAGGGGAATCTTCCCACTTCGGGAAAGACCTTAAGCTTCAGCCAGAGCTCGAACTCCCCCTCCACAACCCACAGGGTCTTCTTGCAGTCTCAGCTGCAACTATGTTTGGAGTCCGGACATCCCTTGCATCCCTTGCACACTGTGCAGCAGCTGGTCCCTGAGCACAGGCTTCTAAGAAGAGCCACCTCCACAGTCATCATTTGTACGGTGTTTGCCTTGCCAATTATTAGTACAGTGGGCCAGTTCTCATCCTATACTGCTCTTGGGGAAAAATCTGCAGCCTAGGGAACCGGCCTACTTTGGAAATGGAGCAGCAAACACTGCTGATTGACATGGCTTCTGTTTCTCCATCCCCTAAAGGGACAAGGCTCTGGAGACAACTTTTTAAAGGCTGTGATCTCGGGCCCTTGAGGAACTTCTGGGACACTTCAGATCTCTTGGGGTTGGGATGAGTGTCAAAGGCTACAGTACTTGGACCCCATACACACATTCCTGCTTCTTCCAAAATGCATCCATGTTCAAGGCTTTCATCTCTACCAAGGTAGTTCAAGCTGCCTTCAAACAGGCTGGCAAGTCTATGCAGAGTCCATTAATTGAGCCCATGTCCTTCTCAATAGATTTCTTTTCAGATCTCAGCTGGCGAGTGAGCTTAGCTAGCCATCACCTGCCTCTCCCAGGAAACTGCCATTCTTTAAATATTTTCTTAGCCCAGATATGTAAGTTCTGGGGAGAGAACAACAGAAAAAAAAGAAAAACTACTGTATAGGAAAGCTGATTGCAGAGTCAGCATGTGAAGGCTTGGGAATTGTCCAGGATATTCACTGAAAACAATGGAAGCTGTGGGACTCTGATAGAAGAGAAGAAGAAGGAAGGGGAGACCTTTGGAGAAATTGTCATGTGGTCCAGATGTAGTAGAACTCGGGTGACTGGTAGGACTAGTCTCAGTAGGAGACACTGCTCTCGTGGCCAAAGGCATTGACTTCTTCTAGAACTTTCCACTTAGGCCAGAAAAAAAGCCTCAAGCCTGTGCTCAATCTTCTTCATAAAGACCAAATCTTGGAAGGTCTTGAACATTCTTGGAAGAGATGTTGGCTAAATACAAGGAATCTGGGACAGTTTCTCAATATGTGGGAAGAGCAAGGAGACATACAGGATGGTGGGAGATCCTCTCTTCCCCAGAAGGAAAGCAAATTGAAGACAACAGGTTCAGGAGAACAGATTGTGGAGCCAGGGTCATCACCATAGCAACCAGCCCAACAGTTCTCCAAGAGGAGAGTTCCAAATTTTACTTTTTCCTTTTTTTCCCCCATCACTCTCCAGCACTGTCACTCTGTTCCTGGCGGGAGAAAAGTTGTGACTTTTCCCACCTACCAACAAGCTGCCTAGCTCTGGAAGAGTGAATCTGCTGTGAATGGTCAAAGAATAGGGATATTTTAGGGAAAACTTGGAAGACCCCAAGCCCATTTGTCTCTCCCTTAGAGCTGGAATCCTGCAGTTTGTCATGTAGCAGAACAATTGTTATTACTCAAGTGTACAAGGAAGCCCTTTTATGTACACAATGGATCAGAGAAGAGTCAACTCTCCAGTCTTTAAATAAAAGATTTTTTGTCCCTGACCCAGAATATTATATAACAATAGGTATCAAAGAAGGTTCATAATAGCAATAGAAAAGAAGACCTCAAGCCTCCTTAAAAAGATCTAAGTATGATGTTATCCCAAAAGCTAATAATGGTGAGGTAGAGCTGTAGCTCAGTGGTAGAGCATATGCTAACATACGTGAGGCCCTGGGTTTAATCCCCTGCATTACAAAAAAAAAAAAAAAAAAAAAGAAGTCTAAAGCTATTGGTACACATAAAGAAATCACAAACCTTGTCTAAATGTAACCTTACCTAACTAAAACCACACCAACACTAACTCCTTATCACTTATTCCACTAAAACATTCCAAATGACCATTCTGTCATGTCTGGGATTGGAAACAGTAAGGATCAAGTTCCCCCTTGATTCCAGAAATTTGACCTGACCTCTGCTATTGCAGAAAGGTGTCAACATAACCAAGGGCTATGGCATTGGTCTGTCTAAAGAGATACAGCTCCCAAACCATCCACTTGTCTTCACACAGGCAGCAATTTCTTTGGGCCACAGATCCTCACAGGTAGATGAACTGACTGTGACCATGCACACCTGTAATCCCAGAACTTTAGAATCTGAGGCAGAATGATCAGAAGGCAAAGCCCAGACTAGGCAAATCAGTGAGTTCAAAGTCAATCTAGGACATATACTGAAATCCTATCTCAAGTAAACAAACAAATATAGGGATGAGGCTGTAGCTCAGGGGTAGAGCACTTGCCTAGCATGCCTAAGACTCAGTGTCCAATGCCTAACAACAGAAAAGAAGTAAGACAGAGTAGCAAGGATGTGTCTTCACTCCAGACACAACCAGAGGCCCAGTCACTGGGTCCTCTTCTTTCTACCATTGTACAGAACACAACTTTTCCCTCATTTCCAAAAGACATCTAGCTCTACCTGTCTCACAGACTGACCATAATGGATTGCCAGGGAGGCATATATAATCACAAAGCAATGTGAAGACAGCAGCAAAACTAAACAACCAAAAAAACAGTGCTCCATATCTTTGAAGACCTCTCCAACAAAGTTAAACTTGGGGACATTATAAAGAAGTGCCCTATACAACACTAATCTTAGTGACGGACAAGGCAAGATGTGCTTTAGCTATTGAAAGATAGATAAACTTGTGAAGCAGACAGCCTCCTGCCTTCTTTTCCAGCACTTCCCCCCTTCATCCCCAACAAGAGTCACTCTTATCAAGTCCTTGCTACAGTGTGAGCTGGTGATGCTTTAAGATGTGTCTCTACCCTGCCCACCTCTGCCCCCATCCAGACAGGAGAGTTTTATAGGAACCTCTGTTAAGGACTTCTAAGAATTACACACCTTCTAAA
Source organism: Phyllotis vaccarum (assembly GCA_033318265.1). Taxonomy (NCBI): domain Eukaryota; kingdom Metazoa; phylum Chordata; class Mammalia; order Rodentia; family Cricetidae; genus Phyllotis; species Phyllotis vaccarum. The sequence goes on along the minus strand of JARWLC010000003.1, from coordinate 24,481,759 downwards.
AACAAGTAGAGACAAAGACTGGGTGTTCTGAAAATAACATAAAGTAGGAATTTACGTGTTCCATCAGACCCTGAACCAAGTTCTGAGTGTGTTTTTTCACATTTCTCTTCTCAGACCATAATCCCAGAAAGGAAAACAAAAATCCTTTCTTGAACAGTCCTTTCCACTACCTGGAGAACCAGGCTATGCATTGCCCAAAGTAACATAGATTCAAAAATTGTCTGCCATAGCCACACAAGAAGCTACTAAGGGGTTACCATAGATGATCCCATGGTTCTGCTGGCTAGGGCTATTTCTAGAGTAGGCAGGCAAGCTGCTCTTGCCATCTGCAGTTATCAAGATCAATCATCAGAATCCCTGGACACCGCATCAAGTAGAAATGGGGCAAAGTTCCTGATTTGGGAGATAAATTCTTTTCCATGTGCCCAGATTCTCCCAGGTAAATGTCAGCACAGCTCCTAGAACAATGCAGCCCATCTGAAAAGTGACACTTGGAGAAGTATAAAAGCCACATACCTTACCCTACCCTGTGCCACCGATCAGCCAGCAATGCCATATACCTGTGCAAACTGACATATGCATTTCATTTTGATTTAATAAAACACTCTTACATGAAATAACAATATAAAAGAAGATGACAAGAGCCACCATAAGAACTGGAGAGGGTCATTCTTCCAAGACTTAAAGTTGTTCTTTGACTGTGTCAAGAACGGGTGAGATGGCACCCTCTCTTCCTTAGCCACTGCTTTCAACTGTGGACAACGGTTCGGGTTCATATTCTCACTGCCTAAAACAGTTTTCTCCTTCGCTCCCCCATTCCTGAAGCCCCAGGATGTAACAGGACTCAGGGACACACAATAGTGTCTCCCATACTAGTGGCATCCACAGGTTCCACAAGCCGAGTTCTGTTCCCTCCTGCAATAATTTTTCCCAGGCTTGCAGGAATTCATCAGCCTCCTTTGTGGCTTGGTATCTCTGAAACCGCAGAGTATCTTTTACTATTGGAAACTGAGCATTCTAAATTCAGCAACCCAGGTCTACCTATGGTAATTTTAGCAACCACTTCCAATAGAAAAAAGAAATGACACCAATTAAGTGTAATTATTAGGATTTAATAGAGCCATTTCTCTAGCTCAGTGCCTTTCTGCCTATCCAAGTCATGTCTCCCCCCCCCCCACCAAGTTTCCCCTTAAATTGGGACTGAGAGCAGTCAATTAAAGGTATGCGTCCCTCTGCCTTTATTATGTGTTTGAGAGCTGTCTTATTAAATTGAAATCAAATGCACATCTAGGGGAAAGTTCACTTTAATACCAACTCCCAGCAAAACACTCAGAGACATGCACAATGATGGAGACTGATGTGTTGCCAAGCAACAGAGGAGATGAGTTAGACATGGAGCTAAAGGGAAGGGTTCCCTAAGAGACTTGATTAAGCTTGAGGGTTCTGATCTTACCAAATCTAGCCTGAATTTTTGCGGGATTTCCTGTCCCAGAAAAGACACTGAGAAGGGAGCTAATGTAATTAGAAGTGCAACACAATCACAGATGGTCTTACATACACACAAACATTCCCCTTCCCCCACCCCCCACGAAAGTGTTGTGAACCCGGCCAATGAATACAAGCAATTTCCAACTGTGAATGCTGAGGGGGGGGGGGCGGGTGGAGTTGAGCGCATGTGTGTAATTTGCTGCTGCCTCAATGGTTTCAAGCCTCTGGACTCACTTTCCTCTTCCCCTCCCCTCCCTTCCCTCCTCTAGGACAAAACAAGTGCTCTGAGCCTCAGCAACGTGGCAGGCGTGTTCTACATACTGATTGGAGGACTGGGATTGGCCATGCTGGTTGCCTTAATCGAGTTCTGCTACAAATCCCGTAGCGAGTCGAAGCGGATGAAGGTGGCATCGTCTTCCTGGGTCGTTTTCCCTACCCTGTTCTCAGTGGCACAGCTGGGTTTCCTGAGAGGCTTTTTGCTCAAAGGAGTAGGATGGGACAGGTTGAGGTCATCCAGAGGGCGGAGCAGAATCAGGAAGAAACTGAAGGAGAGGAGGGAAGGGACAGAAGGAAGAGATAGGATGTGTCTGGCAAATACTGTGCCCCAAATAGCAAGTGCATCTTTCCCAAGACAGGTCAGACAGGTCGAAGAGGTTAAAGGTCAAGGTTCAGTAAACACGGTGAGAGGTTGATTTCTTTTTTTTTTTTTTTTTTTTTTTTGGAAGTTATATCCAACAGAAGGGCTCCGAGATGAGGGAAGGCATACAGCCATACCTACCCAGTTCTCCAGTTCTCCTTGCTGGTTTTACTAGGCTTGGTGAATCAGGTCCATTTTTAGCTTCAGTATTATGGGCTAGCATTGGCAGAGAGACTCATCCACAGAAAGCTAAGCAGATTAGTGCATAAACCCAAAACTACAGGGAACACAGATGAAGGCAGCAGGTGCAAGCAAGAGTTTGAGGAGACTGAAGAGCTTCCAGTAAAAACAGGAAAACTTTGTAGGTATGAAGAAAAGCAAGTTCATCTTATGGGGACCCAAGAAGTACAACAAAAACAAGGCTAGAATCAAGAGAAAATAGTATACGAGAGGAGCACATGGACCATCCCAGTGAGCAGGGAACTCATCATCGCTGGTGCTGGGGAATATGGAGACAAGCGGTTCTTAGCAAAGAAGGAGATGAACACATCCCAGGGAAGCTGGGAGTGGTCGCCATTGCAGTCCCTGAAGTGCATCATTAGCCCTAGTGAGGTGATACGGATGGAAGTCAGTCATGTGAACAGCAGCATAAGAAGCATAGAACTTAGGCACCAGCTCTGACCTTCAAACCTTTGAACTTCAGCAAGAAATGGATATGAAGAAGTGCTCAGGGCTAGGGAATGGGTCATATGGTAAAGTGTCTGCCACACAAATATGAGGAGTTAAGTTCAGAGTCTGCACCCACATAAAACCAGGTACACTTATGTACCGTAGGTGTGCCTATGACTCTAACACTAGAGAAGGAAAGGAGAGACAGGGAACCCCTGGAGCCAATCAGTCAGATAGCCAGATCCACAAGATCTAGGTTCAGTGAGAGAGAGATTCCGTTTAAAAAGAAGAAGAAAGAAGCAAAGAACGACCTCTAATGTCAACTTCTGACCATAACACACACATACACACACACATACACACACACATATACACACATATACACACACACATATACACACATACACACACACAGAAAGAAGGAAAGGGGAAAAGGGAGGGAGGGAGGGAGGGAGGGAGGGAGGGAGGGAGGGAGGGAGGGAGGGAGGGAGGGAGGGAGGGAGGGTGATTCAGACAGTAATAGGAACTTAGAGGAAGAAGAACTGGAGCGGGCTTGTGGGAAATAGCAGAAATTAGTAACAAGCATTCTTTAGACTAAGAAGGGAAGAGAAATGTGGTCCCTTTGCAACAGCAGATATCTTGGCCTGAGTTCTCTCTTTGGCTTGATTAGATGAATAAGATTCAATTCTGGGGTGTATTCCCCTATACTATGCCCTAAAGGCTCCCTTTGCCAATGTTCAGTTCCTCCTGAGTGGAACACATAGGTCATTATATCACCTGCACAAGTCTCTGCCCAGCCTCTCCCCACCTCAGCCATGATCCCTGTTTACATCCTGGGGAGGCCATCTTAGTCAGTCACTTTCTGGAAAACTTAGTGTTCAGTCTGTATGAGAAGAAAGAGGACTTGTCATTCTAGTATTGAGGCCTTTTGTCCTGGCACTCAGCATTGCCACATCATGGTTCCAGCTGCCTCGCCACTAGCAAGGTGCCTCCCTCCTCCCACCATGGCCCAGCCCCTGTGTGTTCTATGCAAGCTGACCCTACACCCTGCCTTCTAGCTCATGGAGCCCATTTAAAAAGCCATTCCCCCACATTGTGGTAATAGGAACAATGGAAGTCTAGAAGTGTGCTAGCATTTGTCTAGAGGAAAATCACACTTTGCTCTTCCCTTGACTAGCTCCCCCACCTCGACATCCTGTTGGAAAAAGCAGATCACAGCACAATTGCTGATTCTATACCTTAACACACACACACACACCCCGTAGGTTTGGTGGTGTGGCATGTGGGGGGGGCCCTGAGCACTAAGCAAAGCTTTCTTTGTCACTTCTACCCACAAGATAAACCTCCAGACTGCTCTTCCTTTTGTCCAAAGAGAGTGAACCACGATTCACACAGCAAAGGGGGACCCAGGCCAGGAGCTTGACCTGCTACAATCTTTGCAACCTTCTACCCCTTCTCCATGGAGCAGAGGCCCAGAGCCTGTACTGGCTGGTCAGCTCTCAAATGCTTCCTCTCATGGTATCCAGGACACTGCGCTCTATGGAGATCTATAAGCTGAGAGCCTGGCACAAGTCCATCCATTCTGTTTCTTTACTCTGTCATCTTAGACAACTTTTAATTGCCCTCTGGTCTTTACCTTTATTGTAAAAATGGGGACAGAGATAGTATATATCTCATAAGTTTGTAGTGAGAATATAAAGTAATAGATTAAATGAATGGCAGGAGGGCCAATATCACAGTATGCTCTCAATAAATAATCACAGCTGTGATCACTATAACAGCCATTCTTAACAGACAGCTACAGCTTCCTTCAGACCTTCTTGTATTGGTATTTATTTATGAGCATGTAATTTTATTTACTACATGTACTAGGTTGCTTTGAGCCATGCAGATCTGTCCTCAAAGAATAGGCTGTGTCTATAGTGTAAGTATGTTTATCAAGTTAATGTAGAATTGTGTTCAAAAGAGAAAAACTTGGAGCATGAGAGGAGACATGAGAGGTTAAGCAGCATGACACCCCCCATGGTGTGTGTCCCCCAAGATGGTTTTAGTATCATCTATACCCATGGTGTGGTTTGGTGTCCACAGAGCAGGCAACCACCTGAACGTCCAGCTTCCCTGTAAGTTTATAGTGATTTCCACTAACCCAGATAACTGACTAAAGGCTGTACTTCAGACTGAGACAGTGTTAACTGGCCCCGCTGACGTTGGACTGCAGCCCTAGATGACAAGGGTCCTTTCATAAGGCCACTGAGTCATAGTACCATGTCTTAGAGACAGTCTCACACATCCCTTTACTACAGTGTGGTTGTTTAATTTCTCAGAAACTGTTAGGGTCCCCCAGTAGCATTAACCTAAGACTCTCCACCACAGACTCCTGTAATCAAATCCATCCATTGTCATGAATTCTTCACAAAACACCAGGACTCCTAATAGAACTTTCTATCTTTCCACTTCAAGGGAGCTATTTTCTTTATTAATCTAGCTGGCCCTTCATTTCCAAAGCTCCATCAATTCCTCTCTTATCTAGAAGAGATAAGTGGAAGGCACTCCAGTTACTCCTCAGGTTTCATAATGAGCTGCTTTGCTTTTCCCAAAAGCAATTAGCTCTACTCAGAAGCACAGCTCGCAGCTCTTCACCTGGATGCAGATGGAGGTGACAGAGTCGTTGGAAATCCCTCCAATCCTGCCTTTCCTTACAGTGTTTACCAATTCTCAAAGCCTGGAATCCCTAAACTAGCTCAGGCTCACCTTCCCATGACTCAGAAGTCCAAAGAGACCTCTAGTCACCACCGTGTGAGGGAAGAGGAAGAGGAGGAAAAGTGAGCCCTGAAGAAGAGAGCGCAGGGAGCAGCTAAAAGGGGAGGGAAGGCTGAGAGCCTCCAAACCCGGGAGTTAGCTCCTCACGTCCATTAACCAAGCAATGTGTTCCTGAGAATTTGCAGGCTAGTAAAAAGTGAGCCTAGGAGAAGTGTGGGAGCCTGCTGCTACAAGGTCACACAAGCCAGGAGCTAGAGTTATGGGAATTAGACAGCGAACAAAGTCTACATAAGGCCTGAGCTCTTGAATTGAGACAAGATGCTTCTAAACTTCTCTTTTTCCAGCTATTGATATATAGACAGAGAGAAATATAATACATGTGCACATGTGTATATGTTTACAGATATACATGCATAGACATGTATACATATATTTTATATACATACACACACACACACACACATACACACACACACATATATTGAGCACTTGCCTTAAGTCTCTCAAGTGCCAATCATAGTGCTGGTCACAAAGACAAAAAAAAAAAAAAAAAAAAAAGCATCTTTCTACTCAGATTATGTCTCTTAGGTCACCTTCAGTGCAGAACCTCAGTTGAGTGTTCTTAACACTCTTCCCCTTGATGTGTCATAAACAGAACACATGTGTCACAGGGGGGAAAGAAGGACAATGCTCAGCATAGGAGATGCAACCAGGAACAACCCGGACACAGACTCCCATCTTGGGGTTTCATGGGAAAGGCAGACAGTATTGTCCTGCTAGATAGTGATGTTGGGAAGAAAACGCCCAGGACCTTCCCTTAATGAGAGAACCAAGAGCAGGTGGTCAGACAGCTTCTCTGAAAAAAAACAAAACAAAACAAAACAAAAAATCAAAATGGTGTTTCGCTGGCTTGAGGCAAAGAATGAATTTACAGAGGCCAACGAGTTGCCAGCAAAAGATGACCAGAGTCAGAGACCCAAACGCTAAAACTCTTGCCTAGAAATGTCTGGAAACCAGTAAGGCTTGGACAGAAAAATAATGAATTACCAATGTAGGAGCCGGGAACTCAGCAGTGAGTGAAGGTAGCCCACAGCATCCTAGTATAACTTAGACTGTCATAAACAAAGCCTCACCTAGGGCACATTTTGAATTGAGAAGAGCCTTAGAGCCTTTCCTCTGCCAGGGAGAACAGAACAGAATTTTTGTCCTTGGCTGATACTAAGTAAAATCAAGATCTTCATCATTTTCTACTTTGCTCCCAGGGGAAATTAATCCCCGGCCTTCCCAACCCCCGGGAGAGCCGCTGACCTTTTAAAATTGTATGTGACTGTGCCAACATGTAGTATGCTTAAGCCACAGCAATTTAGGGTCTGTATACTTGCCTAGAATTAATGAGCAGCTGAGAGGCTGAGCACAGAGGAAGCGTCTTCTATGGCTGGTGCTCAATCATTCTTTTCATACAGCTGAGTGGAGTCACAAAGACTTTCATTAGGATATTCTCTGACGTCCAGAGGCTGGGCAGAGATCTTCCAGCGTACCAAGGCACTGGGAAGTAGAATGCGCTCAGCACTGCAGAACTGAGTCTCAGAACAACTACATTGTAGCTGAACTTTTCATTCACTCTTCTCTCCCGGAGCCTCAGTTTCAAAACAACAGTTCCAAGGATGTGCTTAAGAGCAGCTGGTATAGTAGGAATAGACGAGAGAGCCAGCCTTGTGAAGGCAAGGACAGGCATATTAGTGATTGTCATTTAGCTTCGGACAGTACAAGGACCATGTTGAATAGGTCATCAACTTTGTCACTGTCTCAGATGAGTGTTGTCTTAAACAAGTCAATTCTGTACATGTCAGCCTCTCTTTAAAATGATCAGGGCAGTGTGGTGATATATTGTATATTTAATTAAAAAAAATAGTCTTGAAATAAAAATTGTCTCAAAACAAGCAAAACAAAAAAAAAAGCTGGAGAGATGACTCTGTCCTCTGATATGTCAGACTGCTTTTATTAAATGTACAATGTATAACCATAGTACAGTAGATAATTCAACTTCACTTACAGTCTCCTGGGAAGCTTGGAGAGTTAGGTACCCAGGCTACACTTATTCACTCAGCTGTGCTAGGGTAAAATTCAGGTCTCCATGGTTTTTCCCTAAAGCTCCAACCCTTGGACTCTAAAGTACAGTGTAGTGTGTGAACTAGAGGTCTTCTGGGAGTTAACTTGCCTTCCATCCCAGCTCATGCCTCGGCCTCTCTTCTCCAAGACTGCACAAATACATCAGAGACGCCAGCACCCATCTGCAGTAAGGTGTGCTCTGGGCAGCCCTCGGCTTTCTGAGAAAATAGCTCTGATGTTTTAACACTGGAAGATCTTAGTTACACACCAAATTTGTCTCAGATTTTGGTAGGTTCTGGTATTGAATGTGCCATTAACCTTGTCCTTCATGCTTTGCCAACTTTTTAGTGAGATATTTGAGGAAGCCCAAATCTATAAAAGCTTTGATTGGTTTTGTTGTCGAAGTTTTTAAGTTAAAGGGATGTGGTTGATGGCTTTGGGGAGATAGCCTAGCTGCCTGTTGCACATGCATGAGGAGCTAAATTTCATCTCCAGCACATGTGTAAAATCTGGGAGTAATGTTACATACTTTTAATCTCAGTAATAGGAAGGCGGCACTAAGTGGATTCCTGGGGCTTACTAATCGCCAGCCTAGTGGAGTCAGCAAACTTCATGTTCCAGTGAGAAACCTTGTCTAGATAAACAAGGTGGCCACAAAAATTTAAATATAGTTTTTCAAGATAGTAAAATAGGCTTTGAAGTGGTAAGATAAAATATTAATGGGAAACATTCAGACCCCTAGAAAAAAACACACTTATCGTATTCTGTTTAGAACAGGGATGCTACATCCCTGATACCAGATTACATCTTGCTATTTCTAAACATGTGCTTATCAGTTACTTTCAATAGAGAAAAAAGCCACAAAACAGGTTCCACACCAGCACAGGTTATTGCAGCTTCATTTCTGATGCCTTTGGTAAGATCTGAATTCTATCTAAGCCAAGTAAGCAATGTTGTTTCAAATATAAGCTAGACTAGAAAAGTTTACTATTACCAACTAAAGTCCTAATTTGAACTCACTTAGAAATAAAAGGTCATTCTATTTAAACAAAATGAGCTTATACATCATATATAATAATTGGAAGGCAAATATACCATACTAATATATGTCATTCAGTAGTTAAGCTGTTATCATTCTAATACGAGGCATAAAATTCAGGATATACTCCACAACAATAAAAATAGCACGTTTCCTATGTTCCAGGTAAAAAGACTATACTATTAGAAGCCAGCTTCTTCTTTAAATTGCTGTGTTTACACTTTCTACAATCAAATGTTTCATTCCAGTTTTCATAAAGCTCTAAGTCTTTTGGTGACACTCTAGGTCGCACAGTTCTAAAAGCATTTTCAAAACCAATAGAAGCTATTGGTCAAACTTGATCTGGCTTATGGTAGCAATGTCAGCAGTGTGTAAACAGCCAATAGAACCAAGAGACACTTCTGCAAGCTACATCCTAGAACTTCCATGTTTTTCTACGACACAATTAAATGTTATTCTCTTTTCAACCTTTTTTTTTTTTTTGTAAGAATCAGTAATCATTCATTTTTCCTGTTCTCAGCTCAGATTTTCCCTGTGTAGCATTGTGACTGTATTTATTTGGCCTTTGACTCAAAAATTTGGAATGCAATCCAAATCACACTTCCTCTTTGGTGGAAGAATGCCAGAGGAGGATGTAAATAAACTAAGTCCCAGAGTTTGAGGAAGAGACAGAACCAGCGTGGGCAGAACATCATATGGGGGGAAATCTGTCTGAATCATGGATTTTATTTTTTAGAATACCGTTTATTTATTCTTTGGTAATTTTATACATGCATACAATATGTCTTGATAATATCCACCTCCAGCTCACTCTCTCTCTCTCCTTTGGATACCAACCAACATTTCTCTCACCTACCTTCATGTTCTCACCCCTTTTTTTGTTTTTTGTTCTTATTTTGGGAACACACAGAGTCCAGTTAATGCTATTTGATTGAATGCTGACTGATCCTGTTAGCTGAATATGGTACAGATTCTTGTTCAGCTGCAGCAAGTTCATTGGTGTGATGGTCATGTTACATCTAGAAGACAGCACTTCACAGGCTCCTCCCATCCTCCAGCTCTTGCATCCTTTCTCCTTCCTCATCTGTGAAGTACATGGAGGATGGGTTGATATAGACATCCCATGTACAGCCGAGCATTCACAGTCACTCACTCTCAGCATTTTGATCAAGTATGAGTCTCTGCATTAAATGCTAACTACTGCAAAAAAGAAAATTATGTGGTAAAATTAAGAACAGCACTAATCTACAAGTATAAGCACAACCATTCAGAAGGTAGTTTTACATGTCTACTTAGAAAAACAACAGTAGGTTCCCCACTAGGCTTCTGTCCACATTTACAGTATTAGGCATGGATTAAATCGTGTGAAGCAGGGCTCAGATCAAATCAGAAACATAACCATCACATCAGTATTGTACCAGGAGACATATCTTGCCTGGCAAGTCAGTACTGTATCATTCAGAGTTCATCACCAAGTAAGTCCATTGTTGATTCCCCCCCCCCCCACCATGGTCTAACATGGCACTTTCTGTTGCTATGAAAGGTAGCCAGCAGGAAGTGAAAAGGTCAATTCTAGCTTGCTGTCCTGTAACCAAAGTGTGTTGTATCTTTGGCAGTAATATCCAAGAAGAACCATAGCCCATGTTGTTTGTGGGCCTTGAGAATCTCTGACCAAAACCCCAAGGGGAAGTGACCTATACCTGGCACTGAGATGCTTTTGTAAAGCTTTTTGTCTTGTAGGAGGGGCTTTTTCTATCCATGACAAGTGCCTGTGCTCAAACACTTTCTCTTTTTAGTTATCTTTAAGCTTTTATTATGTTTATATTGAAGTGTTATGTTGTGTGTGCATGTGAGTACTGATGCCTGTGGAGAGCATGGATTAGATCCTTGAGCTGTAGTGACAGGCAGTTGTAAGCTGCCACTACACATGGGTGCTGGAAATCAAGTGCAGGTCCTCAGCAATGCACTCTTAATTACTGACCCATATCTTCAGCCTCTAGTTAGCTTAAAACATAGTAGTTTTTCTTTTAAAAAAATCTATTTATTATACATACAGTGTTCTACCTGCGTATATGCCTGCATGTTAGAAGCAGACACCAGATGTCATTATAGATGGTTAGGAACCACCATGTGATTTCTGGGAATTAAACTAAGAACCTCCGGGAGAGAAGCCAGTGCTTTTAACCTCTGAGCCACCTCTCCAGCCCAAGATAGTGGTTTTAGTTTTGATTAACCCACCCCACTCCATCCCTGATTAAACCCTTAAACACTCCCCAGATGAATCATACATTTCAAAAATAATGAACATTTTAAAATAGTATCAGAATGTACAGTAAGAAATGAATAGCAAGAAAACAAACACATCAGGCTGTTTATGTTCATCTAGCTACAAGATATAGAATGATCTCTCTGTGTCACAACAAGAAAGACTGGGTATTTCAAAAAAAGATTGTATTTTTTTAACAAATTCAAGAATATTTTATTTCAAACCTATCTGTATAATGGCCAGTCAGGACAGCCATAGATTGTGAAGGCATGATCCTGGGTTTCCCCAGAATGTGAGCTTTCTTTAAGGTGACAGAATTTACATCTCAGAAAATATGATGCACACACATTAAGCGAAAGCCTTTGCTGTCATCTGAGGGGATGTAGGAGGGAATTCAGGAAGAAAGCTAAGCGGAATGTACTGGAAAGAGTGTAGAAGGTTGGTCTTAGCAAAATAAGTCTCTCAACCTACAGACAATTCTTCTCATTATGTTGATTTCTACCAAGAAACTAAACTTCACCCCTAAAATTCTATGAACTTGGAAGTGGATGGGAAGAGATAAGGTAAGGTCTTCATGCCACAGACCACCTTCTCCAGAAGAATTTGAATGAATGCTTCCTCTTTCCAGTAGGATAGAATCCAAGATCTGGATTGTGGTCTGGAGCATTCCATTTCACAGTTCTGATGCTGGAGTGATCCTTGAGTCCTTCCCAGTTCCAGAATTCCAACAGGCTAGAACCATGGCGTGGACACTGAGTTGATGTGTCAGTCTAGACCTGAAAGCTGTCCCTACTGAGAGGAAGGAGGGGTGTGCAGATGAAGGCCTTTGGAGACTCACGCTCATTCGTTTCAGCCCATGACCCTTGCTGGTCACATTTTTGGAGTTATCTTATTCAAATGATTCCTCAGTACCCTTTTCAACTGAAGCTAAACAGATTTTCTTTTTGGAAAATCATTTGAACCCAACAATAACACATTATCAGTTCCCCTGGATATATCAAGACATTTTCTGTGTAGTAGGGAGGTGTGGAGGATGAGGCAGCGGCAGAAGAAGAAGAAGGGGGAGAAGAGAAAGAAGAGAAGGAGGACAAGGTGGCGGGGTAGGAGGTGGTGGTGGGAGAAGAAGGGAGGGGAGAGTGGAGAGAAGAAAGGAGGAAGGAAGGGAACCGTAGCAGCCTAGACCGTCACATGTTATAAATATGGAAGTTTTTAAGTTCAAAAAAAAAAAAAACCCAAAGACAGGAACCTCATCATAGAACCTAGTTTAGGTATCAGGATACGAATTTCTAAGCTCCACTCCCAACAACACCAAGAAAATGCCCCACCTGCAGGAGCCACAGAATGAAGTAACACAGGATTGACCTAGACCCCAGGAAGGCTAAGGGAAGGTGATATGTACAACATGACTGAAAAGATCTCATGCCAGGAGAACAAAAATGCAAGAGAGCAAAGGTCATTGCCTGTGTGATGCTAACTATGGAGCACAGACAACCTCTAGGAATAGACTGGCACATCAGATTGGGGCTACCCTACAGTTTCTAGCATGTATAGCACTCTAGATCAGTAAAGAACTAAGAATTACCAAGAACTACCCATACCATTCTTTTTTGAGCTCAGGCATGGGGAGGAAGGTTGGGAGATAGTTTCAATTCCATCTTAACTCATTCTCCTTTGCCAGTTATTGCCAAGGACCTGGGGAAGAACCCCCTGTCCTCCTGAAAAGGGTTTCTGTTTGATCCCACAGCAATCCATCAATGAAGCCATACGGACATCGACTCTCCCCAGGAACAGCGGGGCAGGAGCCAGTGGAGGAGGCGGCAGTGGGGAGAATGGCCGGGTAGTCAGCCAGGACTTTGCCAAGTCCATGCAATCCATTCCCTGCATGAGTCACAGTTCAGGGATGCCCTTGGGAGCCACAGGATTGTAACTGGAGCTGACAGTAACCCCTTGGGGAGCAGGCTCAGGCTCCCCTTGTCCCATCCCAAGCCCTTCAGTGCCAAAATCAACAACAAAATGAAACACCACCTCTAACCACCAAGACCATATGGAGGACAATTCAGCTGATGTCCCTGAAGAATTAAAACAAAAACAAAATAATCCACTAGGCCATTCCTTTTCTTTGGGGATTTTTTTTACCCTTTTTCATTTGGTAAGTGAAGATGGTAACTAACTCCATGCTGCAATAATGGGAGAAACCTTGTCCAATGAAGTCTAACGTCCTGAGAATGGAGTCATTGGGATATTAATGAAGAAATCAAACTGTTTAATTTTAATTCAGTTCATTGTGTCTTAGTGTGTGCAGTTATTTTCTTACTAATATCCATGGTTGCAGGCTCTGTTAGACCCTTTTGCTTCACTTATCCCCAACCTCCCACCCCTCCCCACTACTCTTCAGTTTCCAGATCGAAGACTTATGATTGGTTCCACCTTACAAGCAAGGAAAGGAATATGTGACCTTCAAACTCATTCCATGTGGGAGGTCTCCATGATACCTTCCATCCCTTGGTCCACGCCTTAGATGGAGACAGACGCTACTGGAGAAGGGGACTGCCTTCCTCAAAGAGAATATTATCTAAATTCTGGTTCATTCGAGAATAGCCATGAAGAGCATCTCAGATAAGGGATGGAAAGGGGCTGAGCAGTGTGTAGGCATAAGATGTCTTGTGAAGTTTCCTGTGGCTTGGAAGAGACTTCCTACAATGCTCAAGAGCTATTCCATGGACCATAGACTACCAGTATGGCACATCTCTTTACAAAGTCAATCTCAGCCCCCAAAAGTGTGTTCTACTATGTTCAGGCTCAAAGGTAGTATGGTGGCCAAAGGGCAATTGACCTCCTGAACCCAGTAGGACCTTGCAAACAGCTGGCAGTCAGGAAGGTGTCACACATGATTTTTGCCTTTCATTTTCTTGGCATCTAGATTGAAGCCCCATGATGGAGCAGGACTCTTTGTGGAGCCTCTGAGATAAGGGGAAATGCTATCCAAGCTAAGTGCAAAAGAAAGGCAACGGGAAATTATGAAAGTCCCAACGAGCCCCTGCCACAGAGCCTTCCGTGTTATTTCCTGTCTTAAGTTTGAAAGGTGAAATGTGAAGTTATGAGTTATGCCAGTGCAGAGATCTGAGGGTTTGTGTTAATAGAGTATTGTTTTAGCATGTGATCAGATCTTAAGAAAGAAAGACAGCAAAGTCTAAGTTATTTTGAGGGACAGGGAAATGAGTTAAGCTGCTAAGGATATCAGGGCACCTTAAGATGCTCTAGCCCATTTAATTCTAACACAAGGAGACTACCATTTTCCCTGAATAAGACAGAGGAAGGACATAGCATTACAATGGGCAAAGCTTTACTACACCCATGAATGCAACGACTAAAGGTGAAGGATAGTCAGAAAAGGTGAGCAAGAACCACTGAGCTACCTGGACCTTTGGGTGGAAGTGGGGTCCCTGGCACACAGCTTTGTGGAGGCCTCCACTCTCATTCCTGGTGCAATTGACTTCCAGCTCTTCTGCAGCCACTCCCGGGTGCATGCTTCAGTGAGTGCCATATGCCACTAGCTTCTACTGATAACCATATTCTGGCTTATTCTCCTACCCTCTGCTTCCATCCAATCTTCCCTATTGGGGGTTATCATTATCAATGGATAAGCTGAAGATCTTGGAGCCTACCCTGGGTTCAGGGCCATAGAACTGGCTTTCTCTGTGGATTCTCTCAATGGACAACCACTATCTCTGTCTCGCTCATTCTTTCTTCATAGCAAAAGAACATCCCAGGAATATTCCTCAACCCCGTTGTTCAGCTTCTCCCGTGTTAACATGGGCATGGCTTGTGAAGCAGTGTCCTGAAGATGGATTGTCACCTTTTATTTCTGGCACCTAGTGTCCTCCCTCCCAGCCTCCTGCCTACCACCATAGACTCTTGTGTGAGACCTGTCACTGGGGAGTCTGCACCCAGGAAGAGATGGATCTAAATTCTACTATCAGCTGCTTCAAAGACCTTCTGCCTAAGGCCTGGGAAGATGTTCTCCAGCCCCTGAGCCTACTGGTCGGATAGAGAAAGACTGGAAATGAGGGTCTGTACTGGGAGGGGTCCATGACTCCAGGGAAGACGCTTCTCACGAAGGAACGTGTGAACAAAAAAAAAAAAGAAATGAGGAAGAAGTTACCTTGTATTATGTATTTTTACTACACTTTTCTTAAAAATGGAACAGTGGGAAAACTCTGAAAGAGATTGACATTTTTCTCAACAGGAATCCATACTTAACAGTTCTGGCTTTCATTAAATTTTGCTCTTTGGTAGCTGGGCCTTTTATTTAATCTCCAAATTTGCTTTAACTCTCTCGGCAGATGTATGTGGAAGGGAGGGATCTCTCATTTGATCAAACACTAAATATCTGGGGGGGGGGATTTCTGTTTTACTTTTAAATAGACAGTTCTTTCCTTTTTCGGTATTTGCATAAAATGAACAGTATCACCAAGAATTAAATCACTGTGGACCCATCTACCTTTCATTATTGTCCATTTTGGGTCATTTCTAAAGCCAAGGTTCCAAAGATTGCTGGTTTTTTATTCTTTAGCCTAAGACTAGCAGGTTGTTAACTCCACCTCTCTGCCCTGCTGATGCTGGAACCTGGGACCTTGTGCATACTAGGCAAGCATATGGCCACTGCGCCCAACTCACAAACTCCCCAGAATCATTTTAGAACATTGCAAAGGATTCATCAAGATAGGATTAATTTTTTACATTTCATATATAGGTGCATGGATATGCTCATACTGGAACATGTGTGGAGGGAGCTCAGAGGACAACTCTGGGGTTGGCTCTCTGCGAATGCCATGTGACCCCTGAGGCCCGAACTTAGGTCACCAGGCTTGTCAAGCAAGCATTTTTCTTTACCTACTGCATCCTCTCAGCAACCTCGGAGAGGATTTTCCAAGAACAAACAAAGAGTGGTATGAGCACAGTTCCAATCTCACAGAGAGCTGGCCTTGACTTGCTACCAACACACTTCCTCTAGAGACTGGATGGCTCTCGGGGACACTCTCAAGCAGGAATGCATGTCTATCGTCATGTATACAAAGTCAGGTCAAGAATCAAATGAAAACCAGGGTTCAAGCAGATGATCTTGGTTATTTAAGCCAGAATGCCCTTGTCTGAGCCTGAGAACTTTTCTTTCCCTCAAAAAGAAAGGCTCTCTGACAAGATCTGATGACACAGACACTCAGAGATTGATGACTAAGAACATGAAGGGGGCTGCAGCTGTAGTTCGGTGGTAGAGTCTTGCCTAGCTTGCTTGAGGCTCTGACTTCAATACCCATTATCCCCCCCCTCACACACACACCCAAAAAATGGAATAGGGAAAGGAAAAGGAGGGAAGAAAAGGGGGATAAAGGGGGAGAGGGAGGGAGGGAGGAGGGAGGGATAAAGAAAGAAAAACATCAAGTGTGTGTTTTCCTAAAGAACACTGCGTGTCAAGAAGGGCCTAGATTCTAAGCTGACTGCAGGAAGGGGTTAGCAGGGACATTCTGGAGGTAGGAAGAGGATGGAAGATGGGAGAGCAGGCATGCTTATGTGTGCACCCTGCCTCCACTTACCTGCAGCACCTAGGGTACTGGCTGAAGAAGCACTAACTGGCAAGCAGAATCTATCACCTTACTGGCAGATACACTGGATGAGGACAAGCTGACTAGAACACAAGTCCCACTGATGGAGCAATGACTGTGTTAAGTACATGCTCTACTTTCTATTTCATGAAGACAAGGAATCTGAGACTTAAAGAGCTCAAGTAGCTTGCTCACAGCCTCATGATAGGGTCATGTTTTCAATTAAGTCTGTCTGAATCCAAAGAGTTTATATCCCTAAAGATTCATTTCATCATCAGCCAGATCATGATGGGTAATGGTCAGGAAAATGCCAAGAAAACATTTTGGACCTGCCTGTTATGACAAGGTAATAAAAATGGAATAGGTAGAATTATGTCTACTCTTCCCTTGGGAAAGGCAACCATACCTTGGAGCATGGAGAAATCACTTATCCAATCAACAGAAAGGGGAGTGAGAAAAAGCTACTCTCTCTCTCTCTCTCTCTCTCTCTCTCTCTCTCTCTCTCTCTCTCTCTCACACACACACACACACACACACACACACACACACACACACACACACTCACACACACATACACACATGCCTCCATGCTAGAGCAAAGACCTGAGACCTTGCCCATGCTCAGCAAGTACTCTACTCTCTACTACTGAGCCATGCCCTCATGCAAAGCGTCTCATTTTTAATACCCTTCAAACAGATCTACATGGACATCATCAAGCATGGCAGAGAGAAGACTGAAAGCCAGGTCTCGTGAGTAACTGCTGCTTCAGCATGGTGGATCCTCAGAGCCTTGTATCTGAGAGAAAAGGAAGCGATCATTACCACCATCCTGAAAACCATGAGGCAATGGGTTTATATTCTACTAACATTATAAGGAGCTATATACAATAGAAGAGGTTACTCCCAGCATTCAGATAAGTCCCTATGATGAATTACTACAGTCATGAAAGCTGAAATATACACCCCAATTTTCCTTCAGTCCAGGTTCCTCAAATTCATAGACCACTTACATGCCATCCTCCATGTGCCAACTAAAAGGCAGCAGGGTGAAACGATTAGCCTGTACTTTTACCTGGAACTTTACACCCCTACTGTTTGGGTTCTCAAGTTAATAACACCCCAAAACCAAAGAATGAAATCAGCAAGGGCCTGCAGAACTGAACACAAGTACTCTTCAATAAGACAGTCTCAAAGATCATCATAAATAAGGGCAGAATGAAAGGTTTGTCTCTTGTTAAGCATTAATTCTCTATGAAAGATATTTAGGGGTGCCATTTACATCTAACTTTATAGATAAGAAAGATGAAGTTCTTGGGGATACTATTGTAGTTTTTAGTTTGATTGATTAGTTGGTTGGTTGGTTGGTTGGTTGGTTGGTTGGTTGGCTGGCTGGTTGGTTGTTGGAGACAGTTTTAAGACAGGGTCTCATATGGCTCAAGCTAGCCTCAAACCCACTATGTAGCTGACCTTGAACTCTTCATGTTCTTGTCTTCTCTGATCAAGTGCTGAGGAAACCTTGAAGAAACATCCTGCCCAAAGGGCTAGGAAAACAATGCACAAAAAGACAGTGGCTTAGTGTTTGCCACTCCTGGTAAGTCTTCCCAGCTCTGTCTACCATGAGCCTCATTCTGGCCATCAAAAAAACAGGACATTCTGTTACAAGAAGTGTGGATTCTCCGTCAGTCACCATTGTTCTAGCTGGGTCTCCAGTGGAGCACAGGCCACCTACAGGTTCCTGTGATTGTTTACTTTATTTACTTGTTCAGATTTGCACATCCAGATGATTATAGTGTGCAGCCAGGCTGGAAACTCCACTGTGCTGTCTGGGATTATCCATTCATGAAAAAGCAACTGAATGCCAAGGAGCTCTAGGCAAAGGGTATTTGTCTATGTGCACGTTCAGGACTGCGGCTTGCTGGTGCAACCCACTCTGTCACCAAACTTTTGCCTCCTTTCTCTACACATAGCTCATATTGGGAGACTGTCCACAGAGCCAGGGAATGGGGATTCTTGCAGAATCCATGAACAAAAATGGAAAGCCAATCAGTAGCAGACCTCTGAATGATATCTCGTGGTATTCTAGGTAGAGTCTCCAAAGGGTAAGCATTTGGCATAAATGAGAAATCCCAGGAAATTAAATCTCTATGGTCCAGGGCTGGAGATGGAGCTCACAGATGAAAGTGAACTCTTCTAGCACCTGCAAAACTGGTTGAGTATCCAGTGCTGGAAACAGAGAGAAAGAAAGGGGGAGAGAGAGAGCTGTGATGTCCCTCTGTAGATTGCTTACCTAGAAAGCACAAAGCTTCACATTTAATCCTCAGCACCATATAAATATAGTAAGTGTAAATAGTAAATATAAAACATAGTAAATGCTTATAACCCTAGTACTAAGACGGTAGAGCAGGAGAATCAGAAATTCAAAGTCATCTTCATCTACATAGCAAGTTCAATGCCAGCTTGCACTTTATGAGACCTTTATTCAAAAAAAAATCTCTCAGTGGTCTTAAGGAACAAAAGGCCATTATTCTGGCCCTGGTACAGAAAAAGGGAGATACAACTTGAGCTCTAAATATCCCTATACTCTTTGGGCATGTTTGAAGCAATGTAGTATTCAGACTCTGAGCTGCACAGATAAGATTATCACAGCAGAGATAACTCCCCAGGAACAGGCAGGAGGGCGACCTTGGTCAAGCGCATCAGCCTTTAACACAGACAGTGAGTTTTCAAACTGGAAAGCTACTACTTGACTGTTTCCATCACAGATTCTGAATCCTACCACCTGTACTTTTTACCTGACTCCCAACAAGTAATATCCTTTGGCCTCCTCTCCCAGGGGTATCAAGCTATGCTGGTGACAATGCTAATCAAGTTGGTCAAGGAATGGAGACCAGTGCTTGCTTTGCAGACTCATAAGATGCTGGAACTTCAGATGCACCACCTCTGTGTCTTGGCCCTGCAAGGTGGACATTTAATATCCCCAGAAAATGAAATAGAGATTTCAGATCTATGGTCATGTATCCAATGACTGGATTGGCCTGGATTCTAGTCTATTCTCTCTCTAGAGGCACCACTGCCTTTCCACTTTACTTGCGGTCCCCCATGTCCCAAGCACCAAAATAAATTTGACAGCTAGGAAGACATCTGCCTGTTTGGCTGGTAATGACCTGGGTCTGAGTGACCTTGACCAAGTCATCTACTACCTAAGCCTCAGTGTTCTCATTCATGACATGAGGTAAAGAGCACAGAACCTGCCATCTCTATTCAAGTTTCATTTCTCTTACTTTGATAAAATTTCCTGATAAAAAGTGGGGTATATGAAAGAGTCTTACTTGGCTCACAATTCCAAGTTACCATCCATCATAGCAGAGAAGTCACAATGGCAGGATCTTGAAGCAGATAGTCACATCACATCTACAAGCAAGAGCAGAGGAAAATAAATGTATGCAGGCTTGCCTGCATACTCTCCACTCTTTTACAGTTTAGGCCCTCCAGCCTAGGGAGTGGTGTTGCCCACACATCAATTAACAATCAAGGCAGTCCACTGTAGACATGCCCAAAAGTCTCTGAGAGCTCTCTCTGTTGGAGGCTTACCTTCCTGAATGGTAGTCTCCAGGAGATACTTGGTGACATCTAAATACATTTCAGGTTCCACATTTGAAGGAAGGGGATGGATGCTGGTTGGCTTTCATGAATAGAGATCTGGGTGTATTGACCACCTCCTACAACACAGAATTAACCCGTCAAGATGTGACCTCAAACCCCAAGCCTAAATAATTAACACACAATTGCATGTTGAGTATGATATGAATAGACAGTAAAACAAGACTATATAGTTCAGGGACAAAGATCCTAAGTTAAGCGAGTTACAAGAGGAGATGACAGATACTTGAGTTTAAAAAGGGAGGGATTGAGTTGAGGGAAGCAAGCTGATGCTAGAAGAGTTGCCTCTAGGGTGTCAACTAGAAGCCAGAGCAGACAAGGCCAGGAATTCCATCAGGCAAGGAGACAGAGATACTATCTGCCTCAAGAAGCAGAGGGGCCTCAACAGATAGGTCTCTTACACTCTCCACAGTCTCTCTGCCCACTTTGCTGGCTCGTGACTGCAATCAGGACTAATTGAGAAACACTGGGGGGGGGGGCATACTCTTCCCTGTGTGGCTGGATATGCTTGGTTTTTAGCCAGAACAAAGTTCACTCAAGTTTCTAACACGTATGGGTAATACACAATCATGCCCACAGGCACATGTCGTAAACAGTGAGAGAACAGTGCATGTTGGACTCACAAAAATCAGAAAGGAAAATAAGACACATTAGTAGTATTAAAAAGCAAGACCAGTTCAAATCAAAGTGGCTAGTGGTAAATGGGTTGTCTAGGTTGTCTAGGCCAACTTCCACATGCCCATCACCATTTTGTCTACAGGCTCTGTAAAAGGTACCCACATGACACCCCATTCCTCTTGGTCAATACTTTTCAGCTCTGTCATCTTCTATCCACTGAGGATCTCCTCATCTTCCTTAAACCTGTTATTTCCCCAGCTCTGGATTTGCCATCCAGGACTTTTACAATCTGGCTCTTTTTTACTTGTACCTTCACTCACTACACCCTATACAGCATCTCTGAGCTGGCTCTGAAGTCACTACCTCAAGTCCCTCATCATCACATAATAACTTACTTCCTTGTTTGTGTGCCTCTCCTTCCTCTGCACAGAACAGAAGGTCATAAGCCCATTCACAAACCACCAATCATTATTTGTCAATAACTTGTTCCCGAGGGGAGTAGAGCCTAAAGCATCACTAGTGATACCTAAAGGAATCTGAGGGCATCCCCCCACCCCACCCTGAGGAAACAGGGGAAGAAGTCATTGAGTTTTTGTTTTGCCTCAAGACTTGTAGTAGACTTTACATAACCAGGGGCAGAAGAGGTTTGCACAGATTCAAAAAAAAAAAAATCTGAACTCAGAATCAGGCTTTTCCTTGCCCTATAAAGTTAACTAAGGCAATTTGAATGCACAAAGGCATGATGCAAAGAAGCTGTAGAGAATCATCTGAAAACTAACTAAATAAGGCAGGAAAACACATAGAAAGACGGTCTCAGGATCATGATAAAACTTGCCCCTAACTCAAAGAATGCCTTTACTGTGTCCCCAAGATGTCTCTCCCATGATGAAGCCTTCCTTCCACAGTTTGGTAGACTTCTTCGTGTATGCTCTTGGTGATTAAAAGTACCTGGCAAGTCTAAATGGGCTTGCCATTATTACTCCAAGATGTTTTCAAAGTAACAGATTTTAAGAGGAAAAGTAAAGTGATCATGGGGCAGAGGGCAGAAAAGGCATCAGAAAGTAAGCAAAGAATTCAGTTGAAAAATGAGAGGACATGGAAAGGGAGCATCCACATTTGACACTGCTGCAGAAGCCCCCTTTTATAGACGGCTGGGGTGTGTGTGTGTGTGTGTGTGTGTGTGTGTGTGTGTGTGTGTGTGTACACAGATGTGTATGTGCACCACATAATGCAGTTCCAGCAGAGGTCAGAAGAAGATATGTGGTTCCCCGGAACTGGCATGAAGAATAGCTCTGAGTTGCCACATGGGCATTAGGACCAAAGCCAGATCCTCTCTGCAAGAGCAGCAAATGCTCTTTACTACAGAATCATCTCTCCAGGAGGTGGTTCCGAAACACCTTTTAATGACACATGTAAAACATGGCCACAAAGACTGCAGAAAATGGTCATGTAGAAGAGAAGCCTGGAATTGAATGTATATGGAGTATTAAGAAAAGACATTTGAATGAGAAAAAAATTATTTGAAAAAAATATAAATACATAGACATTTTAGACAAAATATCTCATTATTCTCTCTTGCCTTGGAACATAATCAGAAATAATAATAATAATAATTTCAAGGGTTTTCCCTTGTTTTCTCTTTCATAAAAATGTGTGTTGTGGTTTAGAAGTCTTATGTTCACATACCAACTCATTTCAGAAGGAATAAAGAAGCTGTTACCATAATTTGATTGAGTAATCAGCCTAATAAACTGGCTAGAAGCCATTTAATGATGACACTGAAAGTGATTTCTCAGTCTTGAAAACCATTAAGAAATAAGAACAGCACAGTACTAGAGTTTCCTATTCATTGGGGGAGCTATCTCCTGCTAATCATTAGACTAGATATAAAGAAAAAGAATGACCCAATTTAAAAATAGGATACAGATCTAAACAGAGAATTCCCAAAAAAGGCAACTCAATTGCTGGAGAAACACTTTCAGAATTACCCAACATCCTTAGTCATCGGGGAATGAAAATCAAAACTACTTTGAGATTTCATCTTACACCTGTCAGAATGGCAAAAAACCATATCCTCGTGTTAGCAAGGCTATGGAGTACGGGGAACACTCATCCACTGCTGATGGGAAAACAAATTCACACAACCACTTTGGACATCAGTGTGGTGGCTGTTTAGAAAAACGAAAATTGATCTACCTCAAGATCCAGCTATTCCACTCCTGGGAATATACCCAAAGGATGCTTCACCCTACCTCAAGGACACTTGCTGGACCATGTTCATTGCTGCTCTACTCACAATAACCAGAAATTGGAAACAACCTAGATGTGCCTCAGTAGAATAATGAATAAAGAAAATATGGTATATTTACACAATGTAATATTACACAGCTATTTTTTTTAAAGAATGGAACTTGCAGACAAATGGATGGAACTAGAAAAGTAATTCTGGGTGAGGTAACTTAGAACCAGAAAAAAAAAAGGTATGTATTTACTTACATGTGGATATTAGCTGTTAAGTCAATGATAACCAAACTACAATCCATAGAACCACAGATGTTAGGTTGTAGAGTAAGGAACTTGGGCCGGGGGGGGGGGGGGGGGAGGCAATAGATAGATCTCCCTAGGAAAGGGAAATGGAATAGATAGTTATGGATGGATAAAGGGATCAAAAGGGGAGGGTAGAGGGGCATAGGGAGGGGATACAGGAACAGACAACTAAAATTGAGGGCAATTTGAGAGTAGAAGAAGCTTCCTAAAGTGCACACATATATGAAGGCAATCTAAATGAAATCTCCAAATACTGAAAGCAAATGAGCCCAAACTGTGCATATCTTTCCACCAAATGAAGCTTCCAACACTAGAAATGAGTTACATCTGATTGAGTTGTTGGTCAAAGGGGTCCTATAGGAACTCCAAACAATGGAGGCTATTGCCAAGACCATAAGTGGCTCTCCACAAACTGAAAGTGAGCCTCTATTGAAGAAGAAAATACCTACACAACTCACTGAACATGGAGAAACTGAGCTTGTAGGCACTGTAGAGCCTTCACGCCTACATGCTCGCATCTTTTGTACAGGAAGGTACTCTGTATGTTACCAAAGGAGAAACATGAGCACCAATGTTGCTACAGACCCTGGAATATAAAAATGATGTTCTGCCTACAGATATACTAGAGCAACCAAGGCACAAAGCTTGTGGAGTAAACTACCAATATCTGCTTGGACTTAAGGCCTACTTCACTAGAGGTAACCCATAACAGATACTGCTTGAGATTACCAAGAACCTGAGGTAGACAAGGGACTTGGGTAAAACCAAATACTACTGTTCTACTAAAATAACACAGCAATAAAATGACTCTTAATAACAATCTGCTACACTCATAGATCAGTGCCTTGTTCAGCCATCATCACAGAGTCTTCCTCCTGCAGCAGATGGGAACAAAGACAAAGGCCCACAGCCAGACAATATGCAGAAGGTGAGAGACCTTGGAACAGGATGCCTCCATCAAATACCTCAGGCTCAGGGAACCTCATGTAAGAGGAGGCAGAAAGAGTCTAAGATCTGGAGGCGACAGAGAACACTAAGCAAAAAGGCCTCTTGGATCAACAAAATCTACACACATAAGAACTCTGAGGCAGTATCAACAGGACCTGTATGGGTCTGCACCAGATGGAGTCCTGAAGCCAAAGGAAGTGGACACATGCCTCCATCTCTAATTCAAAAACTAACTCCAACTAAAAACCCCTGGCAAGTAAAAATCTAGTTTTCTCCAATTAAGTCTCACTAGGGAAACAAACCACTCTTAAAAATATACTGCATGACCAGCAGTAGATGGCCAAGTGAAAATGAACACTACCACATGCTTGGACAATCCTTGTCTCATACTGTCTCATCAGGACTTTCTTATCTGATTATATTTGTATTTATTATTTTATTTACATTTTTCTCTTTTTACCCTATAGGTCATTTGTGTGTGTGTATGTGTATGTATGTATGTGTGTGTGTGTGTGTGTGTGTGTGTATGTGTACGTATGTGTGTGTATGTGTGTGTGTGTGTGTGTGTGTGTGTGTGTGTGTGTGTGTGTATTATGGCTTCCAGTTGTTTTATGGGATTCCACTTGTGCAAACAAGTGGATCTCCACATCTCTGTTTCCTGTGACTTTCTTAGATTTCTTTCTTCTGTTTGTTTTGTCCTGTTGCATTGTGTTAGTTATTGTTTATCTTATGTTTTCTCTTATTGTTATCCCCAGAAGTGTGTTGTATAGTAATGAGGCAGAATGGGGTAGATTCAGACGGAAAGGAAGGTAAGAACAGCTGGAATAGAGAGACAACCATAATCAGGATATTTGCTGTAAAAAAAAAAATCTATTTTTAATAAAAGGAAGAATCTGGTGTTTGAATAAAAAGGAGTCCTTGTGTCTAATTCAAAACCATCGGAATTGTCTTCTGCATCACACAGAAGAACCTTTCTACAAGAGGACAAAGCTCTTCACACAAGCCAAGCCATGTGATGGGGGGAGAACCTTAATAGCCTTTGAGCCTGTGGACCTGGTTGTTCTCAACAGTGGGAACTAATTCATTATCTCCTTTGCCTGAGACAAATGCATTTCCAGCTCTCACCATCAAGGGAGTCCTATCTATCCATCAGTGGCCAGTCAGGAACTGTATGACTAAGACATCGAAAACATGTCTTACATACAGTATCTGAACTCTCCCCACAGCCACTTCTGTAGCTAGCAACTAATTTCAAGATGGTTTAAACAAATTCAGAGTTGGGGGCTGGAGAGATTTTTCAGTGGTTAAAAGTTCCCTGGGATCCCATACTTGGCACTGCATGCACATGGTGTGTATACATACATACAGGCAAAACACTCATGTATAAATAAAAATTTTTAAATAATTTTTAAGTTCAATGTTTTTCTCTAAATCATTTACACATGCTAATACCAGCAGTAGATTTCCTAAGTCACCCCCTGAAATAAGTGCTCCTTACTGTGATCCTGCAAATCATGCTGCCAATGTCACCATTAACTTCCATGAGTCTCCATTGTCTCCTGCACACCGAGGTAAGGAATGACTTCCTACCAGCCTGCCCCTTTGGCATGGTGTCAGCTCCAAGTCGTAAGTAATTGAGATTCCTCCAGATACAGAGTTACAGAGGCAATAAATGAGAGCTTATATCAGTTCCTTTCTGTCCATAAAATTTCATTTTCATCAACCTTGGGGATAAAGCTTATTAGAGAGGTCTCTCCCTCTGTCTTCTTTCTCTTTGAATCATTTTTGGAGAGACAGCAGGAGCTTTTGTCATCTGTTTCTTCCGGTTCAGCAGAACCTGGTAGTCGCAGTCAACTGTGGATTAGGATTAACCACTTCTCACCACCTCTGATGGGAAGACACATCCAATACACAAATACCATGAGGACTCAAGATGGACAGACAGATACAACAGAGAAGAAATAATGGAAGCAAATTGCTCTGGTGTGAAGACATGAACTGCCAATAACGTATTGGATCTCAGAAGCCCCTGGGAAACTTACATGCTTGGTTAGCTCATCTAGAAAACTCCCCTTTCCACAGATGGTCCTCTCAGAGTGATGGTAGCTGCTCCCTGAGAATCTGTGGCTCAGACACAAAGTCTTTCCATAGCTGTTGTCTGTCTGGGTCTTTCATGATGTCTCAAGTGGCAGACGCCATTGATTGTATTTCCCATTTTATAAATTAAAACCAAGACTTATGAAGGACAAGACACTTCACAAAATCACATAGGGGAAAATGGGTAAGTTGGGACTAGAGTCTGAGAGTCCTAACTCATGACCTTCACCATCTACCAAGTGAGAATGTCAGGTGGCTGCTAGGGATATGACCCCGTGTGAAGGAAAAATGAAAAACACCCTTCAGGTAGGACTTGGTGTAACTGACCAAGAGCTGACATTTACAAAACTATTTTTGAAAATAAGGGCTGGATTATGGTTCAGTCTGAAGTTCTCACCATGAAACATGAGATCCTGAGTTCCATCTGCCAACCATGTAAAGTCTGAGCCTAAGAGCGTGTACCTGAAAACCCAGTGCTGCTGGGACAGAGTCAGGATACCCAGGGATCCAGCCAGTCTAGCTGAGTCAGTGAGCTCTAAGGAGAGAGACTCTGTTTCTAAAAATTAAGTTAAGTAGGAATGAGGAAGACAAATGATGTAGACCTATGTCCTCGGTGGCAGAAACTCAGAGAGAGAGAGAGAGAGAGCTCAGAGGTCTAGAAGATTGATTGTTCTGGGACACCTCTTAGATGTGTGAATTTTCAATGGAATTTCTCATTTTTCTCTCTTTTCTCCAATGTCCACTAAGAAAGGTCTGTTGAAGAGCCAGGCTGCTAACGGTTTCCATACATATGGTTTCATTCTGCCTCAAAATAAGTCTCCAAAGACACAGAAACAGTCCTAGCCTTCCCATTTTCCAGACAAGAAAAGGCCTCAGAGGAATCCAATGAGTTGCCCAAGGCCAAGTCAGGACTTTTAACTACAGCATGGAAACTTCCCCACTGCACTGCCTCACTAGCCACAGGCACACCCAGCGCTCAGTAAATTAACAAATTAATAATGAATGACTCCATTCAAGGGCTAGCTCTCCTGAAGACCATGCTTTCAGATTCTCTGTGTGTCCCTTCACCTTGGTCCTTGCCACAAAAAAAAAAAAAAAATCAATAGCAATGCTTCTCCCCCCACCCCCAAGTTTGCCCTCTCCCTACCTCAGAGCAATCTCCCACGGCCAGCCTTCATTCCATTTGTTCTTTTCCCTCCAATGTCCCCTTTTGCTCATTTCTCACTAGCTGACATTCTGCATAAGCTCATGCTTGCCATGACCCCTAGCATCTCCAGCATCCACCACTTGAAACACCTCTGCCCATTCTTCTCCCAGTCTGGCCCAGCAGGACCAGTAAGGGCAAGTGGCATTTTTATATTGCAGTCAGAAGATTGTGGGCCTCAGCTCCACAGAAACCTTTTCTGCCTGTTCTAATCTATTATGAAGATAAAGCCAGACCTATAGGCCTGTACCAAGGAGAGAAAGTGGTCAAGAATCTTAGGGTTATCTTTTTTTCTACCCATTTAGTTAATCATGAGCAATTTCCCAGGATCCAAGACTTACAACTGAGAGACTGAGAGGAATGAACACAATGGATGCTTCATCACACAAGCCTCTCATTCATTCTTACAGGCTGTGGGCGCCCAGTGCCTCCAGGTACCTTCATCAATTAATAATCAAGACAACCCCCACAGAATAACCTGATCCAGACTGTGTCAGTCTGAAGATGAAGGCTCCCATGCACCTCAGTGTCAGCCCTTTACTCTCAAGACTAGAAGGACAACAGCATTCTACACTTAATGGTGCAGTATTTATTGGTCAATACAAAGTCATTTACTTAGCCCTTCCAGGAGTCCAGAGCTAGAGAGAGATTAATAATTCTCAGATTGTAAATGAGGAACTTTGAGGCTAAAGGAAAAAAGTAACTCATTCAAGGCTTAAAATTATAAAAGGGAGGGTCAAACTTTGGGTTTAAATCTGAGACCCACAATCTGACCACGTAATAAGAAGTTTCTGGCCAAGACTTTCCAGCCCAGCTTCGAGACTCAGATCCATTCACAGCTTGGCTGCCACTTAGCCCCAAATAATCACACAAAGTTTACATTCATTTTATACTGATTGGCCAATGGCTCAGTCATATAACTTGTTAACTCTTAATTCTTAAACTAAGCTATGATTAGTCAAGTAGCTTAATACCTTTTCTCAGAACATCATCCTGATCTCCTTTCCTCTGGGTCTAATGATATCTCTCTCTGCTGGCGTCTCTACCTTGCGCTTCCTTTTCCCAGAGTTTTCTCAGTCTGGTAGCACCGCCGACACTTCCTGTCTGCTTTCTGGCCAATCAACATTTTATTAAACCAGTAAGAGGGACAAATATTTACAATGTGCCAGAACATAATCCCATCACATGACCATCCAGATCTGTGGCTGGAAATGCCACTGGAGTATTTAGGGCAAATGCTTAGGTTCCAGAAAAGCCGGTGTTCAATTATAAACATGAGTCATGTTCAAAGCAAAAGGAGATTAAAATTAACTATAACATTACACCTACCTCAAAGGACTGACCCAGGCAGGGACCACCATTAGCACAAGGCTGGCACACTCTAGTAGCCATGATGACAAATGAAAGTTGAACTTGGATGATGTTTATGACCCGTTTTCTTTGGAGCTAGAGACTTTTAAGAACATTCCCCAAGCCTTCCACAACTTTACTTCCACAAAGACGAGCAAAGATTTCTTAGCTCTGGTTGTGTCAAAATCCTTGTTTCAGGACTAAAGAACGTGGTCCCAAAGAAGGAGTGGGATGTGGCCAACATCAGTCAAGTGAGTGATGGAGACCCTAGATTCCTGTCAGGTTTCTTAGATGCCTGCTTCTAAAACCCAAGATCTTTCTTGCTTCACTTTGCTTTGTTTTGGAGTATTGTGTCTATTCTCAGTTGTTTTTAAGACAATATCATTGTATACCAGTCTGGTTTCTCACTCACTGTCTAGTCAAGGGTGACCTTGAACTTCTGATCCTCCTGTGTGTGCTATCAGGACTTGTTTCTGCCCTGCTTGGGATCAAACCTAAACTTCTTGCATATTAAACAGGCACCCTGCCCACCGAACACAAGCCTAGATCCTGATTTTGAGACAGAAGCTCGCTCCCTTCTTACAATGTAGCCAAGGCTGACCTCAAGATCCTATGTGTTGGCATTAGTCATTGAGGTTCAGATTCCAAGTACTCTGAGCATCTTTTGAGTCTCGCTGGGTGAGTGGCATCTATCAGCACATGACTTTGCTCTCACACTCGCTCTGCCCTTATGCTCAAAGCAGTTGTGAGTTCACCTCGAGGAGAGGGGAAGAGACACTGATTTATATCCCAGAGGGAACAGTCAAAGAATTTTCAGGTAAATTTCGAAATATCATGACAGCCTGTCTTGTGTGTGATCTCACCAGCCTAAGATACCCTTAAGCCCTTTAAATTCAAGGGTAGTTCTTCCTTACATCACCTTCCCCTGCACTGGGCATTCTGCTTAGTGCCCTTGCCTCCAAGCTCTCTATGAGGGTGGCTCCTTGTAGGATTCCGATCAGGCATAATGGCTGTTATTTCCACGGCCATGTTTATCCCTCTACTTGACCGACTTTTTGCCTTATTTTCCTTGTCTGCCTCACTGCTAAAATTAGTTTCTTCTACTCCAGTTCTATCTGGATCCACTTTATTATCTTTGGTAATGATAGCCTCACCAGAGTACATCCTCAGACTTACTTCTCCCCAGTGTCCACTGTGCTTACAGAATGTAAGTTTGGAACCCCTGGCACTATGATAGATGGTAGCTGGTCCTGTCTGCTCTCAGACTGGCTCATCAAAGTCTCCCCTCACCAATGCCCTCCAGCTTCACCAGTCTCTTTTTCTGTCCTCCAACAAAGCCCTTCCCATCTCCAGGCCTTTGTACACATGGCCCTCCATCTGGAATGCCTTTCCCATATGGGGTGGGGGGTGGTAGAGGCCAAAGGACAACCTCAGCTATTGTTTCTCAGATGCCATTTATCTTATTTATTTGACTCAGGGTCTCTAACTAGCCTAGAACTCCCCAAGTAGGCTAGGCTGTTTGGCCAGTAAGTCCCAGGGATCCACCTATCTCCACCTTCTCATGGCAGGATTATAAGCACACTTCACCAAACATAAAGCAAAAATCAAACTCAGGTCCTCAGGCTTGTAAGACAAGATCTTTACCAACACACACACACACACACACACACACACACACACACACACACACAAACACACACCCCTACTTCTTGAGCCTGCTTAATGAGACCTCTCTAAACACCGACTCTGCAGACCCTGCTCATTCTCATCAGGGCCCACCATCACAGCCTGCAATGACCATGACTCATTTGACTTTTGTATTGATCTTGTGAGTACAGAGCCCTCATCTTTGTTGCGTACAGCTTTGTCCCTTATCCCTCAAATCCTCTCAGGCCCACAGGCTAGGCTAGCACACATTGCTAAATGAATGAGCCATATGGTATAAGGGCTTAGCTTCTAGGAGCGGAAGTCAAGTCCACAACTTTATTTACTCTTAAAAAGAAAATTGCAGCAGTTCTCCACAGTGGCTGGTGCTCTTCCTGTCCACACAGGCTGTGAGTTATGAAATAGGATAGAATCAAAGAATATTAGAGTTTTGAGAGGGCCCTCTGAGATCATTTAATTTCTCATTTTGTAAATGAGAAAACTGGAACTCAGAGAGGCTTTGGGAATTTACCCAAGACCATATCCACTTCTTCATAACAATATTGCTTAGTGTTTAACTTCTCTAATTAAACAAGAAATTGTCCATTGAAACAATGAAATATGCACATAAAATGCCTTATATAGATTCCAGGGTCTCTGCTCTGCTTCTTAATCCATGAAGGCCCAGGGATATCTCTTTATGGGTGTTTTGAAATATATGTGTATGTGTGCATCTGTAGTTTCACTAAATGCAGATTGTCTTGAAATTTTGTGTAGACCTAGAAGCAAAGACGTTTTTGAAATGCATTTTTGAAATTCTGTCAGTTGTAATAGGTCGAGCCAAAGACCACTAGATGCTCTGCATTAATAATAAGAAGGCTCAGAGTCTGGAGACATGACTCAGAAGTTAAGGGCACTTGGATCTAGGTACAACCTCTGAAACTCAGAGTGCAATCTTTCCTGTAACTTCAGTTCCAAGGACTCCAACACCTTCTGTGGCCTCTACAGCCACCTACACACATACAGGCACACACATACACATAAAATAACAAATATTTTTTTAAAAAAAAATCCACAGTGCAGTTGACTGGCTCTGAAGGAAATGCTCAGGGTGATGTGAGATACCAGTGATGCAAGGTGAGAGGCTGTTCAGCAAGATGTCAGGAGAAGCCTTCTATGAAGATGCTGGGGAAGAGCACTCAACTCTGGAGGAAGCCACCAAAGGGAGAGCTGAGGACAGAGCCATTTGTGCTGGGGGAAGAAATGATAGCCTTCAGGCTGGAAGAGGGGGACGGGGCAGGACACGGGACTAGAGAACAGTGAGCAGATGAGATCAGAAGAGGGGATGGTGTTGAGATGGTACAGAGGCAGCCTGAGGCACCAGGGTAAAGCGCAAGGATGATTGTGAAGACTGCTTCAGTCTTCCGGTTGTTTGCCTCCACTCCCTGTTCACAGCACAGAGCCGGGTTGACTCCCCAAATGTACTCAGGAGCCACAGATCCAATCAAATGATCAACACAGAACCAGGTGCCTGGGAGAAGCAGAGAAGAAGAGAGCCACCCCATACCCTCTATAGTTGATAGGCAACTTAAGTCAAGAGCAGTAAATGAAAAGCCCAGTTCTGACACAGCAGAGCCCTGTGGATGTCAGTGACGGACAGGAAAAAGGAACTTTGAAAACAGGGGAAGGAAATGAAGAGCTGAGCGAGGAATCTCAGCGGAGCCAAGATATGAGTCCCTCTTGGAGGTTCTGTGGACTGGGGTTGTGAGGGATAGCGAGAAGCTACAGAATAAGGGAGCACTGAGCGGGGAGGAGTGAAGAGCCAGTGAGAAAAACTGAGGAAGAAGAGGATCTAGAAAGCCTAAGTCAGACACCAAGAAGGATGTGAATGCCTCTGCAGAGGGTATTTGAAGAAGAACCTGATCTCGTTGGTAATTGTAGATTGGGAACCTCAGCTCCTCACTTGGCTGCTCCTGGAGCAGGGCAAATCCTTACAGGCAAATCACCTCCTCCTCCATAGGAATTTGTGAAACATCCACCATAGGCTCCTGTATTTGAACATTCAGTCCCCAAGGGGCAGCACTATTTGAAAACTTTGTGGAAGTTTGGGAGGCAGAGCTTGGCTAGAGGAAGTGGGTCACTGGGGGCAGGCCAGGTCCCATTTTCTGTCAGCTGAGGACATATCAGCAACTCCAGCTCCTGATGCACACCTTCCCCACTATGTTGGACTGTACCACTTTTTGAATTGTGAGCCAGAATAAGCCCCTTCTCTCTTAAGTTGTTTTTATCCAGTAATTTATCACAGCAGGAAAACCAGAAACTAGAGGGGCTAGGCTTATGAGATAGATGGTTGAGGATGGACCACATCAAAGGATGGTGTGGATGTCAAACACCAAAGTTAAGTGTACAATAAGCATTCAATAAATCGGTCCTGGTGACTTGTAACGTTAACAGAAGATGGCTGGGGTAGAAAGGGGCTCAGAGCCATGTTTCAGAAGTTACTGGTTTGAGGGTGGTCTGGAGGTCAAGTGAGGAGAGCAGTAGGAAATTCCACTCAACATAACTCTCTTTTTTCAGACGAAACAGATGAAATACAGAGATGGGGTGTCACTTGTTAGAGCTGGTATGTGACCCCTGTCTTTCTCCTAAGCTTTGCCTTATAATCTTTTCTAAACTCACAAACCATTGGCAACTTGGAACCAAAGCAGCAAAGTGTATGCAATGTTCTGACTTGGAACTTGTAACTCAAGCCAGGCTAGAGCAAAATGCCATGTTGTTGATTCAAATTGAGACGGAATGATCATTATGCGCCATCTTTGCCCCCCACTGAGACAACATTTTTTTTTTCCAGCCTTGAAGTCCAAGATGGATTCATCTCTGAACTTAAGCTGTTTAGGGCAAATAGAGAGAACAGCCCCTGGACCTGCGACAGTTCATCCCTGTTTGATGCTAATTACACATGAATGTCTGAATTAAGAAGACATCATTAAAAGTACATTAGGTTTAATTATACAGCCTCAACAGGCAGGGAGAGGTACAGCTTGATGCAGAATGCATAATTAGATGAGGCCTAATCTATTATTTGTTAAGAAAATATGTCTCATCTATAAGTGTCACCATAGAGTAACTTGAAGCCAATTCCCAGTGAGGCCATTTCTACCCCCCATGACACCCTCATGGATACAGACTGCAGTGAACATTCCACACTGCAGTACTGCCAACTCCTACAAAGAACATGAGACAGGCTTTGGATTCTGCATGAGAGGGGCCCAGCCTCCATCTGTCCTCCATCTGATTTGTATGACAAAAATCCTGAGATAAAATCAAGAGACTTGGGTTCTGTCATCACCATAACTACTTGCTAGCTGAGTGACATTTGAGCAAGCTTTTTAATCAATAGAGAGAGAGAGAGATACATAGATAGACAGACAGATAGATAGGTCTCTCCAACCATAAAATAAATTATTTTACTCATTGAAATTGTGTCATAGAGTTAAGGAGAGATTAAATAATAAAATCTTTGTAAAGTGCTGGAGTAGCACTTCAGAGGCCTATGGCCTTAGAAAATTACAGTCCCTGCTATCTGTTGCTATTATCATGATCACCACCACTGAATCATCATCACCATTACTACCACCATCAACATCATTGGCTAGCAATTCCAGAGGGATAGGAGTGCATGACTCTTGTGGTGGGGAGCATGGCAGTGGACAAGGAATCAGAGTGCTGGAGCAGCAGCTCAGGGTGAATAAGCAGAAAGCAGAGTATACTCTGGGAGTGGCATAAGTCTTTTTGAAACCTCAAATGCACCCCCAATGATATACTTCCTCCAAAAAAGCTATACCTCCTAATATTTACTGAATAGTTCTACCAACTGGGGACCAAATATTCAAACATATGAGGCTCTGAGGCCATTATCTTTCAACCTATACATCCCTGTCATCATCACCAACTTCACCATCATCACCATTACTACTATCATCATCATGACAGCCATAGTCACCGTAACCATCAACATTATCATTGTCATTACCATCATCCAAAACCACTGTGTAAACAAATTATTTACCTTTTCTAAACCGGCCTTCCTTCTTTTATAGAATTAGATAACCAAACTTAAACATCCTTAAAGTATGGCTTATTTGGTACACCTATCTGAAGCTTCCTGCTGTAATTATGTTCCCATGGACCCAAGTAAGAAGCTGTAGTCTCTCTTTTAACAGCCGTTCTCTGTGAGTGTCAGGATCTCTCCATCCCATTTGGTTGGATTAACCTAGCTTCCTGTGCATCCTGGATTACAGTATACAAAGTCTTACCATGGTGCCAAACTTTGGCCCATCCTCTGAGAGCTGGGCATCCTCTGGAAGCATAGCTTGACTTCTTGCTACCCTTGATTCTGGTTGTTGAAGAAGACTGTAGATGAAAAGAACCAAGAGTCCTTCATATGGTAAATCTCAAGATTTTACTAGTATTTCTACTTAAAAATGAAAATCTTTGAAGATATATGATCCAATCTCCCCATGCTAAATGGGGATGTTAAATCTGAAGAACAAAGGAGTATTCATTAAAGTGCAAACCATAGGACCTGTGTTTAACCCTCAAAACGATTTTGAGAAGCAACAAACTACAACGAAACATGGATTCTAGTTGGTATTTAATGAAAATTCAGTCAGATACTGAGGGAAAAGCTAGAATATCAGAGAGAGGAAACAGACCACAGTCAATTCTCACCCAGCCAACTTCTCAGAATACTTCAATGTCTTCCTATGTCCAGTTCCTAGACCCAATATCTTCTTTGCCCAGTTATTTCACTTCTGGGATCAACTCTGCATCATAACCCTAGAGTTAGGATTAAAGGTGTGAGCTACTATTGTTTGGCAGTTAGGCCTTGAACTCACAGAAACACAGAAAGATCTCTGTCTCTGGAGTTATGGGATTAAAGGTATAGGTCACCACTTGGTCATTTCTTTACTGGGATTAAAGACCTGAGTTACCATTCTCTGACCCTTCTGGCTTGACTGTGGGTGAATCTGTTCTCTGATATCCAAGCTGATTTTATTAAATATAAAATACATCACCACACCACAAAGACAGGTATGGTGGAGTGAGCTTGTTAACCCAGTTATAGAGAGGCTATAGATGGATCCCAGGGACTTGCTGACTATTTAGTGAGCTCCAAGCCAGCGACAGGCCCTGTTTTATAAAAAACAGTACCTGGAACAATACCCAAGATTGTCCACTAGCCTTATCACATGTATGCACACACATGTTCACTCACATACTTATAAGTAAAAATTAAGTATAAGTTATATAAAGAATTCAATTCACACATGTTAAATTTTAAAGAGAAAGAGACAGTGAGAGAGAGCTGGGACAGCAGAAAGATGTAGAACTCAGGGCAAACAGACAGCAAGTCTGCTCAGAGAACAAGGAAGCCTGCTCTGGAACAGTCTTGTCTGAGCGTGGACCATGCTGAGCAGTACTGTCTATGGGACTAGGTTGGCTGCCTGGCCTCATTCACAGATGCCTCCCTGACTAGTGCCCTCCCATGCCATCCCATCTTACTTTGTCCCAAAAGTTCAGCTAGACAACTGCATTTTCCTTACTAAGGTACAGCAGATTTCAAAACACTGAATGTCATTACAGTGTTTATATCATACGTTAATTATGCATAGATATGGACATAATAATAATATTATCCATTTTGTATATGTATATAATGCATTTGGTCATCTTTACCCCAACACTATCTCTTGATCGGTTCCCATACCTGCTCATCGGGTTCCTTTTTACAATTAGTCCCCTTTCACTTTTTCATGCTTCAGGAACAGGCAAGAGGAGAAGAATTTGAGGAGGTTTAAGCCCTAAAAGACCATACCTGCCACAGCCCAGATCCATGCTTCTTGTATTTTACCCTAAGGTCCTGTTCTGGTCCATGGGCTAAGAATCCTGGCGAATGGAGTTCAAGCAGAGGCCGCCACACTCAGCCTGGGACTTGGAAAGGACAGTTTAAGAAAAGTTTCAGAAAATTGAAGAGAAATAAAACTTCCCAGATTCTTCAAGAAAAGTAGCTCAGAGTTCGGATTCCCCTAAGATGCATGAAGAGCCTTGGTAAATATGGCAGACTTTGCTTTAGGCTTTAAATTTTAATTTTATGTGTACGTGCATGAACATGTGCTCATGTGAGTCTGTGCCCACAAAGGAGAATAGAAGAGGGCATCATTTCCCTGGAGCTTAAGTTGCTGGCAGTTGGGAGCTAGAAACCAAACTCAAGTCTTCTGGAAGGGCAGCAAAGAGCTCTTAATGGCTACACTACCGCTCCAGCCTCACATCTTGCATGTGAGCATTCTATAACAGCTATGTCTTAGAAGAAAAGGCCACCCACCAGATCTAGATGGTAACACCCTATGGCAGCATACATCACTTTGTTGGGATATGGCACACAGATAAGTCACACTTGATCTAAAATGAAAGCCTATACCATGCTAGTAGTGTTCATAGCGACAGAGGTACAGTGCAGACTGCTGGAGAGAAGTGGCGCCAATGTCTGTTTCAGATGTGTATTCTGATTACTACAGTACTGACCTCCAGGCTGGTGCAATAGTGGCACAGTAGTTTTGGAGCAACCAACCACTGTATGATTAGATTTCCAACCGATTCCATGAGACAAATAAATACTTAATACTGTGTACTGTAAACCTGGGGTGGGGGTGGGGGGGATCTTTGGTTGAAGGTGTCACAGGACCCAGGAGGGAGTAATACTGATATTAAGCTAAGTGAAGAGATAGCCAAACTGCTTTTAACCATATTCATGCTCTTAGACTAAATTAGCTATTCACCTTTGTCAGAGAAGCTTTCGTTTTTAAGACTCAATTTTTATTTTAATTATAGTTCAGATGTGTAGTTTTGTGAATGTGACTGCAGTACCCAAAGAGGCCAGCAAAGTGGATCAAAGAGGCCTGGAACTGGACTTAGAGGCAGTTGTGAACTGTTCCATTTGGGTTCTGGGAACTGAACTTGGTTCCCCTGCAAGAGCAGTATGTGCTCTTAGGTACTGAGCCATCTCCAACTCTAAGAAGCTTTTTTTTTTTGCAGTGAGCTATATTTAGTACAGAGATTCATAAATTTCCAAAATACAGAGTATAAATGACTGTTAAGTGCTCATTCCTAAACATGGCTACATCACCCACTCCAAAACCCAGGGAATCATTAAAAAGGGGAGGTAGAAAGACTGTAAGAGGTGGCAAATGGGGAGGAATTCTGTCTTTTGGATATGATGAGATTGTTGTAATCATGAGTACATGTCAGCTACAGCTACCTCCATGCAACTTTCACAAAAAATAAGATGTGTCAGTACGGAGGAACTCTCTGGGAAGGAGGATGGGGTCTAAAGAGTGGAAGGGAGAGTTTTAGAGGGTGACAAGGTGAATATGTCTGCAATATATTGTTCGTTGAAATTGTCGAAAATCAAATTAAAATGAAGAAGGCTACATCCTAAAGCAAAGAGGTCCCACCAATGTCTAAAAGTTAAACTAATATAGAGTCACCCCCTCGCAGTGAAACCCTGAAAACATA
The DNA here is from genome assembly GCA_033318265.1 of Phyllotis vaccarum. Classification (NCBI taxonomy): domain Eukaryota; kingdom Metazoa; phylum Chordata; class Mammalia; order Rodentia; family Cricetidae; genus Phyllotis; species Phyllotis vaccarum. Next base: position 24,443,548 of record JARWLC010000003.1, on the reverse strand, counting down.
AGGATACCCCAAATAACTTAACTCTGTGCAAATAACAAAAGAAATTTATCTTCAGGGGAAAATAATAGAACCTACAAGTCCAACTCTCAGGAAGCTGAGTGGGGAGGATCATGAGTCACAGGATTACTTAGCTACACAGTGAGGCCATGTCTCAAAAAGGATGGACAATTTCCCAACAAATGCAAACTCAGAGAAACTGAAGCCATCACTTAAGGAGTTGGAAAACGCTCCCTTTTGTGATGCAGGTAAATGATGATGGGTAGCAGCACTCACCCACGAGAATTGGCAGACCGTAGATTTATAAATAAGCATCTTAATGTCATTTGAGGAAGTTGTGAAAAAAAATAAAAACTCCTTGATTTTTAGATTTGGGATTTGGGAAATGGTCTCACTAGACTGGTCTTGAACTTGTGAATCCCCAGCCTCAACCTGACAGGTGCTTGAATTCTAAACATGAACCACAATACTTAGCTTAAAAGATTATTTTTTATTTTAATTTATTTTCTTAAACATTTAAAAAGTTTTTGCTATTTAAATCAGAAATAGTAATGTAGTATGGAGTTTATAATGCATATAACTAAAATATATGGCAAAAATGCATATATGATAAAAACATATAATACAAAGGATCAGTAGGATGATACATACCTGTCACTCAACCTTGGGAGGTGAGAAAAGAACATTAAGAATTTAAGAAAAGCCTGGCCTATATCTAGGACTCTGTCTGAAAAAGCCTTAAAAATAAAAGATGGATATGACTAAAAATGGATGTGTATTCTTGGGAAGTTCCTATAGAGAAGTTGAAGCTATTTAATCTCAATTTAAATTACACAGCAGTGAGTTTTTTGTTATAATCCTTTTAGTGAGCACTAAAAATACAACATGATGAAATACTCAACATGGAGAGAAAATGGAGAAAAGAAACAATGGACAGAGAAGAGGGAAAGAAGAAAAATACTAATTCAGTCAATTCAAATCTACCTACACCAGTAACTGCTCCAAACATATTTGGGTGAAGCATTCCAATTAAATGACAGAAATTGTTATACTTGATGAAGCAGGAGTCATGTTTAAACATAAGACACAGGAAGGGTAGAAGTAAAAAGGAAAAAATGTATTATGCAAAGGTTTGTGTAAAAAATAAATACCATGGCATGTATTAACAGGGATAAGTAGGTACATTTCAGAGAGACAAAAGGGTCAACTAACAGGGTGCTTTACATTGTAGGTGTGCATTAACCTAACATCATACTTTCAATATCTGGGAGATCAAAATTGAAAGTAATAAAAAGATTGGACAATTTCACAATCATAGTGGAAGATGTTGACTCCCATTCTTGGTAACTGATGCCACAAATAGACCAGAGCATCAGCACAGACAGTATGTGTGGGGGACACAATCAACCAATTTATATTAATTCTGTTTAAAGCATCATAGCAAGAACTGTGGAACTATACAGGAGTACAAACAAAACATTTGACAGAACAGAACACAGGAGTACAAACAAAACATTTGACAGAACAGAACATGTTCCACACCATGAAGCAGAGCTGATGTCATAGGCACCACATTTTGAATGCAACAAAATTAATTCAAAAATCATCACTATATGACATTTTGAACAACTCCTAGATATTTAGAAATTAACAGCACCATGAGTCAAGGGGGGAGAAGAAATGATTTCAGAATATTCTGAATAAAATAAAAGTAAAGCAGAACATGCCAAACTTGGAGGGATATATTTAACAGTAAATTTTGTGGGCTTTGAGGGTTATGTTAGAGAAAAAGAAATGTCTTTTTAAAAACTAATCAAAGAGCCCACAATGTGACACTACAGAGGGAAGTGACTCTCTTGAGAAGCCACATCCATGGGTGTGTCTTACTTTATCCCCAAAATCTGTCTTTAATTTAACCCTTGTACTTAAATTCCGGAAGGTGAGGGGGGACACCCTTTAATAAATCCAAATTCAAAAAACTACCGAGGAGAAAGAGTAGTAAATAAATCCTTAGTGAGTAAGTCTGGGCAGTGGCTTAGGAGGCAAAGGGACCTGAGTTTAACCCCTAGAACTTGGTATCAGGGAGAAGGCCATTGTGAGACAAGCCTAATCATTCTACTTGTAGTAGAACGTAAACATTAGAACTTTGAATTGGGAAATCAGTTGACTGTTCTATGTGGGATTAGGGTGAATGGGCCATCCTAGTCACAGCACAGAAGACAATGGCACTACAAGCAATATAGGTTATAACAGCCTTGCTCAAGAGGTCTCAGAGGGAAGGAATATTAGTAAATGGTCTGGAGACTGTTCTTAGGATATTTTGGTGAAAATGTGGCTGCTTTCTGCCTTTGTCAAAAAAAAAATCTGACTAAGGCTAAATTAAGGAGTTTTAGATTAGTGGACTTGATAGAGGAGATTTCAAGACAGTCTAGTGCTGATTGTGTAATATGGCTATTGGTGGTCATTCTTATGCAGACCTATTAATGGTCACTGTTAAGCAGATCTATAATGAAAAAGAGCAAGCTCAGCAAAAAAAAAATGCAAAATGTACAGTTTGGGGAGAAAATGAATACCAGTAAATGTAATATTGGAGTCAAGTATAGTGCTCAAGGAGATATAAAGCTTAAAGAAAATCCTGATACAATCGGATTAAAGGGAGCGGTGACCTCAGGACTAGACCCCACCCAGCTGTGTCTCTAACTTGTGAAAAGGAATTAAAAAGAAGCTTAGCCATTGAAAGGAAATATCAACAACAGAAAACTGACACGAATGTAATTGAACAAGGGGGCCAAGTTCCAGCCCCATCAAGCATCAGAAATTAACAGTTTTGGCCATGTGGTTCTGTGTTGCGCGCAACCTCGCTAGCAAGGATGACGCGACACCAGGCTCTTCTTTCAGTGGTTTATTCAGGACCTTGAAACTTCTTCTGCTTCTGCTCTGCCTCTGCTACTGCCACTTCTACTGCCTCTCCTACTGGGGAAAACCCGCTCCCAGCTAAATACCCTCTGGACTGCTAGTCACGAGGCGCCATGTGGGCCATGCCAATAGATCCAGGTGCACAGAAGCAAGCCACACCTGGAAGCAAGTCACAAGCTTAGCCTTAGCCAAACAATGAGTTGTTTATCTCAGAGAGCTCTCACCTTCGGGAAGGTGGAAGGCGGAAGCCAGCACCATCTTTAAGGTGCGGCCACGTGGCTCTCTACAGTTCCCCCTTTTGTTTTTATAAAGGAATTAGCAGGTGAGTGCCGAGGTCTCTGTTGTGCAAGGAACATTATCCCAAGACTCCTTTTGGGGTGTCCCTCTAGGGATTATGGGACTTGTTCGACACCCTTTTTTCACAGAGGTGGGACATTAGGGTGAGAAACCCACATGCAAGCAGACATGCTCTCCTTGAGCCCTCCAAAACATAGCTGAGGTGCTCAACTGCAGTGCACTAGCCTCGCAACCTGAAAAAAACCTTAATCTTTTAAGGCAGCAAGCCAAACATAGGGGTACTGTCCAGTCTCTACGGCTACAAAGGCTTGGGCAATCATGGCTGCATTCCGGCACTGTCTGGTCCTAATGTGGCAAAGGCACCACAAGCAAACCCCAGAGACCAGCGCCATCAGGCCAGCTATAGCTCCTAGTCCCGCCCACTCCTTCAGATGATCCATGGCAACAGCGAACCAGGTAGCCAATCCCTCAGCTATGGTAAAGAGAGCCAGAGAAAGTCTCTCCTTTGAGGAATTTGGGCGTAGTTATCCATTACTACTTCCTGCTGATTAGGGGGCTTGAAAATCTCACGGATTGTTGAGACTGGATCATAATCTGCAGCCATGAAGCTGATCTGGCCATCTCTTCCCATCAGAGGTGTTTTGTTTTTTTTTTTCAGGGGGTCTCGACTGATGAAACCATATTTGCCTGGAAGCAATCCACAAATTCTCATCTTCTGTGGAAACAAAAGCAGAACTCTTCCGAAGCAATAAATCCTTAGACACAAATTTTGAAATCAAAATACCTTTAAAATATATATTCTTGTTTAACTTAGTAGCCTTAGCATTTGTAATCCATTGTCTTTCTGCAGTTAGCTCATTAACAGTTAAAAAATTAAAAGAAAACACAATAACAACCAAAATCCAGATTTTGTGTCTATTTTCCATCTTTACGTGGCTTATTATATTTTTATTACTGTATTTCTCTTTTTAAAGACTTTTTCTAACCTCTTTCTTTTCTCTCTGAAGCCTATGTACCTTTTACACACATTGTAACTCGTTTACAGGTTTTTCTTTTTATCTGAATCTGTTTTATTGTGAATCCTTAATCATCTTCTAACTGTAAGAGCTTTCAAAATACACTCTCTAAAAAGAAGCATAGTTTTTGCAAATTAGGCTGAATCACTAAGTTCTCTTAGAGGGACCACATCTCTGTTCCTGTCCAGCAAACAGAGCACGCCCAAGAAAATGCTGCTACTAAGACACCCATAGCAAAATCCTTTTCTCTTTCACTTTTGAACTCGCTCGTCAGCGAGTCTTATCCCGCTTTTGTCACGGATCCTCAACCCACCTGAGGACTCTTCCCTGCTTTTGTCATGGGTCCTCAACTTGCCTGAGGACTCTCTGGTGCACCCCCTGACCACTGAAAGTTCTGGGCCTTTGTTGACCATAAGGTGTTCTCCCCATACAGGCCACCACTTGTCGCGCACAACCTCGCTAGCAAGGACAACGCAACACCAGGCTCTTCTTTCAGTGATTTATTCAGGACCTTGAAACTTCTTCTGCCTCTGCTTCCAGTACTGCTTCTGCTACTGCTTCTCCTACTGGGGAAAACCCGCTCCCAGCTAAATACCCTCTGGACTGCTAGTCACGAGGCGCCACGTGGGCCATGCCAATAGATCCAGGTGCACAGAAGCAAGCCACACCTGGAAGCAAGTCACAAGCTTAGCCTTAGCCAAACAATGAGTTGTTTATCTCAGAGAGCTCTCACCTTCGGGAAGGTGGAAGGCGGAAGCCAGCACCGTCTTTAAGGTGCGGCCACGCGGCTCTCTACAGTTCTGGATGTGGAGTCAAGGATGCAAGAAAGGGGGTCATGGAATCTCCCTCTGCAGCTAAGGAAAGCTGTGGAATCCAGGTGTGTGTCAGAGGTGTCCCTGCACGTAGGCCCAGAGAAGCCATTGAGCAAAGCTGTGAAGGTGAAGTCTGCATTGTGTTGGAGACAGGATGCTGGAGAGGCAATGCAAGGGAGAGAAGTGTGTTGCATCAACAAGACTGAATATAGTTGGAGACAAAGAAGACTTTGACATCAGACATTGAGACACAGAATTTGGGAAATGCTGGGTGTTGTTCTTTCTTTGGTCCAGTATTTCTTTACTCTGCTCCCTTTCTTCCATTTGGAACAGTAATGTATATCCTGTGCCATTATATGTTGGAAGTACGTAGTCTGTTCTTTTATTTTGATCGTACAGGGATTCATCCTTAAGAGATTGCCATGAGTCTGAGGAAAGACTTTGGACTTTAACACAGCTTTGGAACTAAGAAAGATTAGGGGAACTTTTGAAGAAGTTGCACTGTTCTTTTTCATTATGATGTGACTATAAGCCAGGGGGTGGAATCTGGTAGTGTGAACAAGAATGGCCCCATAGGCTTATTATTGAAATACTTAGTCATCAGAGATTGGCACTACTTGAAAAAGATTAGGAAGTATGTCCCTGTTGGAAGAAGTGTGTCACTGTTGGTGGGCTTTGAGGTTTAAAAAGCCCTTGCCAGGCCTAGTGTTTCTCTCCTTTTTCCCTACCCACATATCAGGATATAAAACTATCAGCTACTTGTCCGCACCGTGACTGCCTATGGGTCACCATGCTTCCCACCATGATGATAATGAACTAACCTCTGAAATGTAAGCAAGACCAAAATTAAATTTTTTTTTGTATATGAGTTGCCTTGGACATGATACATATTCATAGCATGATAACAGTGACCAGGACAAGCAGATTTGGATGTGCTTACTTGGAATATTTAAGAACAATTTAATTTTTTAATTTTGTGTGGGTTGTGGGTAGAGTATAATATAAATGCACATGAATGCAGGTTTACACAGAGACCAGGGGTGTCTAATTTCCCATGGACATGGAATTACAGACAGTTGTGAGCCTCCTGGTGTTGGTGTTTGGGAATCAAACTCAAGCCCTCTGCAAGAACAATCCATGTACTTAACTCCCGAGCCATCTCCTGATCTCTGTAGCTGAATTATATTAAATACCATTTCCCAAACAAAACTAGCATCACTAGCAAGTGTCATCCAAAAGCTAAGGCTGACAATATATTAATTTTATAAAACTTTTGAGTCATAGACAAGAAATGATTTTCTGATCATTTTGTAGGGCCACGGATGCCTTTATATTAGTTTCTTTTCCATTTTAGTAACCACAATACATGACAGAAACAACATGAGAGAAAGAGGTTTTGCTGTGGCTCACAGTTTCAGGGAATACAGCCCATCATAGCAGAAGAACCTGGTGGAGCAGCTCCCTTTTTGCAAGAAGAGCCTACGGTGATGGGCCTTAGTGTTTAGCCAGGAAGCTGAAAGCTCAGGGTAGAACCAAGGAGGATATATCTTTTGAAACCCACTCTTGATGATGACTTCTGCCAACCAGACCCTACCTCTAAAGGCTCCACAGTCTTGAAAATACCACCATAAGCTAGGTCTGAGAAACCAGCATTCGAGCTTCTAGGGGACATTTCACATTCAAATGACCTTGAGTTAATCCCACTGATCAAGAATAAGATCCCTACCACAGTTTAAGGCCAGATTTGAAGCCAACTTTATTTGATTAAATACTGGCCAGGTGGATGTGCTCTGGCCATGTCCATATCTAGATTCCAAGGAAATGGCCCTGATTCACATTTTGCAGAGGCTTAAGAAGGTCAAATCCACATTCTCATCAAGTCCAGTCAGGGGCAGACATTCATCCTGACATACTTCCTGTCCATGAACCTTCTGCCCACATGTGATCAAGCACATCCAGTATAACTGGATCAAACAAGCTTGTTTAGGAGAGTGAAAACATATGGCTTGTTATTTTCCATAAACAAAAACATCCTTCAGCATTTTAGGAGCTATCTGTCCTTGGGCAAGGGCCTTATAGGTCAGAGGCATCTTTGTTTTATGGTTCTCTTAGGCACTGTAATTAAAACTTAAAATATAATGTTGGCTCTCACACTTGATATCCAAATCTGAGGGTGCTGTTATGAAAAGCTTACATATAATAGTCCTCATGGATACAGGCATAGAAATTCTCAACAAAGTTTTAGCAAATTGAATCCAGGAGAGCATATTCAGCTAGAATAGCCAAACAAAAGAGAACATACATATACATATATACATTATGGGGTCAAGAGGTACAGTCATCTTTGAGTGTTTCTGTGGAATTGATCATAGAGAGTCCTCTCCACACATTACAGATACCAACATCTGTGGATGATCAGGTCCTTTATGTTAAATGACATAACATTTGTATCTGACCTTGTTCATTGTTTTGTATAGTTTACACCATCTCTGGTGTATATATATACACACACACACACACACATATATATATAATGATCAAGTCAAGTCATAGGAATTCAAATTTTATTTAACAATCAAAATTACTGTAATTTTCTATGTTAAAAATTAGAAATATCATTTTTTGTATTAATGCATTATAAAAAAAAATTTGACAAAAATTTAAGACTCATTAAGACTCTACAAACCAGGAGCAGAAGAATTTCTCCCTGATCTGATTAAGGAAGCCTATAAAACTCATTTAACACCATAGTTAAACACAAGCACGTCAATCTCCTTGGTGCACCTCAGCATGCCTCAACGACCCTTTGCTAGGGAAAGTCAGCAATATGTGTCTGTGGCTTCACCATCCTTTGATTCAACCAGGAATACATTGTGTATTTTCAGAAAAAGTGTTGTGTCCATACTAAGTGCACACAGTTTCTTGTTGATATAGCTGGCACAGTTATACACACAGCATTTATATTCTATCTGGTAGTATAAGCAACCCAGAGATGGTGTAAACTATACAAAACAATGAACAAGGTCAGATACAAATGTTATGTCATTTAACATAAAGGACCTGATCATCCACAGATGTTGGTATCTGTAATGTGTGGAGAGGACTCTCTATGATCAATTCCATAAAAACACTCAAACATGACTGTACCTCTTGACCCTAAGATTAAAATAAAGAAACTGAGAGATGGCTCAAAGGTTATGATTGGGTACTGCTCTTATAGAGGACCCAAATCAATTCCCAATAGTACAAATGGTAACTAATTTGCCAGAAAGAATGGATAACTTTATAACTAAAACTATGAAATGTGATTGAATAAAGAAGACTGAGTTGACGTCCCGTACATAGTTTATTCCGTTAATACAATACTGTTGAGATGGCCATTTTCCCCAAATTTACCTGAATGAAGCAAATGAAATTTCAGTCAAACTCCCAAAGGCTCTCTTTAAAAACAGAGGATAAAAGAGATGATTCAGTGGCTAATGGTGCTTGCTGCTCCTCTGGAGAATCCAGACTCCGTTCCCAGTGCACACATCAGACAGCTCACGACTGTCTATAGCTCCAGTTCCAGGGGCTAGGATGCCCTTTCTAACCTCTGCAAGTACCTGCACTGTTTGTCAACACTAAGACGCCAGTAAGAAACTAAAACTTCAGTATGGAAATAGGGAGGCCATAGCACCAAACACATAAAAAGACATTTTATAATTCAATAATAAGAAAAAATCACCTTCAGGTGTGGCAACAAAATTTAGTTACTTCATTAAAATGGGTTCAGAAAAAAGAGCATGGCCAATAAAAAGCGATTGGCATTATCTGCCACCAGAAAAATGTAAGTTACACCCATATTGGGATACTACTCCACATCCAATAGATAAGGCAACAAGAAATGTTTGGAAATATAAAATGTTAAGAGAATGGAGAAACTGAATCTCCTATTGTGGCTGGTGGGAATATCAAAGGCTACAGACATCTAAAAGGAGGTTAGCAGTTTTGTTTGCAGCAAATTTTATGTACCTGCTCTTTGACCCATAAATACAATTCTACAGTAGGTAGACTTTAGTGTGACCACAAACGATTCCTACAGCCTGCTGCTATTAGTACCTGCTATGATCCCCTCCCACTGAATAATTTGCTTTTCGTGATGGAATTCCGGTGGGTGTGGTGTCTAAGGTTAGATTACAAAAGATTACCACTTGTATCTTGCTAACAGGTTGTCTGGATGTCCTTCTCAGAGTGCATGCTTTAATAAATCAGACTGACATCTTGGAGATGCAAAAGCAAGGCATCTAGTCGACAGCCAGGAGCTGAGACATTTTGTTCAACAGCTCCTAAGAACTGGATCTGCCCAGTTACTGAATTTAGGAGCAAATCTTCTCCACAAGGGACATTCAGATGATGCCAAGGCTCTATGTAACACTCTGAAGCAAAACACACAAGCATCACTCACACATCAAAACTACAGATTGTGACGATGTGACTATTGATTGTTTTAGCCACCAGCCCAGAGCTCAATAAATAGTCTAGATTGGCTGACCAGCAAACTTCATAGATGCACTTGTCTTCAGCTGATCTCAAGTCCTACTGTTTACAAGACAAGTTGTCTAACAATTTAACTATCTCTCCAGGCCCCAAATCCCTCTTTATAGAAAGGACTCCAACAGCAGCCAGGCAAATACCCTTTGCTAAAGGGACAAGGCACTAACTAAGGATGGTATGCAGCATCTATATGTCCTTATCCAACCTCAGCTCACTGTCTTGTTTGCAGGGCTCCAGCAGGAGGCTACTAAGCTTCCATATCCCCAAGCCTCTCATAGAACAGAATAGAAATAGATTCATGAGGGAAAATGTCTTAAAGCTGCCTTAACAACACTTTCTGTCTGAGGAAGAACCATAGATGGAAATCACATATGAAACAAGAAAATCTTCAGAGCCCAATCTTGCTCCAGATTTGAGGGCCATGCATTAAACACATAACACTGTAATGTAGTTTCTCATAATTGCCTAAGAAATACCACAGCTGGGGTTTCTGCTGAGCCCAAGGGCTTGGACGTGATGTGTAATCCTTGAAGACAGTGTTCAAGTCTCTCTCCAGGGTAACTTGAGTGTTTACTTACATTCAGAGCCATTTACCACCCCAATTTGTTTTCTTTACATTTCTCAGGAGAAAATGGGCAACCAGAAAATATCTCTGTCTGTGGTGGTTTGAATGAGAAATGTCCCTCATAGGCTCCTATATTTGAATGCTTGGGCCTCAGTTGATAGAGCTGTTTAGCGAAAGTTATAGGACCTCTGAGAACTGAAGGCTTATTAGAAAAATTATGTCACTGGAGGGTGGACTTTGAGGATTTATAGTCTCACCTGACTTCCTGTTTTCACTCTATTTCCTGTATGTGAAGCAGTCATCAAAAGTCTCCCAACCAAAAAAAAAGTCCAGGACCAGATGGTTGTAGCCCAGAATTCTACCAGAATTTCAAAGAAGAGCTAAAACCACTACTTCTCAAGTTGTTCTACATAATAGAAACAGAAGGAACATTGCCAAACTCTTTTTATGAAGCTATGGTCACATTGATGCCCAAACCTCACAAAGATGCAACCAAGAAAAAGAATTACAGGCCAATCTCCCTCATGAACTTAGACAAAAAAAAAATACTCATTAAAATACTGGCAAACTGAATCCAAGAACACATCAAAAAAATCCACCATTGATCAAGTAGGCTTCATTCCAGATATGCAGGGATGGTTCAACATACAAAAATCTGTCAATACAATCCATCGTATAAACAAAGGGAAAAATACACATGTTCATCTCACTGGATGCTGAAAATGCCTTCAACAAAATCCAACACCAGCTCATGAAAAAGATCTTGGAGAGATCAGGAATACACGGAACATACATAAACATAATAAAGGCAATATATAGAAAGCAAACAGCCAACATCATACTAAATGGAGAGAAACTTAAAGTTATTCCACTAAAATCAAAAACAAGACAAGGCTGTCCACTCTCTCCATATCTATTCAACACAGTACTTGAAGTTCTAACCAGAGCAATAAGACAACATAAAGAGATCAAAAGGATACAAATTGGAAAGGAAGAAGTGAAACATTCACTATTTGCAAATGATGTGATAGTATATATAAGTGACCCCAAAAATTCTACCAGGGAACTCCTACAGCTGATAAACACCATCATCAATAGAGCAGGATACAAGATTAACTCAAAAAAAATCAGTAGCCCTCCTATACACAGATGATAAAGAGGCAGGAAAAGAAATCAGAGAAACATCAATCTTTACAATAGCCACAAATAATGTAAGATATCTTGGGGTAACTCTAACCAAAGAAGTGAAAGACCTCTATGAGAAGAACTTTAAGTCTTTGAAGAAGATATCATAAAATGGAACGATTTGCCACACTCTTGAGTAATAAAAGCAATTTTATCAAAGGCAATCTACAGATTTAATGAATTCTCCATCAACTTCCTAACACAATTCTTCATAGACTTCAAAAGAATAATACTCAATTTTATATGAAAAAAACAAGATAGCTAAAATAATCCTGTACAATAAAGCAACTTCAGGAGGAATCACCACTCCTGACTTCAAGTTCTACTATAAAGCTATAGTAATAAAAACAGCTTTGTATTGACATAAAAACTGATGTGTGGACCAATTGAAGACCCTGACATTAATCCACACACCTATGAACACCTGTTTTTTGACAAAGAGGCCAAAACTGTACAGTAAAAAAAGAAAGCATCTTCAACAAATGGTGCTAGCTTAACTGGATGTCGACCGTAGAAGATTGCAAATAAATCTATATCCATCACCTGCACAAAACTCAAGTCCAAATTGATAAAAGACCTCAACATAAATCCAGTTACGCTGAGCCTGATAGAAGAGAAAGTGGGAAGTAACCTTGAACACATTGGCATAGGTGACCACTTCCTAAATGTAGCACCAGTACACAGTCACTGAGAGTAACAATCAGTAAATAGGACCTCCTGAAACGGAGGCGCTTCTTAAGGCAAAGGACATAGTCAATGAAACAAAAAGGCAGCCTACAGAATGAGAAAAGATTTTTGCCAATCCCACTTCTGACAGAGGACTGATCTCTAAAATATATAAAGAACTCAAGAAAACCAAATAACCCAATCAAAAAACGGGCTACTGATCTAAACAGAGAATTCTCCACAGAATTTCAAATGGCTGAAAAACATTTAAGGAACTGCTCAATATCCTAAGTCATCAGGGAAATGTAAGTCAAAACAACTCTGAAATACCATCTTACACCTGTCGGAATGGCTATGATCAAAAACACTGATGGCAGCTTATGTTGGAGAGATGTAGAGAAAGGGGAACACTCCTCCACTGCTGGTGGAAATGTAAACTTGTACAGCCACTCTGGAAATCAGTGTGACACTTTCTCAGATAACTGGGAATCAGCCTTCCTCAGGACCCAGAAATACCACTCTTGGGCATACACCCAAGAGATACTCAAGGACACTTGCTCAGCTATGTTCATGGCAGCATTATTTGTAATAGCCAGAACCTAGATGCCGCTCAGCCAAAAAATGAATTAAGAAAATGCGGTACATTATACAGTGGAGTTCTTACTTAATGGGAAAAAATTGTAGGTAAATAGATGGAACTAGAAAAAATCATCCTGAGTGAGGTCACCAAGATGCAGAAAGGCAAATACAGTTTGTACTCACTCATGGTGGAGAGTAGACGCAAAGCAAAGAATGAACAGGCTACAATCCACAACCCCAGAGAAGCAGATAGAGAAGAAGACCCTAAGAGGAATACATATGGATTGCCCAGGGAGGGAAAACGATTAAGATTTCCTGGGTAAACTGGGGCAGGGGAGCACAGCGGAGAGGAGAGGAATGGAAACATGAGGGTTTGAGATGGCCCAGTGTGGGGAGGGATGGAGAGGGAAAGGTATCTTGACAGAGTCAGCCACCATGGGGTTAGGGAGAAATCTGGTACTGGGGAAATCCATGGAAACCCACAAGGATGTCCACAGATAAGACTCCTAGCAATGTCTGAGAAGGTACCTGAACTAGTCTTCCCCTGTCATCAGAATGATGACTACCCTAATTGTCTGATGGAAACAGATGTAGACAAGCACTTGGCCAGTCTCCTGAAATTCAGTTGAAGAGGATGAGGAAAGGCTAGAGGAGCAAGGGAGGGCTCAAGAGAATGGTGGGTTAAACCATAGAGACAGTTGACTGAGCTAATGGGAGCTCAGGGACACTTCACCGCTGGGGAGCTCACATGAGACTGAACTAAGCCCTCTGAATGAAGGTGACAGTCTTGTAGATCAATCTGTTTATGGGCCCCATGGCAATAAGGCCAGAAACTATCCTTGGTACATGAACTGGCTTTTTAGAGCCCACTCCCTGTGGTAGGATACCTAACTCAACCTTGATACAGGGGGGAGGGACTTGGTTGTAGGGATTTAATAAAGTTTCAGAAGTTTTGGAGATATCAGAGGGAATCTACCCACAGTCTATGTGGGGGGTTAGTAAAAGCTCCAGAAGTCCCAGAGCTCTAACCACAGTCAGTCTAGGAGAATCAGAGAGTGGTGATTCAAACCTTTAATCCCAGCACAGGGAGTATCCTGGGAGTGGTGACCTACACCCTTAATCCTAACTGAGTCAAGGTCACTTCAGATTATAGAAGGAATTCCAGGCTCCCAAGCAGGTGTGGTGAGGCCACACCTTAATTATTGAAAGAATACTTAAGACAGGACTCAAACACAGAGAAAGCCATTCCAAGGGGATCCAGGCTGAGGAAGCTATAAGACAGCTGAGTAAGATTTGACTGTGGTGTTTATTCCCTCTAGTATCTCCAACTTCTTCAGAGATCTATCACTGAGTCTCATTCTTTCGTGCGACACTTGGTCCTACCTCAAATTGATATGCTAGCCTACTAGCCTATGTAGTACTCAAGGGAGGCCTTACCCCCTTTGAGGAGTTGATGAGGGATGGGATGTGGGAAAGATGTGGGGAGCAGAAGAAGTGGGGAAGAGGGAACAGTGGATGGTATGTAAAAGAGAAAAAGAACTTCTTAAATAAATTTTTTTAATATCAAAAAAAGACACCATAACCACACAACTTACTTAAGAATGAATTTTTGAGACTTACAGCTTCAAAAGGTTAGAGTCCACATCCATTACGGCAAGGAGAATGGCAGCAGGCAGGCAGACATGATGTTGGAGCAGTAGCTTATATCTATAAGCACCAGACAAAGAGTTAAATGGAATGGCATGGGCTCTTGAAACCTCACAGGTCACTGTCAGTGACACGCCTCCTCCAATGAGGCCACAAGTTCTAATCCTTCCCAAACAGTCCCACCAACTGGGAGCCAAATATTCAAGTATATGAGCCTATAGGAGGGGACACTCTAATTCAAACCATAACAAGGATGTATGGCCTCATTAGCAGAAATGGGTGGTTCAGCTCAGGCATCAAAGATCGTATCTGTTTCTGGTGGAAACTTGAGCTTTCTACTTCATGATCTGTGGGTGTGTAGGAAGACTCAGCCACATGCTTCTGTTGCCATAGCTGCCAAACCTTTCCCGGCCATAACAGGCTGAAATCCCCTAAAACTGAGCTTAAGAGACTCTTTGCTGCCTTCACGGGTTTCACAACAGCGGGAAGTCACTAATACGGACAGAAGGAAATAGAATTGCAAGAGTGAGCCAATTCATATACACGCTCCTCTGCCAAAGACCAGCTCACTGAACAACCAGAAGGTCATGCTGCCACTGGAAGCTGTGAGCAATGGAAAAAACTCCTCATGTGCATGGAACATGAGACCATCAGCCACCAGGATGTAATTAATACAGGTGCTCATGGTGAAAAACAGATGTGTGGGCAGCTGTGTGGAGCAGGTTCAGCATAGGCCAGTGAGGAAGTCAGAAAAAGTTCACCAGGGAATTCATTTAATCTGTATGTGGTACATTTGGCTTAAAGGACAGAAAGGTGGATGGTTTAAACTCTCCATGTATTGTTCTGGATTCATCTGAGCTGAAGCTGTAGCTCAATGATCAAGTTATAGAAGGAAAGAAACAGTTTCCATGGAGTCCAGAGGTTCCCATTCCTTCTAGGACCCTAAGAGGAGCATGGGATGAGCAAGATCTAAAATTTGGGCTGCTTCCTAGAGATCAGGCTTTGGCATGTCTTGAGGGCCAAGAATCTTCATCTCCCCATTCCTTGTGAGCACAAGAGATATACAGATGGCCCCAAACCATTTAAGAGTTATTGCAAAGGCATGAGGATGGGGGTTGATGGTCACAATCCCAGCTAATGGGGAGCCTTGGGCAGTAAGATTGCTTGATGCATGACTTCAAGACCAGCAGGGACAATGTAGCCAGACAGCAGTAAAAATTAATTAATTAATTAAAATTAAAAAGGGTTACTATGGTGAATTGACCATGGTGATTCTGTCCTGTGGTTAACAGGTTAACATATAAATAACTACTCTATTAAAACTTCCCAACCTGCTCTAAAGTGTATCCTGGGCTGGGCTGTCCTCTACAGTGCAGAGAGCTTCAGATACTGAGTATCGCATTCCATAGATGGTGAGCTTCAGCTCTCCCACGTGGTGTGGGCATGGCTCCCTGTCTACTGCAGACATAGCAGCAACACTGCCAGCCATGTAGGAAAGAGACAGACTCTCCTGCTGAGAAGGCTGAGGGCAGTTTAACAACAACGATGCTCTGGTGACTGAAGGATAATGTCCAGTTGATTTCCCTGAAGGTGGAAACCAGGCACAGAGAAAGCATTGCATTTGCCAGAACGAGCAATTTAGATTAAACATACCAGGCATGTCCCTGACTAGAATGCTAACTGGGCTGGAATGGGATGGAGAGGCAGCTCCATTTCTGGACAGTCAGAAACACTTGAAAAAAGGGGAGAGAGAGAACAGCGATGAAGGCATTCTGGGGCCTGGAGCCTAGAAGATAGATCCAGTTGTAGCAGACATTGTACTTCCTAGCCTTAGTGAGCCAGTAAAATCTCCTTTGGGGGGAAAAAAAGCATAATTTTGCTACTGAAATGTCAGGAAAGAGCACCAAAAAATTCCATAGCCCCATCACCCACCACCAGAATCTACAGTCAGAATATAACTTCAGGACATTTGCTCTATGACTGTGCACCGGTGTTTCAGTGTGCATGTTCCCCAGGCCTTCTCCACGACAAGAACTGGTTCTGCCAATTCTTAGTCTGGACTCTGTCTGACAGGTACACAGTTCTCAGAATGCCAGAGGGAATGTAGAGGTTTCATCGGTGGCCTCTGTCTGGCCTGGGAACAGTGTCTTTAGTTTCTACTGGGTACTGTGTGGCAGTGGTGCTAGCATCCATCTCTAAGATAAAACCCCAAGATGGCTTCCTTGTTTAGCCCCAGCTCTGTCACCCAAGATGGATAGTGGGGAAGGGAAAGGAAGACAGTCTATCTGCCTCTTGGCAGAGTAGGGCTGGGGAGATTTGGCCCTCAGGAATTAGCAGGGATCATAAGGCTTTGCCCAAACTAGGTTTCACCATGTTGGAATGAGTAACTAGGATTCAAGTTCAAGTCCTGGACTGAATTCACTCTCTAGGAGGCACCTGTTTGTATGCTGGGCTTCTGTGAAGTGGGGATCAGGTGACAGGAAGGCCCTGTCTCCTGTCTTTCTCATTGAAGCTTTTGGTATTTTCAGCTATATTAAAAATGGGCAGACATGTGGTCATTCCCAATGTTCTCTCATGTGGCTTCCTTAGATCTATGCTGGCAGTTCAACTTAGTGTCTCTGTGATGAGGCTCCTCCACAGTATATTGGCTGACAACTTGTTCTGCCTCCTGATAGTGTTTCTGGGAGGCAGGGGGTTCTGCTTTGTTTCTGAGGTAATGTCTTCCCGTGTAGCCCAGGCTAGTCCCAAGCTGATACTCTTCCTGCCTCTGTCTCCCCAGTGAAGGAACTACAAGTATGTCCAACAGACCTGGCTAGAAGTGACAAGTTTGGGAGGTACATTCCTGTTTCCTCAAGATGCATCATAGGTACAACTTTTTAGAACACTTGTTCAGAAGGACCAATGTGTAACAGTGTGACTGGTACATTGGAAGAATTTTAGCCTAATGCAAACTTCTCATTTGGTTACCTGCAGTTTCCTTTTGAAGAAACATCAAACATAGCCCTGCCTTGCTCGGTAAGCTGCATGGAAGTTCAGGAGACACAAACAGGAACTTACCTCAGATATCCGCTCAAGCTCAGCCTTTGCACAAGCCAAAATTGAGTCCTTTTTCCAGACAAGAACATTCCACATTGACTGCAGTTTTTATATCCCCAATTCATGCAGCTATACAAAAATGCACTGTTGCTTTTACGAAGCCCTACCTTCTCCCATGTCACTGTTGAATTTTTGGCCTCTGTTCCCATAACCTTATTTACTTGTTTTTTAACTTAACATAATTTCTTTATTGATTTTTTTTGAGGAATTTCACATTATGTGCCCTAATTCCATTCACCTCTCAGTCCCCCCATATCCTCCCCTCACCCCTACAGTGGTCCCCCAAAATAAGATTTTAAAGATAACAACAAAACAAGCAAATAAAAACAAAAAGAAAAGAAAATTTAAAAACCCCTCTTCGCTCTCCATCTTCCCCACCTCTCCAACACTTCTTTATTCATTCTGATGGCTTTGGGAACTGCAGTGTGTCACACAGGAAACCCTTTTGTCTAATCAACTCTACTTGCATTGGTCTAGCTCAAGTCCTCTGGTTTCTGGAACACCATCATCACTGGATCCTCATCAAAAACTCCTCTCAGATAACCTACGGCTGCCAAATAGAGATCCTGCAGGTATGATTCCACAGGACCAGTCACTTCACAAGCTCCAGCAGGTCCTTGATGGGGTATATGTAAGGGTGGGTCAACTCAGGGCCTGACTGTGGGCCTAGGTGGTAGCTGAGCTGGTCAATCTGGACTACAAGGGCTGCCTTCCTAAGGCAAGGGGTAGAGCAACCTCCTCTGAGGCCGTGCATTCAGGGTTAGTTGTCCCACAAAGAAGTAGACTTTTTCCTTCTTTTTATTTATTCTTTGTGTTTTTCACATCATGCATCTCCATCCCATTTATTTCTTTATCCCTTCATACCCAGCCTATGCCTTGCAACTGTAACGGGCGGGCACCCCTAGAGTACCCCTAAACACTACAAGACCATGGCTAATGATCACTGTTAACTTTAAAGAAAAAGAGAGTTTAATGAATGAATGATATACCAGTACACACATATGTGCGGGCTCATGGCACTGTGGAAGCCAAGAGCACTGAATGCTTTTAGGGTAGAGTTCTTATACCGCACTCTGAGTAGGGGAGGGGATACTCGGGCTCAGAAGGTTACAACAGGGAGGGGCCAAAGGTCAGTTTAGGACAGAGTTTAGGAATGCTGACAGGCAGGCAGGCATATTTCCTGTGAAATAATAGAGTCTTGGGCAAGCAGGGACCAGCGAGCAGGGACTGGTGAGCAGGGGACCACTTGGGGATATTCATTTCCTGGAGCAATGGTCCCAATGGGCACATTATGCAAGCTTCAGAAAGTTCTTGTCTCGGCAAAACAGCACATGGTTAACAGTTCTCATGCTAGGGCTTTCCTGGGTGGCCCCACCCAGGTTGCTACATCGAGAATGTGGTCCCAGGGCCTTATCTTGGGTGGTCCAGCTCAAGTGAAGTCCAGAAGGTCAAGCTGCTCACCAGGTGGGTCTCAGGAATTCAGGAAGTATCTCTGGTGGTGGTCAGCTCAGGCTGTCGGGTGTGTCCCAAGCAGCCATCAATCCTGTGAACAAAGCTTTTCCGAGAAACAGCCATCTAATTTCAACCTTGGCTAGTTTCAGAGACCTCAGGAAGGTAGTCAAGGGGAAAGAATGAAACAGGATTTTTCTATCTTCATACACCCTCCCCCCAAAAATAAAATAAAATAAAATTTAAGAGAAAAGAGAGAAAGAGAAAGAGGGAAAAAAATCGATCTTATCATGGAAGCTAAGGTGTCACACAGCTAGTTACCTAGTAAACCCTTTTATCCATATATCTTTACTTGCAAGTATTTGTTACAAAGACTCATTGGTCTGCATCTTACTCTATACTATCAGTGTTGGGCCCTCACTGGGACTCCTCTTGGATATCCTGCTGTTGCCCCGTGTAATGGAGATCCTGCAGCTTTGAGTCTGCAGGACCAGTCCCTTCACATGCTCCAGCAGATCACAGATGGGGTAGATATTAGCATGGGCCAACTTATAACCCTGGTTCTGGGCCTGGGTAGTTACAGGGTTGGTTAGCAGGCCAGCTCTCCCTCATCCTCACCACCAGGGTGAGCTCTCCTGCATTTCCTAGTGAGCTGACACCTTGCATCAGTGAACAAGGTCAGTTCTCTCGCTTTCATATCCTAAGGGTCAGATCTCCCCAACCTACACCTTCAGGAACAGGTCTACTGTGTTGCTCAGGAGCAGCATAGGATACACTATCCCGAGTGCTGCAGCTAATGAGGGGCAGGGCCAGCTCTCCCACCTGCCTCAGGCATTGATGGGCAAGGGAGAAGGGCATTTCTTCCAAACCCATGCTGCCACATGACAGATGGGTAATAGAGACAGTTCTCCCATGCTCACAACTTCAGGGCTGGTTCACCCACATCTCCACCAATGAAGTTGGCTCTATTGTACTGCCCACACAAGATGCAGGGCCTACTTTCCCAAGTATTACAGCTGGTGGCAGACAGCGGCAGTTCTCCTGCTCTTATGGACTCAGGGCCAGCTCTCCCACCTGCCTCAGACATTGATGGGGGAGGGCATCTCTTCTGTGTGGGAGATTATGTTGCTTCATTGTAAATAATTGTCCCACCCACTGGTTTTTAAAAAAGTGCTGATTGGCCAAAGGCAGGCAGGTAGTGTGGGCGGAGCTACCACACTAAGAAAACTCTGAGAACAGGAAGCACAGAGCAGAACACCAGAGAGAAGCCAAAAGAAGCAGAGGACAACTATGATGCTCTAAGAAAAGGTACCAAGCCGCATGGCTGAACAGGATGAGTCATGGGTTAGATGAAGGGTAGAGAGCTAGCAAGTGATATGCCTGGGCCTTAGGCCGATCGGCCTAAAACTATTGAAAGCATCGGTGTGTCTCTGTGGGTCTGTGAGTCTGAGAGCCTAAAACTTGAGGCTAGGCCTGAAAGTATGGAACAGAAACCTCCTACTACACTCCTGCACCCATGCTATCAGATGGCAGATGAGGGGCAGGGCCCTGTCTCCCATTTCCAGGCTGGCTCACATGTGCCCTCATCACAAGGGTCAGTTCCACTGCGCTGCCCCAATGAGGTGCGGGTTTTATTAACCCAAGTGTTGCAGCTGGTAAAGGGATCAGCTCTCCGTCCGCTGGAATGGTAGGGACAAGGAGGGAGGGCATCTTCTCTTCATCCCCACCACTACACCTTGACTGAGGAAGACAGTACCAGCTATGCT
Organism: Phyllotis vaccarum; assembly: GCA_033318265.1. Taxonomy (NCBI): domain Eukaryota; kingdom Metazoa; phylum Chordata; class Mammalia; order Rodentia; family Cricetidae; genus Phyllotis; species Phyllotis vaccarum. The sequence continues at coordinate 24,423,024 of JARWLC010000003.1, read as the reverse complement.
CCTTTCGTGTACTGAGGGCTGGCTCACTCATGCCTGTGCCCACAGGAACAACTCTACTGTGCTACTCAAAAGAGTCAGAAGGCCCATTCTGTCAAGTACTGCAGCTGGTGAGGGGTTGGGTCAGGTCCCCTATCTGCTGCAGGAATGAGGGTTGAGGAGAGGCATCTGTCTCTCACCACATGGCAGGTGTGATCTGTTCTCCCCTTTTCCCATCCTCAGGGCCAGCTTGCCTTTGTCCCTGTGTCCCTGTGAAGAGTCGGCTCTATTGTACTTCCCAGGTAAGGTGTAGTACCCTCTCTCCTGAGAGCTTCAGCCATTGAGAGACAGGACCAGTTCTCCCTAAAGTTGTAGCCACTGAAGGGGCTGGGTCAGTTCCATACAGTCTTTCCTTCTCTGTCTTCAGCAGTATCAGAAACCCTGGACATTAAAGCAGACTGCAGTTGCAACAGGGCCATGAATGCAGGCATGGGACCCAGTTGCAGCCCAGGCCCAGACATCATCATGACCCTGAGTGGCATGCATCAGCCCACTCCTTACTGCTTTTACCTCCTCAGATATGCCTCTATCCACAGGACATGAACCATTCTGGCTCTCTTTCCCATAGTACACCATACATTTGCTCACCATAATAATGCCTGTTACCCAGAGCTCTGTATAGGCTTCGTTGTCTGCTCAATTCATCATGGCGCTGGGTAAAGACATTGCTCAATAATTATAATGATGCCTGACTTCCCACCACCTCAGGTCCATGGGTGAACTCCTTTCTGCCTCAAGTCTAGTAACCTGGAGTACAGCTGTGATCAGTGCCTAGAAGCAGTGGGCAGGTTCATGGGTTAATTTCTTCCCACCAAAAGTCCAGTCCTCATTTTCCCTTTAACCTTTGTGACTTCTTGCACAATCTCTTGTGTCACGGAGACTCCCAGGAACACATATCACAGGATAACAGGATAGACTCTACCAAAGTCAACCCTGATTTATTGTTGAGAACCAGACTCACCGAAGTCTTTGACCTGATGAAGGAACAAAAGACTTTTTCCAAGAGCATACTTCACAAGGTCAGTCTGGGGGTGGAGCCAGAGCCTTGAAGGAATCAAGGTTGCAGTTTCTGGGGATCCAACTCTTCTCCAGTCCTAATGCATCTGTGTCTGAGGTATCCTGTGTTCTCCTTGCCATCACTGTCTAATTTAGTTCGCCGATGACCTTAGCCATTTTCCCCCAGAAAATAGTATGTAGGATGCTGTACTTCTTAATAAGCTAGCTTAACATTAGTCATCAGCTTATTCAAGGTCTTCTGGTCCCAGCTACTGCTTTCATCTTTATATTTCAATCTCCAGTCTTCCCCCTCAGTGTCTCACCATTCAGGAGCCTTATTCCTACAGGTTCAGATTAATTTGTAACTACACCTTTCATTCTCCTCACATGTCACAGTGAAGACAGCTTCCCTAGCAGATTGAAACCCTGGGTTTGATCCCCGGCTCTGCAAAACTCTTTCAATGTCATCTAAGAAAATTCTCCATACATGCTCTACCAGGGAGTCACTCTTCGATGGCATGATGAGCGACAGGAACAACCTTTGTCACCGTATGCCAGCTCTGTGATAGACAGGCGTTATCATTCCTTTTGACTTGTCATGAAGTGGACTAGTTCATCACAATCCCACTTGTGTTGTTCACTCCTTTGCTCTCCATCCCAGCAAGCCTCGTTAGTGGCTTCAGAGACTATAGCAAACCCACAACAGATTCCAAATGTTCTCGGCTTTATCATCTCCATTATGTCGGGGGCTGGAAAGATGGCTCTAAGATTAAGAGCACTGCTGCTCTTTCAGGGTGATATCCAACCATCTATAACTTCAGTTTCAGGAGATCCAAAGCCTTCTTATGTCATCCAAGAGCACCAGGCATGCACATGATACAATACGTACACACAAGCAAAATCTTCAAGGAATGAGCTTGCTGAATGTGCATGCATTGTGTGTGTGTGTGTGTGTGTGTGTGTGTGTGTGTGTGTGTGTGTGTGTGTGTGTGTCTGCCTGAGTGTGTTTAGGACCCCAGAGATGTCTTATTCTGCCACTCTCACTATTGCCTTGCTAAGGAGTCTCTCACTGAACCAGAAACTCACCATTACAGCTAAAGTAGCTGGCCAATGGGGCTACAAGCATATTCTGTGATGCCCGACTTTTATGTGAGTGCAGGGAATGTGAATCCAGGTTCTGTTTCCCAGAGAGCCATCTTCTTCTGTATACAAAACCAACTCCTACTGAGTCCTGGAGAAGCAGTACACGGGAAAGCTTTCTGGACTATTCTGGGCCTTCCTGAGGCGTTGCTGTCGATTTTGTTATTATAGCACCTTTTCTCTTCAAGGTTTTTTTAAGATATTCCATGTGCTTGTCCAGTTTTTATTTACATGGCTAATTCTTTCATTAACCCTGTAGACCATCAAATCGCTCTCCTGAGCCCCTAACTTCCATTCACTGCAGGAATTTTGAGTGAACCCTGCAGCAGCCCACGGGCACTCCTTCTTCCCACCTCCCCAATGTCACCATAACTTCATGACCATTGTTCTCTTGCATTATTTTATTGATATGATGCATTTTAATACAATTCTATGTATAAAAGTTATTTGTGAGTAGGGCAGTGGTGGTGCACGCCTTTAATCCCAGTGCTTGGGAGGCAAAATCAGGCAGATCTCTGTGAGTTCAAGGCCAACCTGGTTTACAAAGTGAGAGCCAGGACTACACAACACAGTGAAACTCTGTCTCAACAAAAACAAATACTGGTGCTTATTTTTATTTTTAGCATCATTAAAAAATTGCACGTATATGGGCTCAGAGGCTGAGTAAGCCTTACCCCATGTTTGAGAGAAGGAGCGTGCTTCCCATTTCCAGCTTCCTGAAAGTGTAAAATATTTGCATGGATGTGACTGGTCAAGCACTCCTTATCTGGAAATCCAAATGGTGAGATGCTTCAACACTCAAGCTTTTGAGCATGGTTCCCAAAGTATCCATGTCAGGTGTGGGGATGCACACCTTTAATCACGGTGTTTGAGATGCAGTAGTGAGCAAATCCCTTTAAGTTCAAGACCAGCCAGGTCTTTATAGGTGATTCCAGGCCAGCTAAGGCTCTATAATAAAACCTTGACTCAAAATAAAAATAAATTCATTACATTAATTTTAAAAGTTTAGGACTTGGACCATTTGGATTTTGGATTTCTGAAATTGGATCACTTAGCCTATAGTTAAGAGTCTTACTTCATATTCTAGCTTGAGATTTTCCACACTGTATATATACTTTACCTATGTGAGTATGATGCTTGTGCTTATGTGCCTTTATAAGTGTGTGTGTGTGTGTGTGTGTGTGTGTGTGTGTGTGTGTGTGTGTGTGTGTGTGTGTACACCAGCATGAGTACATGCCACAGTAGACATGCAGAAATCAGAGGACAACGCCAGCTTCCAGTTTTCACGTTCATTTTGTTTGAGACAGAGTCTCATGTTCACTTCTGTGTGTGCCAGGCTAGCTGGCCCCAGGTCTTAGGAATGACACACATGAGCTACAGCATCCACCTTTACACAGGTTCTGGGGGCGGGGGTTCAAGCTCACAATTTTATGGCATGTATTTCACCACTGAGCCTTCTCCCAGCCCTGTTAATATCATTTAATCCACTTAGTTCATTTGTGGCCTCATTTAGGCTCCTCTATAAAGAAAGTCCATGTGCTGATAAAAGCATTCTCCTGCCACGGCTGTGGGATGGACTTTTCTGTGTATGTCAAGCACATCTGACCCACAGGATGGTTTAATGGGTGTCCTTTGGTTGGCCGGCTTTGTTGCTGTGTCAGTTTTTATTTGCGGGTGTTGAAGTTCCTGACTGTTCAGGGCCAGTACCTCTCTTCGGATCTAACAGTGTTGGTTTTATTAAATCAGATACTAAGAAATTAGATATGAATAAATAAACAGTCCTGCCTTTCTGTTGCCTGGGTCCTCTGACCACCACAGCGACACCGCCTCACCCTCCCCTTCTGTCCTGATGTTTATTTGTCAAATGTGACTGCACTCTATCCTGCTCTAGGTTTTCATTTGCTTAGACCACCATGTGCCACCCTCTCGCTTTCGACATCTCTGTGTGTGTTTTCATGAACACCAGGAAAGAAGTCCCTCCTGGGGAAACGTTGGGTCATTTTAATGTCTTTCATTTATTCTTTGAAAACTTTATGATCATATCAACCCTTCACTAGCCCCCCGGACTCCTCCCAGACCCTCCAATACATTCCCCACAAACTCTTCTTTTTTTATGACCTGAGTTTAATCCCCAGAACCCATTATTAGAGAAAGAGAAAACCAGCTCACACAGTTGTCCTCTAATCTCTATACCTGCACTACGGCCTGTGCATGAACATACACTGTGCACACACATAGACGTACACACACATACACACTAAATAAGTTAGTTAATGTACGAAGGTCAACTATGTAATAACAATAGCACAAAAAAGGAGAAAAGTAACCTGAATTAACCAGCTACATAATCTTTGCCTCCCTTGGGAAGATATAAAAATTCTGTTTTGAAGAGTCTAATAAATCCAGGTACTAATGTAATTTCTAAGAAAACCATTAAAGGAATAATAATGTGATGTCTAATTAAAGCCAACACAAAAGAGAATACAGTAATAAAAATCATTGACTTATCAAAGAATAAAAGGAAAAAAGAAAAAATTAAGTCAAATAGAAAACAAATAACAAGATGATATCATTAAACCCACATATCTCAGTAATTAAATGTAAATTGACCAAATACTCTAATTATAAAACATTGATTAGAAACTAAGATTTAATTATATACTGTTTACAGGACTCATTATTTGTGTATAAGGGCAAAAAATAATGTGCATTGTAAAGTGAAAGCTAAATTCATCCTCAAAAGAGCGGACGCGAGAAGGCACAAAATAAGCAAATAATCTGCATGACGGTCCAAGTTTTCATTGAGTTTTGATGAAACTTGACAACTTGGGAAAGAGGAAATTACTCAACAAAAGTCAACAAGGCCCCGGGAAGATGACTTAGTGAGAATGCCTGCCACCTGACTTCGAATTCCCAGAACCCACGGAAAACCTAGTGTGCATCTGGTTTGTGCATCTGCGATCCCCATGCAGTTGAAAGGAGAAGGGCAATGGAGACAGGAGCATCCCTGGACACGTGTGGACCATTGGCTTGACATGCACAGCAGGGAACAAGAGACCTGGATTTCAAATAAGGTGAAGGTGTTCTCCGAGCTCCACATGTGTGCTGTGGCATGCACGAGCCTGTACTCACACACATTCACATGTACGTGCATACACACACACACTCGAGTGTGCGATATTAAGTGGTAAATATATAAAGGCCAGCAATCCTACTGCCTTAACTCGTGCATACAGAACACTCTTTGTACCCATCCGGTAACTAAGACTCCATTCTATTTTCACTGTGGAAAGGGCAAGTGTGAGTCTCATATTTTTATGTGACCATAGCCAGGCGTGGGGTTTCAATATTTCCTCTCTTTGGATGTTCCCAGATGTTCTCTCTCCCCCTCTCTCTCCTCTCGCTCTCTCTCCTTTCCTTCCTCACTCCCTTCTTTATTTCCCATGTAGTTTGCAGCAGCAACTTCAACAGGTTTCCAGCAGGTATCTCTAGGATCTTTTTCTTCCCATCACAGCACACCCACTCTTGAGGAAGAACAATGCATTCGCCTACCTTAAAGTCCCAAACTTTTAAGCCAGAAAGTCATCTGGAGAAAAAATCATGGTAAGTGAAGACCCTCCCACCCCAGCCTGGGAGTCTGATTTCTTGGGTCAGTCTGTTTAACAAATTGTCTATTCCCACAGCAATGGACACCAGTCAATGCAGACACGCAATTGATGAAAAATACTGAGACCATGCATGCTCAGCCCTAAACGGGACATCTCCCATCAACCCCACCCAACCCCTGTCACGGTTCAAGGAACATCACATCAGAGAGAGCAGAAAGAACATAACAGCTGGAAGACAGAAGGACTGGTAGGAACCGCCCTCTTCTGGATTCAGAGGGATTGCCACAGGCATGAACTCACAGCAGCTGCAGTTATCCACACACAACCGAGCCAGTCAGCATTCCCTCAAAGATGGGGCCAGGTGCTCTCCAAGCCCACTCCTCACAAAGGCTCTGTTGGCAGTTGATAGCTACCAAGGAGAAGGGAGGGAGACTTATTCTTCCTTGAGGGTGTGGCCACTGGCACGTTTTCCCACCTTCAAGTGGATGACCCTCATGTCACCCCTGCCTATACGGGCTGCACTAATAGCCGACAATGTCTGGTTCCCCTCTTCCAACTCCACTTTATCCTTTCTGACACACCCCTCTCCCAACTTCATGGGAAATGAGGGCTGAATATGACCATGCTTCATTGTATACACATATGACATCCTCAAAGAATTAAATCAAGTTCTCTAGGCCATTCCAAGGCTTCAGCAGCCTCACCCACAATCTGAGACAGAGCAGAGTTGGGGTAAATGGCATCGCCAAATAGCAGGAGAAAATTATTTTCTTCGCAATCCCTCTTTTAACCCCTCTGCAGATACCTGGCATTGGTCTGCTTCTATCTGACCTCGATATGTCTTCACAAAAGCTGTCTCTTAACACATGTTACTCATCTTCCCTGTGTCTGACACTGTAGGCTCCGTAGTTAAAGCTGATGACTGGTAACAAGATTGGGCTAGAATTTAATAGAGTTGTTATTATTAATATGGCTCTTTTCCATTTATAATAAGTAATGAAGGGTGTCTTCAATTAACCCTACTGATGAAAAAAATTTCTTGGAAAATGAATTAACTAATTTAATGGAATTGACTAAAGTGATTACATAATAACGGAAGTGGAATGTGAATTTGACAAAAAATAAATATAATAATGTTACAAATACCTGGAGTTTAGGAAACATGACCCAAAAGGGAACCTCAGACTCAAAATGTTCCACAGTCCTAAAATCACACCTGGTCCCAGATGCCTAGTCCCACTTTGGTCTAGCAGGTGTGTGATAGCCACCACTCTTATCAATTTTGGGTCTTCTTGCTGTCCTTCTGTGGTGACATATTTTATATTTAATAAAATCATCCTGGAATATCAGAGAACAGATGCACCCACAGTCACGCACTGAGGATCAGAGAGTGGTAATTCACACCTTTAATCCCAGCGCAAGACTGACCGAATGGTGACCTACCCAACCCACCTCTGACCCTACCAACTCCACTCTGTGAAACTTTCATCAACATAGACGGGATTTAGGGGTTGGGACCTTTAAGAAAACTGGGGGAAAATATAAGACTTATTCTCTCAAGAAAAAATATTGACTAGTCAAAGAGATTAAAATAGTGAGAATCCACCTCTAGGGGTGTGTTCTTAGATGACCAGGGAAGCACAGGCACAATGTGCATTGATATTCTTTGTTGTATTTGTAAGAGCAAAATGCTAAAAGCATTAGTGCCCAGTAACACAGGATGGATGGCTTAAACAGTAGTCCCTTGTGCAAACTATTAAGGTTTTTTCGACCAATAAAAGCCTTACCTTCAAACAACTTTTCAGGTGTGGAGATGGGCTCAGTGGATAAAGTGCCTATTGCCCAAACATGAGGAGCTAAGCTGAAATTTTCCACACTCATGTAAAAAGTCAAGCATCACTGAACATATCTGTAATCCTAGCAGGGGAAGAGTGGGCGTAAAAACAGGAGGATACCTGGGACTTACAGATCCATCCATCTTTCTGAACCATCATCAAGTTCCAAGCTCACAACGAAAACTTGTTTCAAAAACTAAGGCAGAAGTCAAGTGTAGTAGTGCACACCTTTGATCCCAGCACTCAGGAGACAGAGGCAGGCGGGCGGGTGTACAGCACCTCTGTACGTTCGAGGCCAGCCTGGGCTATAGAGCGAGTTCTGGGTCAGTGAGGGATACACAGAGAGACCCTTTCTCTAAAAAACAAGAGAAAACAACAATAACAACTAAGCTAGAGGTGTATATGTAACAAGTGAATAAAAAGAGTGTACAAATCTGAAAGAGAACACAGGGTACAGGGAGGGATTTGGAGAAAGCAAAGACAAGGAGGAAATAATGTAATTATGTTATAATCTCAAAATATAAAAAAATTCATTTAAAAATTCCCAGAGTTGACCTCTGGTGTGCACATACACACACACACACACACACATACACACATGCACACACTCACACACACTCACACATACACACTCACACACACACTCACACACTCACATACACACGCGCACACACACGCACACACACACACAAACCTTCTATGAGCGACTATTCAAAGATGTTGTGCTCCTTAAGTTTTTGCTGTGTTCCTCTCCCCCCGCCCCCAGCATGACCCAAACTCAAGTCATGGCGGGAGAGGCCTCAGTTGAGGAATTGCTTCCATGAGGTTGGCCTGTGAGAACAAGATGGAGCCCCTGGCCTCAGACTCAAGCATGTGTATCTCAAGTGCCTTGCGAATCCTTTCCCTAGGAAAAGTTGAACCCTGCCTCTATTATAAAGAGCTACAGGCTGCTAAGAGCGATTTTTTTAATGCACCCTGAGAATAGGCAGATGATGAGCCAGTTCCAACAGAGATTAGTTACTACTACTTCTCCTGCGGTAGACACATGTTGTAAGCACAGAGACTGTGGTATTTTACTATCTGCCTGCTGCTTTTATCTATCTGGTGCCTGGTGTTTGTTCCTCTACTTTTTCTGGTTATATTCTTAACAAATTCACCCATTCTAAGCCACAGCACATCTATCATGGTTCATTCCCCAAACAGAAGAACATACCGGGAAAACAACCATGATAAAAAGCCATTTCCAGAAGATGGAGTGATGGCTCGGTAGTTAAGAAGACTGGCTGCTCTTCCAAAAGACTGGCTTCAGTTCCCAGAACCCATGTGGTGGCTCACAATTGTACCTCCAGTTCCAGGGGATCTAATGCCCTCTTCTGGCTTTTATGGATACTGCAAGCCTATGATATACAGGCAAACACTGATACATATGAACAAAAATAACAAAATTGCTTTTTATTCAAAGTTTCCACATTCAGCCTCAGTTTCTTCTCTCTTTTGTGTATTAACAAACCCTGACAAAAGCAACTAAAAGGTAAAAGGGTATGTTTTGGTTCACAATTAAAGGTTATAGTGCTTGGATCATGTGTGATCTGGCATGATAGGATAACAAATTACCTAGTTAGCTGGTGGCACTTGTCCGTGATTAGAGAAGCTTCATAGGGGAGGTGACAGGAGGCAGCTACAGGCAGCAGGAGACACTTAAAAGCTGTTTCTATGTAGGACATTATTATTATTACAGAGAAATATGGTTATGATAACAGAAAGAAGAGGAAAGGGCGGGAGAGAGGGGGAGAGGAGAGAGAGGAAGGGAGGGAAGAAAAGAGAAGAGAGAGGAAGAGAATGAAAGCAAGAGAAAGTATCTTTTTAAATGGGTTTTGACCTTGATGTCAGAACTCAGGAAGGCGTGGCTTCAGAAACTAACGTACAGTACCACGTGGTAGGGAAGACACAGCAGCAGCTGCTTGAGACAGCTGGTCACATTACATCCATATCAGAAAGAGAGAACAATGACTGTATGCAGGCAAGTGCTCAGCACATTCTCTTCACTTATTCAGTGCAAGATGCCCTGTCTAGAGAACGGTCCACACCCACAAAGACAGAGGGCCCACACTGTGAAAATAGAAAAATCCTGTAACTCTCTCCCCCTCGACCCCTTCCTGAGGTCGCTGAAACTAGCCTAGGTGGAGATGGCTGCTTGAGACACACCCGGCAGCCTGAGCCTGATAGATACTTCCTGAATTCCTGAGACCCACCTGGTAGAGCAGCTTGACCTTTCAAGCTGAGACCACATTACTGTGGGATCCCACCTGCAACCTAGGTGGGGTCACCCAGGAAAGTCCCACCCTGAGAATTGTTAACTGTTAACTGTTTGAAGCTTATACAATGTCCTGCTCCAGGAAATGAATGTCTTCAGGTGGTTTCACAGGAAATAGCTTGCCTGCCTGCATTCCTAAACTCTGTAGCAGACCTTTGGCCCCGCCCTGTTAGCGCGCAGAGCCCGCCCATACCTCCTCCTCCCCTATCTAAAATAGGGTATAAGAATCCTGCCCCGAGAATATTCGGGGCCCCAGGCTTTTCTGCATCATGCCTGGGGTCCACACACGTGTGTACCGGTATTCATATTCATATTCATTAAACTCTCTTTTTCTTTAATGTTAACAGTGGTCATTAGTCGTGGTCCTGGGGTGTCTTGGGGTGTCTTGGGGTACCCTAGGGGTGCCCGCCTATTACAACACGAGTCAGTGTAATCAAGGTAAATCTCCACAGGCATGCCTAGTGGCTATCATAGATTCCAGATAATGCCATTTTTTTAATAGAAAATCCATGTGGGAGGGTCCATCCCATTGTGGGTAGTGCCACCTCTGGATGGGTGGTCCTAGCTACTATAAGAAAGCAAACAAAGCAAGGCCTGGTGAGCCAGCCATACTGGCCTCCATATCCGCTCCTACCTCCCAGGTCCTGCCTTGACTTTCTACCCTGATCTCCCTGGGTGAACTACAAGCTGTAAGATGAAATAAGGCCTTCCCTCCACAGGTTAACTTTAGTCATAGTGTTCATATTGTTTTATTACAGCAATAGAAGTCCTGATACACTCCTTAGGGAAAGGCCTCTGACGACAGCAGGCTTCGCTCACTGAGATGTATTGCAAAGAACTCCTTCCCTTCATTCATTATCCCAAAATTTTTATATTGCTGCAGACAGAGATGAATGCTGTGTACTTATCTGATTAAACTGTTATTTTAAATATTAAAAAAAATTGCAGATTATGTCAAGTTGGAACTAATGCATCACAATCCTGATTAAAGTAGGAGTGTGTTGCTTGGTGGATGCCAATGAGGTATAAAGGAAAGACTGCTGAAGTCTACTAGCAAGAGTATTTCATGGTTCACAGTTTATGTGGAAAAAGATAGTCTATCTAGTCCTGTGCCGTGTGTGTGTGTGTGTGTGTGTGTGTGTGTGTGTGTGTGTGTGTGTGTGTGTACACATGTGCGTGTGTAAATATGGCAACTGCTGTCCCTTGTGTCATATTTCTTTATCAAGTGGACTAGAAGAAGATAAAGCCAAGAGACAAAACCCAGAATGAGGTGACCCTAAAATACTGTATTTGGTGGTGTGTATTTCTCTGTCTCTTCATCTCTGGGTTTGAGCTGGCTATTTTGTTACTTACAGCTAACTTCCTCTTCCAATACAATATGATCCTGAGTATAAAAGACATATTTAGCTCAGAGAACAATACTGGAAGAAAATATATTTAACAAGTAAATTCTTGTTTCATTTTGCTGAAAGGCGGCTCATAGAGCTTCGTTTCCTCTCCAGTTTTCCTAATTGCTATAACACAACCTTTGTGATCAGAAATATATATGTTAAAAGAATAAAGGGAGTTATTTTTAAACATCTCATTTTAAAAGAGAATCAAGAACCAGTAAAATCATAGATAATAACACAGTGGTATGGGACCCTGGACAGATGGTAAACCAAGGAAGTAGGAACACAGAGTACTCAGAATCAGCGGCAATGAGGTGTTAAGCAGACAATTAACACTTAGATCCTAAATAGCAGCTGAGTAGAAATGAGAGCAGATGGGACTCAATAGCGACAAAACGACCTGGGGCAGGACAGAGATAGAAGGAAGATAAACAAGCAAACATTTAGAAGACCAGACAGACCCTGGCAGCACTTTTGTTTCCTATGACCCTTGTCCCAAGTCATTTATTCCAGGATTCAAAGGTGCTCCACTCGTTCCTGGAATACAACACTGTATTAATACGCAACACATACTACATGCTTCCCGTGAATCAAACACTGAGTATGTATTTACACATATAATATGTCTATTTTAAATTTTATTTTATTTTTATTTATGCCTTTATCCATGTATTTACAAATGTGTGCACATATGTGCAGTGCCTAGAGAGGCCAGAAGAGGGTGTCAGATCCCCCACAGCTGGAGTTACAGGCTATTATAAGCAGCCATACCTGAGTGCTAAAAACTGAACTCGGGTCCTCTAAAAGAGCAACAAACTCTCTTACCCACAGAGCCATTTCTCCAGTTTCTGAACATATTTTTAAATTGTATTTACTTACATACATGTGTGTCTACGTTGATGTATGTACAGGTGTACATAAGTGTGAAAATGCATGTGCATGTGTGTGTGTATATATGTGGAGACCAGAGCTCAACCTTGAAGTCATTCCTCATAAATAATGCAGTTTTTTTTGTTTGCTCGATTGATTGTTTTTGAGCCAGAGTCTTTCCCTGGAACCTGAGACTCAACCATTAGTCTAGGTTCGCTGCCCAGCAAACCCCACCTCTCTGTCTCTGAGCTCTGGGGTTGTAGCAAGGTTATAAGCAACTTCATGCCAGCTTTTTGTTGTGGTTGTTGTTTGAATGCCTGAGTTCTGAAAGTTAAACTCAGGCCTTCATTTTTGCAAGGCAAACACTTCTCCAACTGAGCTGTCTCCCAGCCCCTCAAACGCTGAATTGATGCTGCTTCAGTTAATTTCCTGCAGAGTGGGTCCCATTACTATCCTGATTACATGGATTAGATGGCAAGAATTTAGGACTTATACCTGGCTCAAACTGTTGTAAATGGAAAATGGCGAAACTGAAAGGCAAATGCTTCTCACTGCACAACCTACCAGCCTTCCTCTGGACCCCACAGCAGCTGATACGATTGGTAGAATTCATAAAATGTCATCTTGGACACTGCCCAAGTTTCTGTGTTGCTGTCAAAATAAAGATTTCAGAAACTTCTTGTTCTTTGTCATCCATGAAGTCTGAGCACTCTTGATCAGAGATAAATGCAATTATTGAGCAAGCTTCCCTGATGGAAGGTGATTCAGAACCTCTCAAAGGACAAGGGAGAATAAGAAAACCTGGGGCTCAAAGCTCTGGGTAGATAATCAGTTTAATAAATATGTTCTCAGGGCTCGGAGTCAGTGAGCACTATGAGGAATTACCCATCACTTAGCAGACATGATGAAAATTGGCCAGACAGGATTTAAAGAAGCCCAGCTTACACCTCCAGTCCTGATTAGAGATGGGAATCACTTAACGACAAAATTGAACAGACCAAATGGTGCTGGAGAAAACCAGCATGAGCTGACCAGAAGAGCAGAGTCAAAAGAAATAGAGAAGACCAAGGAAGTAGACACATAGCACAGACTTATTCTTCAAGCTGGGTATAGTGGGGTACTCCTGGACTCTGACATTCAAGGGCCTAAGGGAGAAGAATCACTGCACGGCCAGACCCCGCTCAAAATCAAATTAAAATAAGCATATCTTTCCAGTTGTTGCCACCAGTTGTCCCTTTCCAAGGGGAAAAAAATTGAATGTGTTAGAAAGGGGCACAAACCCTCTAGAGAAAGCCATACGGAAGCATCTTAGTGACCTCCTGTACTGACTAGTCTTATGTGAACTTGACACAGGCAGAGTCATTTTGGAAAAGGGAATCTCAGTTGGAAAAAAAATGCATCCACAAGTTTGCCCATGATGAATTTTCTTGACTGATGATTGATGTAGAAGGGCCCAGCTCAGTGTGGGCGATATTACTCATGAGCTGGTAGTCCTGGATTCTACAAAGAAAGCAGGTTGAGCATGGGCAGAAAACCAGTAAGCAGCACTCTTCTGTGGCCCCTGAATCAGCTCCTGTTCCTGCCTCAACTTCCTGTCCTGGCTTCCCTGGAAGACTGACTTACAAGCTGTAAGCTGGAACACTTTCCTCCTCACATTGCTTTTGACTGTGACGGTTTAGCAAGGCAATAGAAACCCTCACTAAGACACCACCCCAAGCTAGGAGAAACAAGTGCATCCAACACTTCTTTGTTTTTAGAACAAAGGTTCTAAAGGTTGGGATGATTGCATTCAAACAGATGTCAACCTGGGAAATAGTACCAGGGCAGCAAGCCTGGCCAGACACAGACGAGCCCCAACACTACCAGATCCCTGATCGAGACAAGTAGGTACTTGGAACCACATCTGCAGCCATTGCCATTGAAAGCTACTTGTAGACAGAGCCTGCTGTTGGCTGAGTTTTACAGAGAAGGAGCTGTGTGCAGAGGAACTGCATCAGGAAATGAAGATGTGTATAAGAAGTGGGTACCAGCTGGCTTTTAGACAATTGAGCTCACTTGGGTAAACAAAAGTTATAAGTTAGTGTGCCTCCTGCCAGCATAGTCCTAGCTGAGGGTCTGACTTTCTATTTCATACTCCATTTAGCTTTTAGGAGCCTTAACATCTGATGACATTTTGCATCATTTAATAGAGGTCTGATGATCAAGAAATCTCTAGAGGAGCTAGGTAAGATAGCTCAATGAGTAAACTGTTGGATTTGCAAGCACGAGGGCCTGAGTTCAAGCCCTATGACCCCTGTAAAGAATCCAGGAGGATGTTATATGTTTGTAATCTCAGCATGGTTGGTGGACAGGGATAGATGGATCCCTGGGGCTCACTGGCTGGCCACCTAGCCTAATTGGCAAGTCTCTTGTTCCAGAAAGAGAACCTTATTTAGCCTAGGAAACAGACCCTGTCTTTAAATGAATAAAAAGGTTAATGGAGCCTGAGGAAAGATTCAAGATTGTCCTCTGGTCTCCACATGTATACACAAACATACATGCACACTGCAAATACTTAGACAGAGAGAGAAAGAGAGAGAGACTTCTGGAATTATAAAAAAAAAAAAATAGATATCTTCTACCCTACTTGATTATACACTCAAATGTACAGACACTGAGTGTCTTCATCAGGGGTCTCACAGGATGCCTCTCAGTGATAAATGAACAAATTTTTATCTTCTAGTAATGAATTAAAATCTTGTGTAAGACAGAACCTGAGGAAATACCTTCCCAATGCACCCCATACCAACCAGTCATTAGAACAGACAAAACATTACACTCTAACTCTGTGCATCTGCCTTGTTTCCACCCCAGATTCAGAATTCCCTGATCCATTGATGACATTTGGCATGGCTCCGACTTCCCTGGCTATCCAATTCCCAACATTCTTTAATCCAACATGTGACCAACAGGAATAATGATCTCCGAGTGTGCCCAACCATGTAGAATAGGTAAAGTGATCTCTGCTGGATAGTCCACTGACATGACTATAACCCAAAACCTGTGCACTTAATCAGCCACAGGGACCTCTTGGTGAGTGTGTGAATTTGTCTCTAAATTCTGAAGCATCAGATCTTGTTGCGTAAGCACTGAGTGACTGCTGCAAGTCAGCCACCTTTCCAGGTGGTGACTGCCAAGATGTGACTAAACCATGGAAGCCATTGAAGAGGTTTAGTACAAACTAAGGAGCATAAGCCAGGAGTGACAGCTCAACTCCAATGTTGGTACTCTGGAGGCTTGGACCACAGAATGAGCATGAGTTCAAAGTCAGGTGTAGTGGGATTCAGGTGTCAGCTGATAAGGTCCTAAGACACTTATCCAGGGTCCTGAGCTCCTGGAGGGGGTGTGGCCAACCCCTTTGATAAGGGGCTGCTGGAACACGTGGGAGGCCCCTTCCTGGTTCCTGGCTGTTGGAGAGACCGAATCACAATCCATCGTCTGTCCATCGCTCATCCATCACTCGGATTCTCCAGTCCCTGTTCAGGTGCCACTATAAGCTGTTACTTGTATCATGAGTGTTGATTTATATTCTAATAAATATTAATCTTGGACTGGTGCCTTGTAAGTAAAACTCTGCCTACAGTCAGGCAAGGATACAAAGTGAGACCCTGTCTTGACATGCCTTCCTCATGAATAAAAGAATAAGAATACATGCGACTCATGAACTGTATGTGGTAGCACATGCCTGTAATCCCCAAAATTGGGACAGTGAAACAGGTAACCCATGATTTCCCCAGTCATCTGCAAACTGTTTCACGGTTTTGAACTCTTAGTAGGTAGGGCCTAGTGAAGAAAGCCAGGTCATTAAAAGAATGTCACTAGACTTGGAAATGCTTCATACTGATTGTCAACTTGGCAGTGTCTAGAATTACCTCAAAGTGTGTCTATGAAAAAGTTTCTAGATTAAGTAATTGAGGTAGGAAGATGTACCCTAAACATGCTTAGCACCATCCCATGGTGCGCGGGGGAGGGGGGGTCCTGGCCTTAATAAAAAGGGGGCGGGGCTGAGCATCAGCATTCATCTCTCCCTGCTTCTGGGCAGCAGATACAGTGTGACTTCCCTAAGCTCCTGTTGCCATGCATTTCCCTCCAACATGAACTGTAAACACTCAAACTGTGAGCCAAGGAGCCCTTCCTGAATCGAATGACTTTTGTTACGGATCCTGTCACAGTAATGGGAAAATCAACTGATACAAAACTTTAGTCCCCTGTCTTCCGTTTCTTGGCCACATGATAGGAATAGGATTTCTCTACCACCAGATCCTCTGTTCTTTGTTTCTGCTTTAGAGGGCAAGACTAAATAAGCCTACTGAAATGTAGTCTACATCTCCCTGGGGCAAGACAGGCACAGAAGAACAATGGCAGAGTGGGGCATGATGGGAGATGTGTCCTTCCAGGTGCTGTTTCAGAAAAGCTGGACTTTCCAGGCTTTGGAGAATGCCCTGATCAGAAAAAGACTCCTCTCCACTTGCAATGATTTGTGTGTGTGTGGTGGAGGGGGGGGATTGTAAAAAGTGTCTTGTGCTTTTTGAGGCTTGATTTTGATGTAGTCTTGCTTCTGAAAGAGCCCTTCACTAGTTTATGTACTGAAGGTGGGACTCTTCAACCTCTTCCAGAGAGGAGTTAGATGCATGAAACTTAACATCAGGCATCGACAAATAAGAGCATCAGGTTGTCAAAAAACAGGTAAGATATGATGGTACATGCATGAGCTCCAAGAGGTAGAGGCAGGAGGATTATTGCAAGCTCCGGGTGAAGCTAGTCTTTATGGTGCGTCCCAAGCTGACCAGGATTACCTCAATAGACTTGTCTCAAGAAGACAAAGCAGAACAAGCAGAAAGCGATGGCCGCTCACTTCTCTACACCTTCACACTCAATCAATAAATCCCATTACATGGACTACAAAAGTAAGACCCTGCAGTGAAGTGATTTGCCCAGGGTCCTGAAACTGGTAAGGTAAGGTCCCCGACTGCCTCTGGATGGGGCTCCCACTGACCTGTGCCCCCAGATGTCTCCTATCATCTGATAACATATTTAAATGCACAGGTCTGGGTGGGGCTGAACACCCTCCAGTTCTGAGGTGGTAGCTGAGAAAGTCCTGGGGCCTGCCAAAATGAAGGAAGAGTTATGACACCTAGCTCTAAGACACATGGATCCTAGAGAAAAGGGAGTCCTGTGCCATGGAGATCTGCGATCCTAAACACAGTGACCACCTGCTTGCCTTAGCCCTGAGAGGCTCTGTGGTCTTGTTCCCTAACCCTGACGCATTTCCTCTTAAAAAGGGACCAGAAACTGGCAATACATATGGGGGGAAAAACACAATCCCCAAAGAAAAACCTCCACAGCACTCCATTACAACTGGAATCCACAGCTGTTGGAAATGAGAAAATGTGGAGCCTTGATTCTGAGCAGAGCACCAATTCTCTTCTGTGGTAGAAGGCTTCATTTAGCAGGGTGAAAAGCAAGCTTGAGCCTAATTGAACAAGAGAGAGCAACCACCTCCCAAGCAGTTAGGAATAATCAAACAGTACCAAGTAACATAATGCCTTTGATGGTGAGAAATTGAGCCTTGGCTACAGAGACCCTCCACTGATCTGCAGATACCACAGCACCAGAGGAGAGAGACAGGAGGTCACCTGGTCCCAGTCCCTGAGGGAATCCACTCTGAATCATGGATCTCAAAATCCAGAACTGTAATACAGCTACCGACAACTCTTACATCGATGGCATGCACACCATTTATTTATAAGGGTACACAGCCCAAGTATTGATTTCAAGCCTCCCTAATAGGCTCTGACCCACACTTCTCTAGAGTATCTGGATCAAATAGCCAACCAGGCCCTTGTCCTAACAGGTTTCAGAGACAAATATTAAACAAGGATATTTAGCTTTCTAGACACAGATGAATGAGCAACAGGAAAAGCAACGTCATGATGAACAGTCATGATGAAGCCTGGGGTGAATCAAAGCCCCTCTTAAAGGACATTTGATATGGGGCCAAAGGTTCTACACCAGACCGCTACACAGAGTATCTGAAACCTTAGTATTGGGAGAGACAACATGGGACAGAGCCCCTATCCAAACCAGAATCATCAAGTTTCACCAACTGTCCGACTCCAGACCAAGTGTTCCACAGGTGCTGCTAGAGTTGATGGGACTTTAGGGCCTGGTTTGAATCCCAGATCCATTTCTTATGAGCTATATTGATGGGGCAGATTGATTTAACTTTTCGTACCAGTAGAGAAAGGATTGTTTGAGATGCCTGCTTCATCTAGTTGTGCTAAGATTAATTGAGAGCGAACAGACCTGGAGTAACTGAACATAAATTCAAATTAAATAGCCAAAGAAAAGGACTGGTCAACATCTTCAACAACATGTTCCACACAAGCACCTCCTACTCAAGGCTGCCTGAGCAGAACCCACCTTGTACCCTGACTAAGCTGACGTCCAAAATGCTTTGTTGTGTTTGCTCATCATGGTGATCTAACTGGAACAGGATCAAACACTTAAATCCTCCTCTCTGAAAACAATGGAAACCAAGAGGGAGAGAAATAAGTGTCTCCTCCCTGGCCCTAGCTGCCATCTCAGTGTACATTTGCTCCAATCCTGATAAATTTCCCAGTTCAGCTCCAAGGATCCAGTAGGCTTCCTCCAGCAATGCTAACTATGGGATCACACTGTGTGGGTGCAGAAGCCTTTGGGTGGGCACTGTGAGCAGCCTAGTGAGACTAAAAAGTCTTCCTGCTTTCAAGGGGTGTCAACAGATCCAACACCAGGTTCAAGACACACTGAGAATTAGTAGTAAATTATTATGCTTGGCTCAAAGTCATCTCCGGTGTGTCATTTTTACAAAGTGGTTCTCTAAAGATGAACTTGATTGACTCTAAGAAGGAACTTATCATAACCCCATAGAATTGGAAACAGAAAAGCAATTATACAGTGAGCCTAATTCCCCTGCATGGTGGAGACAGGGAACCTTGGCTGAGCATTCAAAAATGTCTACTGCAAAGAAGAAATGTTAAAGATGAACAGGCCTGATAGCAGAGGCTTACCATCTATCTTCTCTGACGGTCCACTCAGTAGTTCTGTGAGGTGAGCGAGATTGTCATCCCTGTTAGGACACTAAGGCATCGAGGTCTATGGTGACTAGAGTCAAGTAAATGTACCTAGATGGGATGAATGCTCGTGAATCAGAGAAAGAGTGGAATAGTTTGAAGAAAGGGTAACAGCACGCCTGCCATCACAGCCGAAAAGCAGGGTGACATTGAAAAGCCCAACTCTCAATCTTGGTCATAGAGGCTTCTTGTTGCAGAGGGTTGAGGTTAATGCAGAGACTCTCAGCCATTCACTGCAGAGAAGTGAGTTGTATGCTAAGCCATAGACCGGACATTTACATCAACCCGCTCCACTTCCCCACCCTTGGGTGCTCAAGGAACATGTTATAAATGGAAGCAGAAAAAAAAATGTAAGAACCAGGGGATAGGCAGAAGTACTGGGAAATGCTGTCTTCTGGATGTGGATGCTGTTTCACTTGAACCCACAGAGGCTTTGGCTATCTATATAAGGCCTATATAGTATATATATATATATATATATATATATATATATATATATATATATATATTCTGCCAGTCAAAAGTTCTAACGTGGGTGGAAGATGGTTTACTAAGGCCCCGCTCTTAACTGAGGCACTGTTGGCCAGTGGTGGCTTCTAGAGGAGAAAGGTTCTCCTTTCTTTGAAGATGAGGCACGAGTAGGTTGCCCATGCTTTGGTGGATAGCCCCATACCCATGTGCATACAAGGTGTACTAAAGGAAAAGAACATGAAGTTGGAAGGGGTGAATGTTGGTGGGATGGCTGGTGAGTGGGGATGTATCAATATGATCAAGACACATTAAGTCATGTATAAAAGTTTCAAAGGATAAATAAAATATTTTTAACAAGATGTGTTTGTGACACCGATGAACAAGTGCATAGAAAAGCTGTTGTTGAAGTTACACTCACTTCTGTCAACCCCAGAAGAAGCTCAGGATGCTGTTACACTGCTGCCCTGAAAATGCCATTAGCCAACAGTTTACTGTGGGCTTGGGCCTTGTCCACACACTTTATAGAAATAGAAGTCTTAACATTTAATCCTTACAGCTACATCTCAGGATGGGAGCCGCCACTTTACAGCTGAGAAACCCATGCCCAGAGAGTCAGGATGGTGCAGAAGCTCACACGGCCAGAAAGTCCGGGTCTGCTTGTCACATCAACCCCCTCACCCTGCAGCATGCCAATTCCACAGATAACCTGCTGGAAGGGGTTATCATCCATTGGATCAAACCATGGTGTCTTACCACCATTTCTGCTTCCATGGGACAGTCATATCACATCCACAGGCAAGAGCAGAGAGAGATGAATGCACCCATGTTCACTGCCTCATTGTGCTCCACTCTATTTCTCCACTCTTACGCAGTTCAGGAACCCATGACTTGGTGCTGCCCACAATGCGTTCAGTCTTCCCACATTAATTAATTAAGAAAATCATCACAAACTTTCCAACTGCCCAACAATGTAGACAATCCCTCATTGTGACCCTATTGTGTTGAGCTGACAATTAAAGCTAGCTGTTACATATATGAATTTCTAGAATTCATGTCAACCAGGGATTAAACAATGCCTAGCAGGCCACCTTATCTAGTCCATGGGCCTCAGTTTCTCTATCCTCTTGAAAATTCACTGAGCACTAGCTCTGTGTCGGTTGCTATGCTGACTCTGGAACTGTAATATGACTCCTCACCCTGATCAAAGTTTCAATTGTTGCACATAAAAATGAAACAGAATAAGTCATGTAAATGTTATAGCACTGGCAATCAGTATTTGGAGGGGGGGGGAAACAAGCAGGGAAGGGAAACATGTTTTCAAGGGTAGTCAGGGAAATGTTCTTTGAGAAAGGTGACTGTGGGTGACATCCTGAAGCAGGTGCTGCTTCAAGCCGAAGAGATACCTAAGGGAGAAAGCCCTCAGGTAAGAGCGCCTGCAGGAACCCTGTGTTAGGAACAATTAAGAGGAGCGTGGATGGAGTGGAGAAGGTAGGAGATTGTATCAGAGGCCACAGAGCCTGGTTACAGGGGCCCTGTCGGCCATTATCAGTAAATGTGGGGTTCAAGTGTGAAGGAAGCCATTGGGAGTTTAGCAAAAGACAACACCTGATGTAATTCAGTTACAGGACAGTGTAACCGTTGAGACAGTGGACTCACTGGAAGGGGTGAAGCAGGAGGCTGTCTGGACAGTGAGACACTGTTCCACCCCAAGGTTCTTCACTCAGTTTCTGTGCCTCCCCTTACACGGTCTCAATTAATCTCAACTTAATTTAAAAAATAAAATAAAGGGGAAATGGCTCATGAATAAACTGCTTGTTGCATAAGCTTGAAGACTTGAGTTTTGACCCTCAGCACCCACATTAAAAAGCAGATGTGATGTCACACATCTCTACCTCCAGAACTGGAGGGAGGGCACAGACAGATCCCTAGATCTGACTGGTCAGTGAGCACCAGGCTCAGTGACCTGTCTCATTAAAAAAGAAAAAAGGAAAAAAGTGGAAAGTTATTTAGAAAGACATCTTGACATCAGCCTCTGGCCTCCACACTCACCAGCACGGGTGAATGCACACACATATATACACGCCTGTACATACACATGAATCTCAGGATATAGCACCTACTGCAGGGGCTTGCCATGCTATTAGCTTCCAGTCTTCCAATGAGTCGGGTACTAAGTTTCATCTTGAGTCTACTGTGTCTTTATTCCACACCCAGCAATAGAATAAACCTTCCTGGCCTCTATATCTGCCCAGTTGTCTTCCTACGATGGCTGCAGGCTCATATGACAGCTCCTGGGCCACCACAGTGGCAGGCTTGGATATAAATACCCTTTTGTGTCAGTTCCCAGCAGACAGATGGCACATCCCACACACCATGGGGAAGAGCTTGGTTCTCACAGGATTTTAAGCCTCTGGAACAGTGCGTCATGGGAAGAGAGGGCCGAGGGTCTCATCCAGCTCTTCTTGATGCCCAGCACAATGTTAGATGCCATAAGGAAGAAATGGACGTTTCTGTTGTCAAGGTGATCAGAATCCAGGGGGAAAGATGCATGCCTCTGGGCAGAAAAAACAACAGATAATCAAGAAATGAGGTGATCCCACACAGGCAATGCCAGAGGCTCAGAGTTCAGGGAACTCAGAGAGGAATGAGGAGATTAAAGATGTCTTCAGGATGACAGCTGAGGAAACTCCATGGAAAGGAACTACACCCCCCCCCCGAATGTAGATGACAAATGGCATGGGCAGTTTGTGGAGCCAAAAACATTCAGACCAGAGTTTATTCCTGATGCATTAACTGGCTTTTTGGAGCCCATTCCCTGCAAAGGAACACCCTACTCAGCCTTGAAGACGGAGCTTTAAGTCATGGTCCTGTGTATCAAGGACATGGTGCTCTGGAATTGTGTAATTTCTAGATAGAGAAACTGGATTTCAGAGAGGTCCAGTGGCCAACATCGCCCAACAACCAAGGAGGGATGTAATCACATAGGTGAGACCTTCAACACCCATGTAGCCACCCCACTACTTTTCATCATCATGCAGCCTCAGCTACACAGTGACCCTTCACCTCCAAGTATGTGTCAGAACAGGGGAGGGAGGAAGTGAAAAGGGGTCTTTGAACATCCGTGAAGAATTCAAGTCAGAGGAGTCCCCAGGAAACACCCTGATCAGAAAAAGAAAAAAAAAAAAAAAAAAAGAGCAGTCTACACTGTGTCCTGAAAGGGTTAATGGGATCCTGGACCGAATGTGAATCCTGAGCCAGCTTTACTAGAGGAATGGGAAGCTGGGAAAGGAACTGTCCTGGAGACTGAATTGTTTATTTTAGAAAGATTGTCTTACCTCACCTTCTCTGTTTGGGACAAGGACACAGTTGAAAAGGCTGACACAGGAACCCAAGTTTGGTTTTGGAAACAAACATAAAAGCCAAGCTCTTACCCAGACAAGAATAACAGATAGTCTAATCTGGAGGCAGATAAGAGGGACTATACCCAGGGAATGCAGACTCAGCTGCCCCAAATACCGTGTTTTAATGTGCTAACAGTTTGATGACATTTTATAGTAGCAGAATAAAGTCATAAAGCAAGACACCAGATACATGGGAGGAATCGTGAGGTGGACAGGTTACAGCAAATCAGGCAAGTCTCAGCTCTGGCCTCAGAAGCTATCTGACAGCATTCTTATTCTGTTAGTTGGTTCAAAAGATTTTCCATAGCAGCCACAAGATGTTATACAAAGGTCAGCAAAAAGTGGCTGGGAGCAGGGGTAGAGGTACCCCAAGATAATTTGGCTGTGGATTTGCAACATACCAACCTCTACACATCATTGAAGTTCATCATGCTGGGTCTCATCATGCTGGGTCTCATCATGCTGGGTCTCCACCGATACAGTTGCCCACACACAACCAGCCAGAGCCTGGCCTACGTCACCATTCCTCCGGCTACCCGAAGCCTTTCTATTTCCCTATACCAGACTATTCTAAGCAGCTTCTGAGGCCCTGCGAGACTGAACCCAACGTTATCTGCTACACACAGTGACTGCCTTGTTAAAAGGCAATCAGAAAAGCTGACGTTAATAAATGTTAACACCCTCACTGTGGAGTCAGGCAATTAAAATCTCTCCTCCGGACCTCTGAGACCAGCCTAGGAAAAACCCACCCGCTGCCTTAATAAGCTCAGGTCATCACAGGACACATAGAAAACAGGGAGAAGGAGCCAACATTAAAACTATGAGCCAAGAGAGGTAACCAGCGAAGACCATCATCGTTTCCTTCTCCCAATCCCCTCTCTCCCCTCCCCCCAACACTTGCCAGCCTCCCCTCACCACCACTCCCCCCCCCCCCCCCGGACCCCACCATTCCTCCTCTGAGGATCTCTTGGGTGGGAGGACAGGACCTCCAAAAGCAAGGTTGCCAGGCCAGACTGCAGAGTCACAAAAGTCCTCCAGAGCTGTGGTGCTCAGTGCAAGGCCAGTGACATCCTCAGGGAGAGCTGGCTATGGGCTCCATCCTCAATGCTCTCTGCTTAGTGGTCTGGACTGGGCCTAAGAGCTTGGGTGGTCAGCAAATACACATAAGTTGCTTTTACACTGGCACTGAGGCCTGTGGGAATTCCCAGTGTGTCAGTCACACTTGCCTCAGTCACACCTGCCCTTCGGCTTTGCTTTTGTACATCTACTGATTCAATACATGTGCACACATGCTGTGCAAGGCATGACTTGGCAAGTGACGTGTGGAGGTCAGAAGGAAGTTTCCAAAGGTCATTCCTTTCTTTTACCCACCATGTGGGCTCTGAACTTGGGCCATCAGGTTTGGTGTCAAGTAACTGAACTCACTGAGTCTCTTAATGGCTCTTTCTTTTTTTATTTTTTCTTTTGTGTATTTGTTTGCTTGCAAAATATTATGTAATCCAGACTAACCTCAACCTGGCTGTCCTCCTGCCTCAGTTTTTAATATTCTGAAGGCCAGATAAGAGGTAAAACCCTTAAATGTCATCTATTCTAATCATTCCACAGACTCAAGAGAGGGCACAAGGTCTGCCCAGGATCACACAGCAAGCCAAGTGGCAGAGGACTAACTTGCTGAAGCCCAAGAGTCAGTGATTACAGGGTCCCACCACCAAAGGCCTTGTCTCCTGGACCTAAGTGAGACCAGCTGCTGGGGACCTGGCATTCAGACCATGCTCTGTGACACTTCCTCACCACACACATTACATTAATAGATGTGTGCATGTAAAAGAACTGATTAATCTTTCTGGTCATGACAGAAGCTGGGGTCTAGCCTCCAATTCCACCTCTCAACCGCTGTGGTATCTTCAAATTGCAAGGAGGCTTGGTTTATGACCATGCTTAGCTTTCAGGTCCTTACAAGACTTGATGTGGGGATGTTTGCTGATATATTATGTATCAAATAAAGATTATCTAAAAATCAGAGGACAGAGCCAGTCACAGAGTTAGCCATAGAGGTCAAGCAGTATTGGCACACACCTTTAATCCTAGCACTCAGGAGGCAAAGGCAGAGATGCATCTGGATCTCTGTAAATTCAAATCCACAGTGGGCTACTTGAAATTAATCCAGTCTAAAAGAGAAACAGCCAGGCAGTGGCGGCATACACCTTTAATTCCAGCACCCGGGATCACACACCTTTCATCCCAGCACTAGGAAGGTTGAAAGAGGAAGTGATATGGAAGTGAAACAGGATGTAGAGGAAGGAATATAAGGTGGGAGGAGACAGGAGTCCTGCTCTTCCATTTCGACCTTTCCTGTGCCCTGTTCAGTTCCCTCCCTTTTCAGCTGAGGACTCAGAGGATTTAGTCTGAGGATTCATGGAGTCAAGATCTACCTCTTTCAGCCTGAGGATTCAATAGTGGTGAGAAGTGGCTGTGGCTTTGTTCCTCTGTCTCTCTGATCTTTCAACTTTACCCCAATGTCTGGCTCTGGGTTTTTATTATAAGACCAATTAGGATTTGTGCAATAGGGATGCTAAAAGAATCCATGGGCAATGCCTTTTATAAAGTGAGCACACTGACTACAAGATGTGAGGGATCCTGTGACACAGACAATCACAAAAGCTGAGACAACATCCTTGTCACCTTCCCTGTCAGCTCTATCAAAAAACAAAGAGGTCACTTTTCCACAGAATAACTCAGCTGGAAACATCAGGTTCACCAGGAAACCCTGTTAATGAGGTCGCCCCCACCTAAATCCCCTACCACCTGAGGCAGGGCATCCAGAGAAAGATGCATCTGCATGCCCCCATGATAGTAAGTGACTTTGATGTGTAGTTAATGAGGACACCAATGAAAATTAGACAGTCCTCTGATTCAAAGGCGAAGAAAGGAAAGAATTCAGTTTAGGACTGCTCTAGAATTACCTGACACGTTAGATCCTATTGCTGTGTAGCAAGTGCCAGCAGCTAGCCAACCAGCTTACAGGCAGTTATTCTGACCTGATTCTGTAGGGCAGCAGTCTGGGTGAACGTGGGCTCTCTGGTCAGGGTCTCCTGGGCCAGAAACCTGCGCTGTCTAGTCCCTTTACAAGCCCAAGTACTGAGCGGGATCCGGTTCCTTTCACTTAGAGGACTCTCTTTTTCTTGTTGCTGCAACAAGTACCAGACAAAGGCAAGTTAGGGAAGGAAGGGCCTGAGTTCAAGTCTCAGAACCTACAAGGTGGAAGGAAAGAACTAACTTCTGGCTGCTACTACTAACTAACTAACTACTGGCTCAGGTAAAGGGTCATGTCTCTCATGGTAGCAAGAGCATGAGATGTCACATGTGTCCACAGTCAGGAGCAGAGTGATGAAGACTAATACCCAGGTTCCCCTCTTCTTAGCATTCAGTCCAAGACTTCAGTCTATGAGATGCCACCATCCACATTTAAGACAGGTCTCACCTACTCAGCTAAACCTTTCTGGTAATACCCTCACAGATGTGGCCAGAGGTGTGTCTCCTAGGTAGTTTCAAATCCACCCAACTTGACAATGAAGGGGGCAACTAACACTGAGCCCACTTTGAAAAACAATATGGAAATGTAACTGTTAAAGAAAATTCCTAAAGTGCATACATATACATATGTGAAAATATTTCTAATGGAGTTAACCTATATCTGGAAGACATACTCCAACTGAATACTAAGTAGAAAATAAAAACTTCAGTTCCAGGAATTGGTTGCCTCTTTTTGAGTTGTTTACCAGTGGGTTCCCACAGATCCACATACATAATAAATTAGCCACCATAACTTGACAGTAAGGTCCTATTGTTGAAAATACCATATATTTGACTCATACTTGAGACTTGGGGATGTTCTTGGAAGAGGGAACAAAAAGTTTATAAGAACCAGATCCCTCAGATTACACAACAGTGCTCTCTACCTTTTAATTCTACCCTGTCCTTCAAAGCCAAATAAAATAAGAAAATTCTTTGTGTGTATTGTAGCTTTGATGATTGAGTCTCAGCATGGCAGCTGTAAATTTCTTGATCAGACATGCTGTGTGGAAAAACTAACCATCTACTTCATGGGCAGCCCAGGTTTATAACCAGCAAATATTCTATACTCATTACTTTTCTCCTTGCTGTGAAGAAAATATATGACAAAAGCAAAATTAAGGAAAACACTTATTTTGGCTCATAGTTTTAAGGAACACAGTCTATTACAATAGGGCTGGTACCCAGGAAGAACGTAGAGCAGCCAATCATCCTGTGCACATACAGAGAGAGAAAGACAGCTCCTTTTTTCCTTGTTTCCTTTTTACCCAGTCTACAAGACCCATCATGTACTGGGATAACTGGGATGGCAGTTCCCTTCTCGGTTAACATTCTCTGGAAATGCCTTCAAAGACATCCCTAGAAACGTATCTCCTAAATCCAGTCTACAATGAAGAGTAAACATCACACACACAATGACTACCTGATACAATTCACAAAGCCAAATACCCCAACTGGACTAGACAGAAGAAGCCTCACTCAGAACCACCTAACTCTACCCCAGGCTACTTGTGTGCATTACTCCACTTACAAATCAAAACCACCACATGCAATAGAAGGCATTATTCTCACGTTATAGAAAAGACTATGGATTCTGTAAGTTGACTTGCTTTTGTTCTTAATGGTCAATAGCACAGGGAAGCTCCAGGAGTCAAGCATAGGTCCGTCTAATTTGAAACCACGTTCTCTATCAATAGACCTAACGCCAACCAATGTGGGCTCTTTTCTCTGTGGCTCCAGAATCTTAGAATTAAACATAACACTGAGCCAACGAGATAACTCATTGACTAAAAGGTCCCATGCTTGATAACCTGAGTTCAAGTCTCATAACCTACAAGGTGGAAGGAAAGAACTAACTTCTCTGCGATGTCTTACCCCCACACACGAGCTGCAGACACACCTGAGTGTGTACACAGGGTGGGGAAAGGGAGTACGGAGGGAAAGAGAAAGAAAGGAGGAAGTAAAAAAAAAAATGGGGGGGAGCTAAGCAGGGCATTGTCCCCTGTGCACTCTTAAAATATAACAAGTACTGCATTTTGTTCCTGCCCTAAGTAGAATTAAATCTCTCCAACAGTGTCAGATGGATTGCTAATTACACAATTGCATCATGCAGGCATGCTGGTAATAAAATTCTTGGAGTGCTTTCAGCAAACCCAAGTTTGGAGAAAATAACGGCTTGCTTTAAAATTATTTACTAAATTAGGCGATTCTTTACTCAACATTGTTTTTAATAATTCAAGTACAGGGTGTTTTATTATGAACATTTCTAAAAACAAGTTAAAAAAAAAAAAAAACTTCCACTCTTGCTGTTATGTACATAGTGCTCCTGGAAGGCTTTAAAAAGAATAAAAAACCCTTAATATTCTTCCATGCTGGATAGTGGAGAGCTTCTCAGCCCTCTTGGGCGTCTTCCTGCTAATATTCCTCTCCCCTTGTCAAGGTTGGAAAGGGAAGACCTCAGTTCCACTTACCTCCAACAAATCACCTCCAAAGATTTCAAACTTTCGGAAGGAAGGAAATAGAAGATGTCACGTGGAAAGTGCCTCCTCTTTCCACAAACAGCTGGAAAATATTTCACCCTCATGTTCCTCAGACATGTGATGCTGTCCTAAAGAATCAAGAAGGAGAATCTACTTAGGGTCCTGTGGGTCAAGGTCGTAGAATATAACAGAGGAGAAGTTCTCTCTGGTCCATGCTCAGTCCTCCACTGATCCAGCAGCTTCTACTTCCTTCTTATTGGTTCGGTCAGTCTCTCTTGAGATGTTCCACCTGAGAACCGAGCCAACCAATATGCTGTGAAACAAATGTAGTAACAGTACAAATTGAGCAACCATTGGCAAGCGCGCTGGTCTGCCATTCTCTACTGTAAGGTTCAGGTGGTTGCCATCTTGAATGTCCACCCACCAAGGCTTTAGATGCCTGCAGCCTGGTCACTGTCTAACTGCAACCCTAGGAGGGGCCCCATTGAGAGCCACGTAGGCGAGTTGTCTCACCCAGAGAACCATGAGAAGTGATGTTATTGTTACTGAGTCATTGAGTTTTGGAGAAGTTTGTTGAGCACCCATAATCAGATATCTCTCTTCTGATTAGTAAACTATGAGAACTGAGGCCACCAAATAAATCTGTGTGTCTATGAAGGAGTGAGCCAGAGTATTCTGCTCTTTTTTGGGGGGTGTGTGTCTCCATTTCCTATCTGAGACACAGCTATTAATCAGGCTAGATAAGGGTCTTAACCTAGAGACCAGACCAGCATGGGGAGAAGTCACTATTCAGAGACAGTATGTATTTGTTTATTAGAGAGGAGCACATGAAGCCCAGGTTGGCCTTAAACTTACTGTGTAGCTGAGGGTTTGAACTCCTGATTTTTCCCCACCCCCATCACTGGCATTACAGGCATGCACCATGTCCAACTCAGACACAGTATTTCTAAAACACTAGGTGATGAAGCCACCCTCCTCCCTTGCTAATGCAAAATGCCCTTGTTTGAGGCTAGAATTCCACCATCTTAGAACATCAACCTGTTCCCTTCTGCCTGTCAAGCTGTTTGATTGACAGGCACATATGGCCTTGACAGCTAAAAACAAAATAAAGAACTAAATGTTGCTTAATTCATGAGGCTTGTTGAACACAGAAAAAAAAAAAATTTAATGTCAGCTCAGCTGAAAAAAAAAAAAGAGTCCTCAGAATAAAAGTGGAAACATAGTCTGTAATAATGTCACAAGATGGCCCATGATGACCACCTTCTGTGGCCCAGGATAGTCACTGCACAGAATCACTTGTTTATCTGATGTTTCAAACAGTCTAGGAAGTGAATACTCCAAGAAATCTCTGCTTAATAGAAGAAAAATGGAAGGACAGAGAGGCAGACACCCACTGGAAGCCACACAAAAAATGTACAGCAGAAACAAGACCCTTAAGGTCACAAACGTCTGCATGGTATTAACACCAAAATCTATAACTGTACAGATGTCAAAGATCCCCAGACATTTCCATCTACCTCTCTTCCTTTTAGAGAGTGTATGCTAGGAAGACTCAGAGTATCTAATCAGAAGCTCAGGACAGGTGTAACATGAAGAACTGGAAATGAGTGACCCACAGGATGGGCCAACATCACACAAAAATGAGCCATTAACGGGAACAAATGCATGCCAACCCTCCAAAGATAGATCTCGGTGTTTGGTAAAGATGAAGATGTGACAATGCCAACTCCTTTCCTGAGCCTATATCTGTGTCCTGGGTAAGCATTAAGTGCCATTTGTGACAATAGGTCTTAATATCCTGTATTATTCAGAGTAAAAAGTCAAGTAGAATAAAAGAAAATCAAACTAAGAACATTGGGAGGGGGCATGACAGTGTGGTATAAGCGTTAAAGGAATTAGCAACAGTTGGTTTGTCTTTGTGGAACTGGAGACTGAGCTAGGATTGGTTCTCATTCTAGGCAAATGTCAGCCACTGGGCTTCCCTCCCCCAGCAGGTGCTTTAACCAGAATCAGCTCAGTGAGGACAAATGGCAGAGATAAAAAGGAAAGATAGGAAGAAGGCAGGAGCCGGAAAGGTAGCTCAGTAGCTAATGAGGGCTTGCGGCTCTTACAGAGGACCCAAGTTTGATTTCTAGCATCCACAGCGGATAGCTCACAACTCCCTATAACTCCAGGTCTAAGACATCCAGCACTCTGTTCTGCTGTTGCCTGTAGTCATGTACACACATACATATCAGCATGCAAGTAAAAAAATAAAGCAAATCTTAAATAAAGAAAGAAGTCCAGTTGGAAATAGTTATTCCATTTCTATAAATTACATAAATATGCATTCTGCACATGGCTTATGCTCATATGTGTTTTGGAGATACAAAGGCACTATGAGAATATTAAGAATTAAATCATGATCATTCGTTCAAGAAATGGGTGGGAAATGAGCAAAGGGCACAGAAGATGCTTCTTTTAAAAATCCATCACTTATTTGTTGGATGTGTGGATGTGTGTGGTATGTGCATGCTACCTTGGAGAGGTCAGAGGATAAACTTAATGTGTGCAATTTTCTCCTTCTACCATGTGGATCTGTAATGGGCAGGCGCCCCTAACTTTAGTGTCCCTAGACGCCCCAAGACCACAGCCAATGACCACTGTTAACTTTAAAGAAGAAGAGAGTTGGATGAATGATATACTGATACACACATGTGTGGGCTCGAGGCACTGTAGAGGCCAAAAGCCCCAAATGATTTCAGAGTAAAATTCTTATACTGCATTCTGAGTAGGGGAGGGGATACGTCTGGGTTCAGTGAGGTAGGAAAATTACAACAGGGCAGGGCCAAAGGTCAGCTTAGGACAGAGTTTAGGAATGCAACAGGCAGGCAGGCATATTTCCTGTGAATCAATAGAGTCTTGGGCAAGCTGGGGACCACCTAAGGATATTTATTTCCTGGAGCAATGGTCACAGTGGGAGGCACAGGGAGTCAGGTGGCCAAGCAATTCAGGAAGTACATCCTTATCTTGGGTGGTTCCCGCTTAGTGTCCAGAAGGTCAAGCTGACCGGATGTGTCCCAAGTGTGCAGTTGAGCAAGCGGTCATTAATCCTGTGAACAAAGCTTTTCCGAGAACCTGAGTTCTGAGCAAGCTGCCACTTAACAATGGAACCGAAACTCTGTCAACCTTGGCTAGTTTCAGGGACCTCAGGGAGGGGTAGAGAGGAAAGAATCAAACAGGATTTTTCTGTCTTCACAGATTCAAGGGATCAACTCAGGACATCAGGCCTGGTGGCCAGCACTTTTATCTGCTAAGCTGTCTCCCCCATCCCAAATTTCATACTTCATCTTCTCTACTTTATTTCCTGAACTTGATGGCAAATCAATGAGCAGGTCTTTGGTGTTGTTTGTTTGTTTATGGGTTTGGGCTTCGTTTTTGGTTTGTTGTTTTTATATATTTGTTTGTTTAGCTTTTTGAGACAGAGCCTTGTTCTGTAGCCCAGAATGTCAAGAACTCACTATGTAGCCAGGACTGATCTATTACTTACAGTAGTCCTGCTCGCTACCATGCCTGCTTCCCACCAACTTATTTTTGGTGCATTTCTAATTGCTCAAAGGCCCAACTTCCATGGCATTCCCGCATTTCCAGCCTTGATAATCCTCTGTGGCATGTCCCTACTCCCAAATCCCTCTCTACAGACTCCCTTTCCTCAAATGTGTCATTCTTCCCTGGGGGGGGGCATGGGGGGGAGGGGGGGAGGATGGGAGGGGCACGACATGACAGGACACTGACAGAAGACACAACAGGACTGTCATTTAGTCAGAGCTGAGAATGCAAAGAGCCCTGGGATCGTTAGCATTTGAAATGAGGATTCTGGAAGAAAGGATTCTCAAGACCTAAAAAAGTGATGTTCTCATAGTGGAAGAACTCTCACTTGGTCTTGCTGGCACCTAGGCTACTAGTTGAGGAGCTGCCATAATGATTGGGCTTGTCTACTGGACAAGGTTTAGAATCATCTAAGAGATAAACCACTGGATGTCGCTACAAGGGTGGGCATTTCAAGAAGATTTTGTAAAGATGAGATTTTCCTTGCCTAACCTAAGATTTGACCTCTTGTTTGCTGAGAAGGTACTTGCTCACTAACCCCTCCTGAGCAACACAGAATGTGTTTCCTGCATTGCTTGGCCTCCTGACTCCCTGTGCCTGCATTCCTGAATTCCTGATGTAGCAACCTGGGTGGGACCACCCAGGAAAGCCCTACCATGAGAACTGTTACAACTTCTCTATCTCACGAGCCTGGATGTACCCCTCCCCTACCCAGAATGCTGTATAAAACTTCTGTCCTAGAAGCATTCGGGGCTCTTGGCTTCCACAGTGCCCTGAGTCCGCATGCGTGTGTATCAGTATATCATTAAATTCTCTTTTTCTTTAAAGTTAACAGTGGTCCGTGGTCATGGTCTTGGGGCATCTTGGGGAGCCTCCCCTCCCCCGGTACAATTTAAATGGAGAAGGCAGATCCACCCTAAATGTGGGCAGACCACCCAACGGTCTGGGGTCCCATACTAAATTTAAAAAAGAGAAAATGAGCTCAGCACCAGCATTCTTTATCTTTCTGCCTCTGACTGGATGAAATGTGACCAGCTGCCTGCCTCTGCTGCCTTGCCTTTCCCACCATGATGGATGGTGAGCCAAATAAATTCTTGCTTTCTTCTATTGACAACACGTCACAGCAGTGAGTCAAGTAACTCAAATACCTATAATATCTGTAACCCCTTCCCTGCTTTGCTGCTTCTTTCCCCCAGGAGGCACCATTCTGGTACCCAAAGTCAGAGCCCTACCAAGAGCTGCTCATACGTTCATCTCTTAGACTATAGTCACGTTCTTGCTCATCTATCTAAGAAGAGTGGGTTAGCTGTTCATTAGGGGTTGCAGGGTGTCAGCTCAGTTGTGCTTTGTTCCCTGAGCCCTAAGTTCTGATCATATGAGTGATCGCTCCTAATAGAACAGAGAACAGTTAAGCCAGATGATGTGTCTCTGCTGTCTAGTGGGAGTGTATTGTTAGAACTCGGTCTTCGCTCAGGGCACAGTATCAACAACAGTCTCCTCTCACAGACACCCTACTGAGCCACTCTGAGTCCTTAGCTTAACAGACATCCTGGGGACAGAATCTCTTAGCCAGGAAAGTAAGTTAGCATCTGAAGAGGGAGTATTAGTGACCACACACCTGGCTGCCCAGCAATCAAGCTGCCTTCTTAGGATTCAGAAACTCTGGCTGCAAGTGTGAGTTATCAAACCTTTTCCACCCCTGTGGGCTTCCTTGCTTGGAAAGTAACAAATCAGTGAGCATCTCAAGTAAAAAGTAGATAACATGTGAAATTGTTAGCTTTGTCAGCTTGACACTGTTGTACCCATGTTGAGAGACCACCCCAAAGACCACCAGGGAGCTGGATTCTGTTGCAAACACACAAAGATCAGTTTATTCTTTTGGACAGGTAACTTGGGTTGAAATCCTTTAATCTAGCATAGCAGAAGGAGTTCACTCGGAGCTCAGGAGTGAGAAGGTTTTTAAAGAAAAAGAGATGTAACTGGGGTGTTATACGTTTGGGGATTTCAGGATTGGGTAAAGGGGTATAGGTACAGTAATTCTTTGAAATTATTGGATAAACTTTTGGTGCGAACACAAGTTTTGAATCTATTGGCTGAACTTTCAGAGTGAAACCAAGCTTCTATTGACTGTCAGCAACATTCCTGAGTTTTTTTCCCTAGATTCTTCTTAGACCTGGACCCTGCCTTCAGGCACTGAATGGTCTTTCCCTGAGATAACGTTTTGTAATAGTAAATCTATGCCTTCACAACACAACCTGGAGTCACTGAAAAGAGACCTTTTGTGAAAGACTGTCTACACAGGGTTGGCCTGTGGCCATGTCTGGAGCCATGGACTGTCTTAATTAATTGATGTGGGAACATCCAGCTTACTGCCCATTCCTTAGATGGGGGTTCCCAAGCTGTGTAAGGGTAGAGTGATTGAGCTAAGCATGCAAGCAAGTGAGCATGCATACATTTGTTCTCTTTGCTTCTGATCATGAATGTCATGGGATCCGCAGTTTGAAGTTCCTGCTTAGACTTCCTCGGCAGTGATGAGCTGTAATCTGAAACTCAAATAATAAACCCTTTTCTTCCCTAAGAAATGAAACTCGAACAGCTTCTGAGGAAAGACAACCAAGGTTGAACTCATATCTGTGCATGTGACCACACACATGTACACAGAGATGACAGAACCTCGGTATCTCTCTTATCTTGAAGAACAAGTGTAAGCAA
Source organism: Phyllotis vaccarum (assembly GCA_033318265.1). Lineage (NCBI taxonomy): Eukaryota > Metazoa > Chordata > Mammalia > Rodentia > Cricetidae > Phyllotis > Phyllotis vaccarum. The sequence continues at coordinate 24,387,956 of JARWLC010000003.1, read as the reverse complement.
CAGGCAGTACAGCCAAGAAATGAGCAAAATCAAGCAGCCCTCACAACATCTTGCCAGCTCTAGCCTCAGCTCATCCCTGGACTCCAAGTGTGTGAGTCTTTGTCATTAAAACTTTTCTGGGTCCTGAATAAGCCCCTGAACCTGTATAAAAAGTCATCAAACAATTTCAGCAACAGGGATGGCTCTGCCTCTTGGTATTTCTTCCAAGCTTATTTTTTTTCCTTGCCTCTCTGAGTCACTGCAAGGGAGGAAGGCATCCAGGGACCTTCACAAGAAGAGAAGCGAAGTGACAGATGTGCGGAGTGAGGCCGTCCACAACTGCGGGGCCAGCGGAGGTTTATGGGAAACATTAAATCACTGCAGTCTTCCGGGTTCTTTAATAGCAGATATTGATTTGCTTGTGCTTCCCTGAGGGAAGAAGGATTTGAATAACAGCCAATGTTCCCCTGAGAACAAGTGCCAGAGGGTCTGACTAAACACAGAAGAGTGAGAAGCTGAGAGAGAAAAAAAAAGAAAAGGGGAAGAATGATGGGCTGTGAAATTGGAAAATAATATGTACTTCACAGGGGCTGACATGGCCCAGAACAAGCAGGTGAAGGAAGAAGAATTAATCGAGATTCTTTTTGCACTTGAAAAAACATCTGTAACTCCTTCCCTGTTTTGCTGCTTCATTCCCCTAGGCGAGATGCCATCCTGGTACTCAAAGTCAGAGCTACTCATATGTTCATCCTTTAGGGTATACTCATGTTTTTCCTCATCTATCTAAGAAGAGCGGGTTAACTGAGTGTCCTCTGCCAGGATAAACTTTATTCTCCTGCCATTTTGTTGTATGGGACAAAATTTGAAATTATAATTAAGTTTGTAATTATCATCTAAACTGCTAATCCTTAGAGTTTCTGTGTGTATCATGTCTTTGGTCCTCACAGACTCCATACATGGTGATGGCATGAGAGACTGTTCATTGGGACATTGGGAAAAACCAAGATATCCACAGGACCCCAGTGCATAGCCCAGGGGCCAGCAAGGAGCAGGCACCTCAGTGCAAATTTGTAAATCAACTCTATGAGTTTGTCACAGTGTGGGCAATGAGCTGGAGCAGAGGAATCTGTCTCAGGAATTAGACAGATTTGTTCCTCTGTACATTTCCCCTGCCCTTAGTATACTCTGCATGCCACAGACCAGGTGACATCATCAGCAAGAGTCTAAACATGACCAACCCAGGCCACCCCAGACTCCCAGCCCCTCTAACCCCCATCCAGCCTGGAATCAGCATGGCCTTTGGGAAATGAGCATCATTAGCATTTATGCCAAAGCTACCTGCTGTGAACTGTGTCAGAGTTAAGGGGCTATGATGAGAACTTGGCACTACACCCCTTAGTTCCTTTGACGTCCAGATCTGATTTTCTAAATGGCATTGTCACTGGAGCCCTAACAAGTCAGGTTCAGCCACCTGTCCTCAATAGACCATCTAAATAAGTAGTGATTAAAAAAGCAAGAGAAGGAGATTTGTTGAATGTGGCCATATAGGAAAGAAGAGCTAAGACGTTAAGTGACACCCCCAAGCCCATCTTTGATGTCTTGACATGAAGTTTAGGTTTAAGTAGAAAGCAGGGAGTGTTCATAGATAGCTAAGCAGTCCTGGTCAAGGTGTGGTCCTGACCCATCATCATCCTCTCAGCTCCAGTCTCCCATTCAAGGTGGTCTGACAATTTGTCAAAACTGTGGGGAATCTCTTAAAGGAAGACAAGTTCCCCTTGTGGCTTATACTAAGTCTGGGCCTTTTCCGTTTTCCAATGTGAGACTCCTGGGGACAGCCTAATCCCTTGACCAATGGCTCAAGAGTCAATACCTGCATTGCAAGTACAAAGCCAGCCTGGGCTACACAAGGACAAGGTCCTGTCTCAAGAAGACAAAATAAGCTGAGAGTGTATCTTAATCATGGAGTATTGCCTCATGTGCAAGACTCTGAACTCAATCTCCTGCACAGGAGGAGGGAGAGGAGGAAGGGAGGAGGAAGAGGAGGGGAGAGAAGGGAAGAGGAGGAGGAAATTTGCTATAAGATGGGTATAATGATTCATATCTGTAGCAATTGCATTTGGGAGGAAAAGGCAGAAGAATCAGGAATTCAAAGTCAATCTCAGCTACATAATAAGTTCAAGGCCAGCCTGGGCTACAAGAGACCCTGTCCTTTCTAAAATAAATAAACAAATAAAATCTAGTAGCTCCTTTATTGGGAGTCCACAGTATCAGGAATTTAACTAGGTGTTCATATGTTTATCTATGAACTTAAAGGAAAAAAGGGAGGGAGGGCTGGTGAGAAAGGAAAGAAGGAGGAAGGGAGGGAGGGAGAGAGGGAGGAGATAGATAGATAGATAGATAGATAGATAGATAGATAGATAGATAGATAGATAGATAGATAGATAGATAGGAAGGATAGATCAGGTTATTCACAGTATGCAGAGGAAGAAACTAAAAAACAGAATAAACTAAGTAGCCTTTTTAATGTCACAACATGTGTCAATGTGTCAATGTTCAAAGTCTTCACAACCCAGCTTTGCTACAAAGATACTCTCAGAGATGTTGTTCATGTGTAAGAAACAGTAAAAACTCTTTAAAAAGTCTCAGTTCCGTGGCTCTGTTTACAAAGTCTGCAAGCAGATGGTACCTGTGTCAGGACCATGAACTCCCCTTCAGCTTGGTCCTAAAGAGAAAAAAAGGAATGTGTCCTGACTCTAGTAAGGGAAGAGTGCTGTTTTTAATTCCACACCTCTTGTGTTGCTCTAGTCTGTCAGTCATCAGACAGTGGGTGGCTCCCTCCCTCTCTCTCAAGATGACCCCTCATAGACTTGGCTGCCATCATGCAGAGCAGGCCATGAGGATGGTAACTGACGTTGCAGAGCCATGGTGGGGAGGCAGCTGTCCAGGCACTCAGCTCTGGAAGCTCACAAAAAAAGTCCACTTCAAACTATAGGAGCAATCCCAGCACTCCAGAGGCTGAGCAGGAGAAGAGGGAGTCCACAGCAAGACAGTTGTGTAAGACAATTCTCACGAAGCAGTCCTACTTCAAAGAGGAGTTCTTCAGTCTCTTCTAAACACAGTTCTCTTCCCCTCTCTTACACAACTCCTTTCAAGGCCAGTAGCTCCAGTCCCTGCTATAAAACCCTCCCAGTCTGGGCATGGTGGCACATGTCTGTATTCTCAGCTCTTGAGATATGAAGGCATGGGGATCAGGAATTTGAGGCTAGCCTTAGCTACATAGTAAATGTGAGGATAGCCTGGGCTATGTGAGATCTTGTTTTAATAAAAATAAAGAAAAAGCCTTCCAGAATATTCCAATTTCCACAGGTTGGCTCTTAGTTCATCCTGGTTCTCCTGCTTGTTTCTGGTCAGCCCAGCCATTGCAGAGTTCCTGGCTGAACTCCCCTTGCGCATCCATGGCATTGGCTGGATAGCTAGAACACATCAGTTTTGCCCCATGAGATTTTTCCATTAGTTGTGACTGTCAGGAAGGCACAATGCTGAAAAGGACCAGGAAACAAACCCTAAAATTAGAACAAAGGACGGTTGAGACTGACTGGTGACATCTGCCATGGGCATCAAAGGGATGAGAAAGTAGGAGCTTCTTCTGTTTCCTGTCCCCACAGCACACTCAGTCAAAGTGGACCCAAACTTCCCAACAGAGCAACAGTGCAGTGAAGGGACATTAATTCTTATGCCCCAGGAGCTGAAGGGAATGGAAGCCTGGAGGAAAGCTGAGTGGAACTCTGGGATTCCCAGGTCAGTCTCCAGGAAACCAGCTGGTGCTTTTTCCTTCTTCCTTCCCCACCTTGTAACAGTCGACTGGACTCCTTATACTAAGACAGAGCTGCTTGCTCATGTCTGCTCATGCCTAATCATGCCTGCTCATGCCTGCAACCAGATTTATTCTGTTCTTCCTAAGAGCCTTTTTGATTGGTACCACTCGCCATAGACTCTTGGGTCCCAGACATTCGATAAAGAACTGAACTTAATTTCATTTGGTCCCCACAATGACCCAAGGAAGTAGGCATTCCTGCCCCAATTCCACACATTGGGAAACTGAGTTTCCACACGCTTATATCCTGTGTTCAAGCTGACTGGTGCCAGGACCAGACTTTACTACAAACCCTGTGTCTCAACATTTCCAGCACAGCTTCCAAATTACATCCCAATTCATTTTAATCTTCTGAAGGATTATCGACGTACTTATTTTGTGTGTGGAGTAAAGGTGGAAGCATGCCATGAGTGTGAAGGACATAGGGACAGCTCAGCTCTGTCCTTCCACCTGCTGAGGAAGGGGCCCCTTTGTTCTGCTCTGTGCAGTTAGCCTCAAGCTTTACAGGTGGTTGTGTCTGCTCTCATCTCCCCACAGGAGTGCTGTGATTATAGATGCATGACATCACAGCTGGATTTTTATGTGTGTCCTGGGGATCGAACTCAGAACTCCAGACATGCCAGCCTACTGCTGTTACCAACTGAGCCATCTTCCTGGTTCTCATTTTAATCAATGTAAGAGATGGGACATCGGAGACAAGCTACCACTACAGGGCGTGTGTGGTATCCTATGAAGCCTCAAAGAAAATGCTTTGCTAGTTTGAGAAGCGGAAGGTGCACTGGTCCATGAAAAGTGTGGGAGGTTATCCTACCGTCTTCCAGGAAGCCTTTTGCAGTACGGTCCAACACTTGCTCCCTAGGTCTGTAGTCTTGACAGTCAATCAACCTCAGTGGCCTGTGCCTAATTGTACCTGCTGTGGAAGCCACCTCCTCGCTGGCACCCTCTGTTCACACTCTCTTCCTCCAAAACACTTTCATTATGTGAAAGCATGGCTTGAATGTGTCCTGTGAGCTTTAGGGTGATTTAGTACTGTTTGTACTTAATCTCGTCCCCATTTTTAAAATCAAAGCTGATTTGAAAATACTAGGTTGGCCAGTTGAGCAAGGATAACTTCCTGATAGTGACAAGTGCACTTTTAACAGGAGGCTTTAAACTAACCTGGAGCCATTTCTAACACAGACCCTATCTCCTAACACATTTATCAATTTTTGGACCCCTGCACCTGTCTATGGAATAGTTACCCTTGTAAATTCTAAGTTCTCACATGCTGGTATTTTAATTATTTGAACAAGAGGAGGAAGTGGAGAAGGAAGAGGTCCATAGGTCTTTAATTGGCCTGAAGTTTGCCAATTAGACTAGGCTGGCTGGTCACCAAGCCCCAGTCTCTGCCTCCCCAGAACCAGGATTACAAAAGCACCACCTGGTTGAGTATGGTAGCATGAACCTTTAATCCCAGCACTCAAGCAGGAGGCAGGAGCATCTCCGAGCTCTAGGCCAGCCTTGTCTACATAGGGAGCTCCACCAGGACTATACAGTGAGACTCTGTCTCAGAAAGGAGAAAGGGAGGGAGGGAGAGAGGGAGGGAGGGAGGGAGGGAGGGAGGGAGGGAGGGAGGGAATTATACATATTCTAGTTAATATTTAATGAAAACCTGGAGCCAGATAATGTTGGTGAAAAGCTGGAATATCAGACAGAGGAAACAGACACAGTCAATTCTCACCCCACCAACCTCTCAGGCCAAACAGGTTAAATGCTGTCTCCAAGAGTCCTCAGCCTGGCTGGTCACTTCTACAGAATGCTTGCATCTCTGTTCTTCCTGCCTTAAACATCTTCCCCACCCAGTTGTTTCACTTCCTGGTTCAACTCTGCATCATAATCCTAGAGTTAGGATTAAAGGTGTGAGCTACTGCTGTTTGGTTGTTAGGCCTTGAACTCACAGAAATACAGAAAGATCTGTGTCTTCTGAGTGATGGGATTAAAGGCATGGGTCAGCACTCTCTGACATTCCTGGCTTGACTGTGGGTGATTTTGTTCTCTGATATTCCAGGCTCATTTTATTAAATATACAATTTATCAACACAGGAGGGAGGGCGTGCCTGGCCTATTTTACATGGGACTAAAACTTGGACCCTCCCTGCACAAGGCAAGCACTTTACTGACTGGGATATCTTCCCAGTCCTCTAAACAGGTACTTTAATGGTTATTTTTTTAATTCACTCTTCAAGGTAAAGATGTATTTTTAAAATTATTTTAATTAGTAGATTTTCAGAAGATTTTTAAAAATCTACAGAGAGAACATTTTGAAAACAACCATTAGAAATATTTTCTCATTGCAGATTGCCTAAGCAAGGTCCTGAATAAAAACTCCATCCTAGTCAGGCATTAAAAAATCTTCCAATTGAAGCATTCCAGTGGGCTTAACCTAGTTTTAAATTAAAAAAAAAAAAAAAAAAAACCACAAACCCTGAGCCGACTTGGCAACCAGTGAGAAAGAAATTCACTTGCTAAATCTTTACAGAAAGTGATGGGGCCATTTAAAGTAAGCACCAGAATTTACAAAGCCGACCTGACTATGCCTTCTTTTTCAATAGGATCAGTGTGTACTGATGTACATATTTCTGATGCTGGCAGTCATTAAAAAGGAAGCATCAAAATACATCGGACCCGGACTAGAACTCCTAAGTCTCAAAGTCTTAAAGATTTCAAAACAAACAACAGGGTCTGGAGAGAGCACTCAGTGGGTAACAGCTGTCTCCTGCTGCACCTGCAGATGATTTGATATCAGGCAGCTCCCAAGAACCTGTAACTCTGGCTCCTGAGGACCTAACTCCCGCTTCTGGCATCAGTGAGAACTATACACATATGCACAAACTCACATAGAGACACACACAAACACAGATCTAAATTAAACTCTTTTGAAAAATAAAAAGCATAAAATTACACTTTAACTTCATTGGCATTCCTAAATATTAATAACATATTGATGATGAAATTTTAAATGCTTTTATCTTAAAATATCTGATTTTAGTTCTTTGAATTTTTATTTTCTAGCTGCCCTGTGTTTTGCCATGTACCAAAATTCTAGTCCAGCAGAATGCAACATAATTCTAAAGTGTGTGCACAGATTTGAGAAGCCTGCTCAATTGTATTGACAGAGAGGAGATCTGGTCAGGAAAGCTTAGTGGTCTGGAGTCTGAAGGCCCACAACTGACGGACTCAGAACAGCTCAGCCTCAGATGCCAAGTTCTGGTCATGGTAGCAGACAGATAAGAACCACTAAGCTGTGTGGTTTCCCCAAGGGCCACCCTGAAGCAGTATCTCCAGCCAAGCAGGCCACCAATTCATTGAAATTTTCACAAGTTTGGAACTGTGTGCTAAGCTGAAACCAGTCATGTTAGCCATCTCCTTCAAAATCTTCAAGATGTTTTCCTTGGTCAACGACTACATATTCCTCACATCAAGTAAAAAATACATCTTATCCATACATCAAAGGCCTTAACTGCATCAATCCAATGATAGCAAAGGCCGCTGCTGGAATAAGACACATCTATTTTCATCAACAGGATTAGACTATGTATGTTCTCTCTATCATAAAGGACAAAAGTATAGGCAGAGGATATGTACAAAGTCTGTGAAACAGCTCCCTGCAGTGCATGAGCGTGCATACACACACACACACACACACACACACACACACACACACACACACACACACGTCCCCTTCTGTTTATCTTTGAACGGTGGCATTAGCATGATTTTCTCTTTATTGCTCATCCACATTTTCTCCTTTTACAAACTTGTGATTATAAATAGGGGCTGTGTTTGGATTTTGTTTATCTGTTCATTTGTTTGTTTAGCTTTTGAAAAGCTGAGGTTTGAACTGTAGCCTGCCTGATTCCTGCTAGACAAGTTTTTTAGCACAGAGTCACAGCACAGGATTTTTTTTTCATAAGACAAAGTCTTACTAAGTTACTCAGAATGGCCTTGAACTCACAACCCTCCTGCCTCAGCAAACCCCCCCCCCCCCCGCCGCCATGTTTTCGTTGAACAAACAGGGACTTACAATGAAATGACCATCTTTGCTAGAAGACAGTGGATTGTTGAAATAAAACAAACTTTTGGTCCATCTAGGCAACCCAGCATTTTTGCCAAAACATCACAGCTAAAACTACCTCTCCTTTTCCCAGAACCTCCCAAGTTTGTCCTGTCCACACTGCCATAGTTCCTGTCATCATCCCTGGGGCATCTGGACCCTCCTGGATGCCAGCGCCACTCAGATCTGCGCTACTCAGGTTCCAGCTTCCTCTTGGATTCCTGCTGCCTTGCACCACAGCTCACCACTCCATTCCTCTGAAGTGCCCTTTCAGACTCTCTGCTGGGTCTTCAACCCCCAGGTCAAATATCTCTTGTGTTAAGAAAGCATCACTCCTCATTGATCACATCCCCTTGGCCCTCACAGATCATCTTTCATTTTTCTTTTGTAACCTGCTCCCTCAGGGGACAGCAAAACCATCAGTTTTGCTGAATAAGAATCAGGAGGAACTCTGGTACAGGAATGATACACAAGGACTACTTTATCTGCCTTAAGGAAAAGAAAGGGGGCTTTATATAAAACAGAGTTGAGGGCTGCGGAGATGGATCAGTGGATCCATTTGACACACAAATGTGAGAACCAAATGCAGATCCCCTATACCCATGTAAAAGCTAGGTGTTGTGGTGATATATTTTATATTAAATAAAATCAACCTGGAATATCAGAGAACAGATCCACCCACAGTCAAGACATGAGGGTCAGAGAGTGTAACTCAAACCTTTAATCCAGCATAGGAATGACAGTTGGTAACTCATGCCTTTAGTCCCAGCAAAAGAAAGACCGAGTAGTGACCTTTAATTCCATAACTGCAGAGACAGAGATCTTTCTGTGTTTCTGTGAATTCAAGGCCTAGCTTCCAAACAATAGTAGCACTTACCTTTAATCTTATCTCTATAGTTATGATGCAGAGTTGAACACCTAAGTGAAACAAATGGACAAAGAAGGTATTTAAAGAGATGTAGGCAGAGGGTGTGGTATTCGGTAGAAGTGATGAGCCAGGCTGAGGACTCTGGACAATAGCTTTTACCATGAGAAGTTGGATGGGTGAGAACTGATTGTGATCTGTTTCCTCTTATAACAGGAGGTAGTTCTGGCCCCATCTGGCCAGAGGTCCAGACCCAGTAGTCACCAGCTGTCACTTAGGCCCCCCAAAAATGACTCAGATGCTTATATTAATTTCTTACTATTTGGTCTATGGCTTGGGCATATTGCCAGCTAGCTATTTCATCTTAATTCAACCCATTTCCACTAATCTATCCTGCCACATGGCCCGTGGCTCACCTGTGTTCCTTGCATGTTGCTTCTTTGGGCGTCTGGGTCGATCTCCCTCAACTCTGCCCTCCTTTTCCTACATATGCTGATTTCTCTGCCTACTTTTTCTACAGTGCCTGCCATGACCAAAACAGTCCTTTATTCACAGCATATAAAAAGACATTCCCACATCACCCTCTCTCTGATATTCCAAACTTTCTCCCAATATCTGGCTTTGGATTTTCATTTAATAACAACTAGAATTCATGTTTCAAGGTGTGGTGGTATGTACTTGTATCCCAATAATAGAGAGACCCTAGACAGTTGGATCCCTGGGGTTTTCTGGTCAGCCACCCTAGCCACCTCAGTGAGTTCCATGTTCAATAAGAAATATTGCCTCCAAAAATAAAATGGAGAGAAATTAAGGAAGATATCTGGTGGTAACCTTTTGCTTCCATATGCGTGTGCACGCACACTCATGCACACACAGATCTGATTAGGGCTTCCAGACATCAGATCTTTTCATAGACATTTACACAGGAGCCTCGCTGGGAGCTTACCATGGTCCTGAAATCATTGACCTAAACACCATTCATTCCTATACATTCATTGAGTAGGAACTATTGATGTGCTTACGTGATAGAGCAGTCCAGGTTTCAGACTGGAAACAGTAGAAATCAGTGTTATCAAGATAAAGTATAGATCTGCTGTTTGTTTATAAATTACACTCTATTTATGAGCAAAGAAAAAATACACACACACACCAGCCCGTCATGGCAGTACATGCCTATAATCCCAGAAGTTGGGAGTCAGAAGCGGAATGATGCCTGGGGGTTCAAAGTCAGATAAGGCTATGAAGTAAGATACTGTTAGTGGAGATGGAGGGAGAAGACGGGGAAGAAAGGGAGGGGGGAGAGAGGGAGGGAGGGAAGGAGGGAGGGAGGGAGGGAGGGAGGGAGGGAGGGAAGGAGGGAGGAAGTAAAAAGATCAGAAGTGAAGAAACCTGCTTACTGCAGGATGCTCCTCTCTGGACCCCGGATTAGGCATGGACCACACTCAAACACCAAAATTTAAGCACAAACCAAACACAAAGATGTCCTTTATTAAACAAGGCAAAGAGACAAGGCGGCTGAATCTGAATCAGGCAGAAGCAGCTGCAAATAGCTTTGCAAGTGTTAATTTTAAGAGGAAAAGGGGGGGGGGGTCTCTGTCAGGATGCTCTAGGACATATTGGTATGTTTTGATTGGATATTTTAATTAGTTGAGTCAAAATAATGACTATTGATTCCTGGGCCCTGGTGGTTTCATAGTTGGAACGTGGTGATCGGTCTCAGGAATGAATCAGTACCAAGTAAGATAATAGACCTTGGTGGCTAGCTTTAGACATGTAACCTAATGGGGAGAAGGGTGGAGGGCATGCTCAGCCTGTGTCTGCCACCGTCTGGCCCACAATAGCCCTTCAGGAGAGAGGGAGGAAGGATGAAAAATGAGAAAAGAGAATAAGGAAAAGAAGAAGGGAAGCGAAATAAAGAAGGTTGGGATGGAAGATGTGCCATATCCCAGAAAAGGCTCTGCAGAGAGTTATAATAAAATGCCATGACAGATTAAAAAAAAAAAAAAGTAGCTACTTTGATTCCCAACCCTCAGGAAGCTGGGACAGGCAAACCTCTGTGAGTGTGAGTCCAGCCTGAGTTCCAGGACAGTCAGGGCTACACAGAGAAACCCTGTCCTGAGGGGGAGGGGGAGGGAGGAAAAAAAATTTCGAAAAGGTAAGATGGATGTGAGGTTTGGAAACAATAATTCCCAACCAACCCAGGAACATTCCGGACAGGAAAAGCACCTTGAGTAGATGATGAGTTTGGTCCACTTAAGGAACAGAACCAGGGAAACACAGACATGGTGTGTTTGTGAGGAGTCAACAGTGTATATTAGGTTGCTAATGAAGGGCATGTTGAGGTTACTAATAAGAAGGTCCCAGGCATGACTTGCAAATGTTCTGTTTCTACTAATCTTACCTTAAACTTCAGTCCTGGGGAGGAGCAAACTTTGTGATTTCTGATCTTCAGCTACAACACCAAACTACATAAAACCTGTGACAGGCGGGATTAGAAGCTCAGTATAAACCTCCTGGATAAACGAGCTAAAGAGTGGACAGGTGTGGAATCCGTGCAGCTGTACCTCTAGGCATAGAGTGGAATGTGCCAGGAGCTGCTGATGAAATTCACCAGTTTCTGTGAAAAGTTTTGTTCCGATGCCCAAATGAAGCAGAAACACCACGGTAGCAGCCCAGCTCCTGGAGACAAGAGCTTTCATAGCCCTGCTGAGCTTTTGTGAACACTACAGTGGCCACCATTTTCCCGCCAAGCCTTCCTCCCCTCTCCCACTCACCAGGAGCCTGATTTACAGTCTAATAGCTCTCTCGCTCCAATTTTTCTCTTCCTCCTTCTAATAAAAAGCCTTAGTTTTGTTTCTTGGACACCTAGACTAATAGAGAAGACGCTGAGATAGCAAACGGCACTACACACTTCCCAACACAAGTATTAAGCCACATGGAAGCCAGATGACACAGAGAAGCTATGGAAGCAAAGGGTATAAAAAGGAAGATTCTGGAAAAGCCTTTTCAAGTTCCTCCCGTCTCTCATTGTGTAGACCATCTCACAGCCCTTATTTAAAGGCCTGTAAGTCTATGTTGGTGCCTCTAGAAGCTGGGTTTGCCATGACTATCATTTCCATAGTTCAGTCTTTGGTCGGGCAGTAATTCTTCACATGAATTTGAGCTGGAATTGTATAGAAGACGAGATAGTGATACAGTTTGTAAAGTATTTCTGTTGTGTGTGCACCAAATGTGCATGTGCACACACACATGCACACATACATGCAAATGTATACACACATACACATGCACACACACACATAACTATATCAGTTAAACAGGGTGTCACCCATCCCAGGCTGGCCTGGGACTTCTGCTTCTCCTGCCTTTACCTCCAGAGTACTGAGATCTTGGGCATGCACTTTTTATGCAGTGCTGGGAATTGGACCCAGGGCTAACAAATCCTTAATAAGAATTTATTCTACTGCTTTCCAAATGAGATAGTGGGCACCAAAGGGCTTAAGCAGCTTCTTAGAAACTTACAGACCATCTGGACAAGGTCTCTGGACATGGAAAGCAAATCTCTTCAGCCACATTGTGATACTTGCCATAGTTGGAGCTGTAAACTATATGGCAGACTATTTTCTGCCATATAGTCTGCCTGTTCTGAATTTATCCTGTCCTTTGCAGATGTAACATTGATTTTACAGTGTGTGATGAGTATGAGGCTAGTTCTACAGTGTCTGCACAGGAACCTAAAGTAGGATGGTCACAGCACAAAGTCTCTGAGAGAGGGCACATAATCCAGAAGAGTCACAAGCATTACCTGAAATCATTGACAAATCTCTCAGGAAAAGGATATTTTCCCTGAGGTTGTGTCTTAGGTACTTTTCCTGTTTGTGTGATAAAATACTCTGAAAAAAAGGCAGGCTAGGGAAAAGCATTTATTTTGACTTGAAGTTCAAGGGCACAACTGATCTTGGTCTGGAAGACATGGTGGGAGGAGCCTGAGGCAATTGATCCTATCATATCCACAGTCAGGAAGCAGAGAGTGATGAACGATGGCTGTCTTAGTCAGGGTTACTATTGCTGTGATGAAGCGGCATGACCAAAAGCAACTGGAGAGGAAAAAGTTTAGCTTACATTTCCACATCACTGTGCATCATAGAATGACATCAGTGCTTCTGGCAACCCAAGCAGGGAAGGAACCTGGAGGCAGGAGCTGAGGCAGGAGGCACAAAAGAGTGCTGCTCTGGCTTGCTCCTCATGGCTTGCTCAGCCTGCTTTCTTATACCATCTAGGACCACCAGCCCAGGGATGACACCACCCACAATGGGCTGGACCCTCCCACATCACTGACTAAGAAAATTCCCTACAAGCTGCCTACAGGCCATTTTTATAGAGAAATTTTCTCAACTTGGGTTCCCTTTTCTCGACAACTCTAGCTGGTGTAAAGTTGGTATAAAACTAGCCAGTACATTGGGGCTCAGCTTTCTCTTTTTTATACAGTCCAGGATCCCAGTCCAGGGAATGGTGCCACCCACAGTTCACTTGACCAAGGTAGCCCCCACGACACTCTAGGCCACAACCATGCCTAAAGGCCCATCTGTCAAACAGTTCTAGATATTATTTTGATTACTGATTACAAACTGTAACACTCAATGCAGAATAATCCCTGCCTGGGTGCACACCAGAAATGCCATCCAGGCACCTGATCCCATCTCAGCCTGGTACTGTGAGTAATGGTCATGTCTTCTTTCTTTGTTATTGTGGCCCCAACTTCTAGAATCAGCTGGTGTATAATAAGTACTAGCAATGAATGACTCCACGTTTCAAAGGTATTTGTGTTGTTACATTAAAAAATATAGACCACCATATTATACATAATGAGAATAGTTCAATATTTCATAAGTATCTATGGATTACAATGTTCTACTATTTAACTAGAGTTTTGTAATTATACAAACAAAAGAAATATGTGCTGCAAGCCATTTCTTTATTTACCAGCTGACTGGAAGTAGATGACTGAATTACAAAACATGAGGGCCTCATCTTTGTAGACAAAATACCTCAGTAGAAACAAATAGACACAGAGATGTGTGCCTCCTATGCTAATCACCAACCACATGACTACTGAGCATTGAGAGGTGGAAAATCTGAAATTAAGATGTTTTATATATATAAAATACATTTAACATACACAGATACGGGGAGGGGAGAATGGAGGGAGGGAAACACAGAGAGAGACAGACCTCCATGTATAACTGCGTGTGCAGTATGCGTATGCCCTTGTGCATGAGAAGACCAGAGGCTGGCATAGATATCTTCCATCATTATTTTCATATCCTCTTTCTAGGTTTTGTCACCAAAGCTCACAGATTGGACAGCACACTCTGGACACCTTCCTGTCTCTACCCCTTCAGCATTAGGATTATAGATGTGTACAGCTACACTGCGGATCTAAACTTGGATCTTTATGATCACACCACAGGCACTTTACCCACTCAGCTATCTCCTCAGCCCAAATTCAGAGTCCTAGTATAAAAAGAATATGATTGTATTAATATTTTTGCTTTGATTACATGTTTTTAAACTTTGGGTATATTAGGTTAGTTTCGATTAATTTATCCTGTCCACTTTTCTGTTCTTGAATTTTAAAACTGTAGCATGAGTTTTAATTCATACCAACTACTTCTATTGAACCAATCATGATAGAGTAATGCATTTGCAAACTCAAGCCAGAAAGAATGTTAGACACCTGTATTCATTCTGACCTCCGTCTGATGATCCCAAGAAACACCAAGAATCAATATTGTAACCAAATCCACATTGTTCTTCTTTTGATCCAGTTGTCTGAGTCCTTCATAAAATGATGCATTTTAAAGTATATACGTATTTTGCTGTATTTATTGAGAACTTCATATATGTATACAATGTATTTCAGTAATATACGCCAACTCACACCTTCAACCCCTTACAATTTCATACTCCCCGGTTTTTAATCTACTGAGTCCAGTTTTCACTGTTCATATACACATGGGTAGGGAGCCGTACACTGGGGTACGAGCAGCCTACTGGGGCCGCACCAAAAATAAAATTGACCCTCCCCCCAGAGCTGTCAATAGACTTTGGCCTTGTACAGATCCTGTGAATGTTTTTTTGGCAAGGATTTCCAGTCATGCAACTCCTGACAAAGCAAGTACCACAAAGGATTATGGCCATGTGAATTTTCTGACTCGTTCATTTTCATGCCAGAGACAGGTGGACCTGTCTTTGCTTATAAGCTCTAATATTAAATTAACATCATTAAGAAAAAAATGAGTTTCCTGGATCCCAGCTCCTCACCAGCAGGGATTTATAATACACTCCCTCCTGGGGATTTTTCTGTTTCTGGTTTGTTTTTGCTTTGGTTTTTTTTTTTTTTTCATCAATTTCAAATGTTTTCCCATCTGATCACATTAACAGGGCCTCTTGAATTAGAATTTAATGACTTTTGGTGTCTATTCACTTTACATCACCCAGAGCATGATCAAATCAGGTTTGTATTACCCTTCTACCCACCCCAGCAAAAGGACCTCTAATTCTTCGTTCCAGTTTCAGCTCTCAGGAGAGAGTAGTCAGAACAGATGGGTGAGTCCATGGGCTCCAAGAATATGACTACTTCATTCAGCCAGTTTCCCAAAACAAACCGAGCCAAATCCAATACAACTGGCTGGACTTGTTTCTAGAAACACCATTAGATAGTGCTCTCAGACCAGGCCCACGGGAGTCACTCAAGGCTGTAGACAATGCCCATCTGGTACCATCTCACAGTCATGGATGTGAATTCTTTGAATGGAAACCAAGATCTATATTTCAGCAAGCTTGTTGCTTACATACATCATGAAGTTTGAGAAGAAGCCAAATGTGTGGGAGTACATGTAAAGATGATGAAGGGAGAGGCTGATGAGAAAGCAAGCCTCTATTTTCCAAAAGATGTTGTTATTCTAATATTTGAGCAGGACTCTGTTACAATAAGGTTTCTGGCCCCGTCCAGCCTGAGGTCTCTGTCCCAGACCACTTAGCCACCCACCGCTTCTTAGGCCCTCCAAAACGTCTCAGACACTTATATTAACTTCAAGTTGTTTGACCTATGGCTTGCACATTGCACATTGTCAGCTAGCTCCTTCATCTTAACTCAATCCATTTCCATTAATCTGTCTGCCACATAGCCCATGGTTCACCTGTGTTCCTTACACGCTTCTTCTTGGGTGGCTGGTTTGATCTCTCTCTGACTCTGCCCTTCCTTTCCTACCTATTCTGATTACCTACTTTTTCTAAGGTGCCTGTCATGGGCTAAAACAGCTCCTTTATTTAAAGATTGATATTCACAGCATACAGAAAGGCATTCCCACATCACCTCCCCGTTTCTGTCTAATCAAAAAGAAAGGCTTCAATTTTTAACATAGCAAAATTACATATAACAAAATAGCTATTAAGAAATAATTACAGTTATAATATCCAGTCTATTTGTATTTATCAAAATTAAAATATTCTATCATCTACCTTATCCTTGTGAATCTAAAGTTTCATATCCAATATACCTTTTAAAATAACTAAAAAAAAACTATACCTATAACTAATCTTCAACTACAACAAAGACCACAGAAAGATTGAATTTTTACCCAAGTAAACAGGAAGTGCAAGCAACTTCCAAAATCTAGAAATGACAGAGATGACACCAATCTGCCTGAACAGTCACCCAAAGTTCCTTTACTAAGTTGGGACATCCATTTTCAGCCTACAGGGACATCCATCTTCAGCCTACAGTCCCAAGGTCTCTTTTCATTTCAGTGAAGCAGGAAATCTGCTCTGCTCATTCTGGAATAGTTCATCAGTTGCTTCTCCTTGAGTCCTGAAGAATGTCCGACAGTTTTCTCTAAAAAGCAGGAACCTGAATGACCATCTCTGCTTGTTCTATCAAAGTTCAAAGGTCACTTTCTTATGGAACCTGCATGTCCACTTTAAACAGCATACTTTCAAGCAGTTAATACAAGAACAGGTTCTTGTCCAGTGGCTAACCATTGCCACAAACAAAGTAAAACTCTATATGGAGTTTCTTTGATGCCCATTTTTTTTTTCTTGAAGTATATTGATGTTGCCAGGAACAGATCTATCTCACTGTCCAGAAAAGTCTAAGTTCTTAAAATATTTTAAATGCCATATTTTAAGAGGTCTTAGAAGTGTTTGAATGTTACCTATCTAATTGAAATATATCTTTGTATACCTAAAATTCTAACAAGCATTTCTTAATTATACATTACAATTTTAAATGAGTTACATAAACATCATACCTTAAACAAGATTATAAAAATATATACAGCATAACAAAATTGACCTTAAATTTGCATCAACAAACCAAAGTCTATACCAATGCAAAACATTTTGAGATTAACATCTGATTTTCTGATAGTAAATTCAATAATTTTTTAAATCACTTAGATACCATAACCCCTTTTTCTTCTTAGAAAGAGATTAACTATTACCATCAATCATTTATAATGAAAACAAACATTTATAAACAATATTTTGGGAATTTGGGCATAATTTTCTATTACTACTTTCTGCTGATTGAGGGGCATTGGCAATCTTACAGGTTCTTGAGACTTGATCATCTTACTCTGCAGCCCTAAAGCTGATGTGATCATCTCTTCCCATCAGAGAATTTTCAGGTGGTCTTGGTTGATGAAACCATAAGAGCCTGGAAGCAATCCACAGGTTCTCATCTTCTGTGGAAACAAAAACAAAATCTCTCTTCCAAGGTGATATATTCTTAGACACAAATTTCAAAGTCAATATACCTTTAAAATATATATTCTTGTTTAACTTAGCAGATTTTGCAATCCATTTTCTTTCTGCAGTTAACTCATTAACAATTAAAAAACTAAGAGAAAATACAACAACCATAATCCAGATTCTGTGTCTATTTTCCATCTTTACATGGCTTATTATATTTTTATACTCTAATTCTCTTTTTTAGGGATTTACTTACCTTCTTTCTTTTCTCTCTGAAACCTATGTACATTTTACACACATTGTAACCCATTTACAGGGGGTTTTTTTTTATCTGAATCTGTTTTATTGTGAATTCTTAATCATCTTCCAACCAGAAGAGCTTTTAAAATGCTAGCACTCTCTTAAAGAACCACATATTTTTTGCAGATAAAGCTGAATCAGTAAGATCTCTTAAAGGGGCCAAGTCTCTGTTTGCCGCAAGCCAAGAAAGCAGACCCAAGAAATGCTGCTACTAAGAAACCGTCTTTGACTCTGTTTCCTTTTTGTTCAAAATAAACAGAAACATTAAATTAATCACATGCTACTGAGTCTTCTGTGAGACTTCAGAAACCGGCCTGGTTGCAGCTTAAGTTACCAGCTGGCACCATTTTGAATGTGGCCCAAAAGCCACGCTATCTCTGTACAATGACCCCCTTCAGATACACAATTTGAAAGCTGCTTTGGTTCAGTTTCTGTGCTCTAGAGCCATTTCTAATCTTTCTCTGGCTTTATGTGGGTATTCGGCCCACGTTGGGATGCCATCTGTTACAATAAGGTTTCTGGCTCTGTCTGGCCTGATCCATACCCACAGACCTGCAGTCCCAGACCCCTTAGCCACCTGCTGCTGCTTAGGCCCCCCCAAATGACTCAGAC
Source organism: Phyllotis vaccarum (assembly GCA_033318265.1). Classification (NCBI taxonomy): domain Eukaryota; kingdom Metazoa; phylum Chordata; class Mammalia; order Rodentia; family Cricetidae; genus Phyllotis; species Phyllotis vaccarum. The sequence goes on along the minus strand of JARWLC010000003.1, from coordinate 24,369,479 downwards.
ACTTATATTAGCTTCATGCTGTTTGGACCATGGCTCCGGCACATTGCTAGCTAGCTCCTTCATGCTAACTCAACCCATTTCCATTAATCTATCTGCCATATGGCCCATGGCTTACCTGTGTTCCTTACATGTTTCTTTTTGGGCAGCTGGCTCCACCTGTCTCTGACTCAGCCCTTCTTTTCCTACCTATTCTGATTCCCTACCTACTTCTTCTATGGTACCTGTCATGGGCCAAAGCAGCTCCTTTATTTAAAGATTGATATTCACAGCATACAGAAAGACATTCCCACATCAGGGCTCCACTTCCTCCTTTCTGTGTGAATTTTCTGCCTCTAAATTTTTTAAGACACATGAGACAGCATTCAGGTGGTATTACGTCCTCATGTGTCTTCACCAGAGGCACTCAAGCACTATGCCAGGATTTATAAACAGTGGTTGAGGCAGGAGCTATGGGTTCTTCAATCAAAAGAAAGGACCAGGCTGGGAATATGTCTCAAATGGCAATTTGCCTCAAAAGTATGGAAACAAGAGTTCCATCTGTAGAACCCAAGCAAAGACACAAAACAGTGGTGTGTGAATACCAGCTGGGGCAGGATAAGTATCAGAGACAGGCAGACTCTGGAAGCTAGGTCCAGCTAGCCTGGTCTACTTGGTACAAGTCTAGGCCATGAGAGATGTTGTCTCAGACAAACAATAGAAGGTGGACCTGAGTTAAAGACTCTACAGACTGACTAGACCTCTCAAAGTGATCGTGGATGACCTTGTTTCCTTCATAATAAGCATTTCTTACTCACTCACGTATCAACAGATAAAAATATCTAACCTACACTGGAGATTTCATGATTTTGCTTTTCCTTGTCTATCTGATGTTTCCACCAATAATTTTGATTCAAGACTGTATTTCATTATATGAGTATCAAAGTTCATGGAGCCTTTTCCATAATGAAATGTGTCATTTAGGGCCACCTGAATCTGTGCTCCCAGACCATGGTCACTCATATTTGGCTCAGAATAAACTCTCCCATGTTCCCTGTACAGACAGGAGGAAACAGTAGCTGTGGCTAAGAAGTTGGAGACACAGGTTTAATTCTGAGACGCAGGCCGTTTGTGCACTGTCTCTCTCTTAACATTTCAAAGTCAACAACCACACACCCTGTGAGATTATTCCTCTCTGAATGTGTCTCCACTTACTGTGAAGAATGAGACTCCAAGGTTTACAGCTTGGAAAAATAGAGAGTCGGGAGTTGATGGTGACATTCTTGTTCAAATCAAAGTCCTGAGAATCCATGTAGATTACAGCCTAATCCACACACCAGCCAGCCCATGACGGCTGGCTCCCTGTATCAGTTCCAGCCACAAAGCAGACTTCCTCCTTACTTGGAGAAGTCAGGTAAATGGGGCTCCCTTATACCCACTAGCCAGGCTCTCACTCAAAGGATGAGTACTCACCTTAAGAAAGACAGTAAGTTTAACTCTGTCATCAACCCAAATGTCGGTTTACTGTGTTGAGAGATTTCCTTCCTCCAGACATTAGAGATGGGAAATAGAGCCTCACATTAGAGAAAGAAGTGTGAAGAGTGAAATAATGGCCAAAAGTTGGAGCAAAAGCTTGACTTCCAGACTATGGTGACAGCTGAGTAACCATAGCACTTATCTCACATATGTAAGGGTGTAGCCAGATGTTTCTGGTCCATCCAGTCCAAGGTCCGGGCCTGCAGTCCTGCAGCCTCTTAGCCCCAAATAATCACACAAGACTTATATTAATTACAAGCTGTTTGGCTTATGGGCTCAGGCTCATTATTTGCTAGCTCTTTCAACTTAACTCAACACATTTTCATTAATCTATGTATTGCCACATTGCTCATGGCTTACCTGTGTTTCTTTACATCTTTCTTCTTTGGGCAGCAGCTCAAAACCTCTCCCTTGACTCTGCCCTCCTTTTCCTTTATGCTTGGAATTCCCACCTGCCTCTAAGCTGCTTTGCCAGAAGCCAAACAGTCCCTTTATTAACCAATGGTATTCACAGCATACAGAAAGACATCTCCTACATCAGGAGGGCCTGCACATGATCCACCAAACTTAATACCAAGTGCTTCAACACAGGGTAGGAATGCAGAGTCCCTGTGACATACTAGACAGGCAGCACCAACTATTTCAGTGAGTTTCAGGCTAATGAGAGGCATTTGTCTCAAAAATCAATGTGAATGATGACTGAGAAATAAAACTGATGTTGAACTCTGGCCTTCACATGCATGAGCTCACTCATGTACCTTTACACACATGAACACACACGTGCACAAATACACAAAGAACTGAACTATAAACAAAGAAAAAATCTCAGTCATGAGAGTCTAGAAAAATACCAACAGCAATCTAGACAATCAGTGAAAAGCCTTTCTCTACTGCAGCCTTAAATATAAACAGTCTCAACCCACCAACAAAGGGACGTGAAGTAGGCTATCTGGATTCAGAAATTAGATCCAATGATCTGTTATCTCTAAGAAACATACTTCACCAAAAGTCCAAAATGGGGGTGGGGGAGGGATAGAGTCTATCTAGTGAATGGGAGCCTCAAACAAGTTACAGCACTTGCAGACTGCAAATACAGCATAGTCAGAGAAGACAGCTACTGCATTTCAGTGAAAGCAACAGCTCACTGAAGGGACATGACAATTATAAATATATCTATCCTATGCATCAGGGAGCCTACCTTGAACATATGGACACTGCAGGGGATGGGGTTGTAAACACCAAAGGCAGTGGATCCTCAATTCCAAGAGATAAGAGGGCAGGTTGGGTCAACACAACTCAGACACATAGGTAAAGCCACAAGACGTGTGCTGATACACAGCTGGCATTGGTTCAAATTTCAAGAGTCTGACCCAGTAGTTTATTTTAGTCATATTTAAGCACAGCACAATTTGGCAAAAAAAATATTTCTTGGTAATAATTAGCTCAATCCATGTGCACAACAAAGTTTAAGACGTGCTTACATTGAAACTCTTTGTAAAGTACATGTGACATCTTCCATAAAGATGTGTTCTGTAGATCCACTGAGGAAAACAAGGGTTGTGATTAGGATTTAAGGGAGAATCTGGTGCGGTCTCTGCCACACAAACATCACAAATGTCACCAGGCTAGTAACCACCTCCACTCCCAGTCTTCTGGGTGGAAAATGGGTTCTAAATACTTCCCTTTGAAAAGAATCCTTGCATGTTTAATATTTCTGGTTTCCCCAATGCTTCCCTGTGGGCACAAGGGCTTCCATGCCTCCAGCAGGGCATGGAGTATAGACAGGTGATTTATGATCATGTGGGTAATTCTAATACTCTTAATACTTCTAATACTCATCTTTAGATAAGTCATCCAAGCTACAGTTCAATTAAAAACTTCAGTTAAGCCATGTAAAAACTCAAATGGAGCCAACAGATATGTACAGAATATACTGTCCAACCAAAACAGAATACACACTATTCTCAGCAGCCCACAACTGTCCCTAAGCCACATACTATATCACAAAGTATGTGGCTATGAAAATCCATGCCCACCCAGTCTCTTAAAAGGAGATGTCACGTGAAAGGTCATCTTTTCTCTTCCATATCTCTGGCCTTGTACTCATCCAGCAACTCCTCTGAATAAACTTTAGTGTGACACTGGTGTGTGTGTCTGTTCTCACGTGTGAAACCAACATTTTGATGCCATGACTCGGATGGGCTCCTCCTGGGCCTAGGTGCACGTAAGCGCTAGGAGACCCTCATCTGGGGCTCACTTCCAGGCCACCTTCCATCTGCCTTGCTTGTTCAAACACCACTGGCCTTGATTGGTAAGTGTTCTCTTTCCAGTAGGCATAAATGTGAACTATTGACTCTGGAAAAGATCATTGATCATCCGGCTTTCCAGTAGGACTCTAGTCTTGTAGAGAACTACCCCCAGCCATGATCTTCACTAATCATGGCTATTCCTTCTCGCCTGACATTGCTATTGAAGCCCAGCATGGATCAGTTGATCCTGCTCCCAGACCCTGTCCCCAGGGCTTTGCCCTAAAGCCAACCCTCGGTGCTGACAGTGCCTACTGGTAGCTAGAATTGGTTTTTATGCCCTCCCTAACATTGGTTTCAGACCTTGTCCTAATGCCTACCTTAAGAACTGACAAGTTACTTAGCAGCAGCTAGTATTGTTCCCCTGGGACCACACATTGGCTGGGTGCTGACTTAAATTTATCAGTGGAATCCCTCCCCTCTGGGCCTCAGTAATGGAGAATAAGCCAGCTTAGTCTTAGGCCTCATCTAGACACGACCAAGCTTACCCATTATTGCACAAAGAAGTGGTCTAAGAACCCCTTAGATAATAACTCAAAATGGCTGCCTATTGGCTCACTTGACCCTCATATTTTATCGGAGCTAACTTTTGCCAGCGTATGGGTGAATGGAAAGAGTTTCCCTATCTCTTTCTACATCTCAACTCTAAACCTTCCTGCTCTCCCACCCATCTGCTTCTAGACACACAATCAGACCCGAAGAAACTCATATTCCTTCTATAGATCCCACTAATGACCGCCCCCCCATTTCAAATCACAATGCTCCCTTGCAGCTCCTATAACCTCCTCCTTTCCAGGAACTCCCAAACCTGGTACCTGCATTTACCCCACTGGTCACTGGCTCTCGTGCCCTAAGGATCCTGATCCAATTCTCCCTCTGCAGAAAGTGGCTGGTGTAGATGGAATAGTGAAAGTTTACACCCCGTTTCCACTGTCAGAACTTTCTCAGGTGGCAGAATAATTGGGCTCTTATAGTTCTAACTCTACCATCTTTATAAAGGATTTCCAATATATTACTCAACCCTATGACCTCACTTTTCATGATATATATATACTATTCTGACAAATAATCTCCTCCCCAAAGAGTAAAGATGAGTTTGGGAACAGGCCAGAACTAATGCAGATGAGGTTCATCAGACAAATGTAGCACACCGCCTAGGAGCCGAGCTGTTCCAGATGTAGACCCCCCATTGGAATTACAATGCACCAAGGTGGGTCTTAGCCAGAAACAGTTTTGTGACCTGCTCATTAGCAGGTCTGCTCTGAAGCCTGTCAATTTTGAAGAAATGCAGGAGGTATTACAGGATAAACAGGAAAATCCATCCCAGTTTTTGAAACGCCTCACAAATGCACTCTTACAGTATACTGACTTAGATCTTGAGAGCACTGAGGGAAGGCAACTTCTCATAACCCATTTTTTTATCCAGAGCTACTCTGACACCAGAGCTAAACTTAGATCTCTTGAGAGAGGACCACCAGAAGTCTTAGCACTGGCTTTTAAGGTGTATCACAGGAGAGGTGAGAAAACAGGCTAGGAAAGATACCTCCTGCTGGCCAAAGCTATCCGACCAGCTCTTTCACCTCCTCCCTCGGCAAGTAGACCTAGACCTCCCCGTGCCTGCATTAGGTGTGGCCAATTCAGCCACTGGTCTCACTCTTGCCCGGTCTCGAGGAGGCCATCCAGGACTTGTCTTGGGTGCCATCAAGGGAAACACTGGTCTAACTAAGTCACTGTCCCTAAGCCACACGTGGCAGGGGGACATTACACACGGACCACTCCCCCGGCTATCTTCTAGGCCTGGCTGTGAACAATTGATGCTGTTATGGCTTCCCTAACCTGACCACCATCATCACAAAAAGGGAGCCTCAAGGAGTCATAATGGTCTCAGGGCAGTCTATCTGCTTCCTCATAGACACCAGTGTCACATAGTAGGTCCTGAAGGATGGGGGGGGGGTTTCTTACCTCTCTAGCCTCTCCATTGTTGGGGTAGGAGGCAAACAATTCCAGCTTCATCAGATACCACCACTTAATTGTATTTTCAGAGATATCCCTATCACCCACTCATTTTTGGTCATGCCAACCTGCCCCGTACCCTTAACAGGAAAGGAAATTTTTAGCTAAAGTAGATGCTTTCATTTCTTTTAGTCACCACATTCACCTGCATCCAGCCTCACTAGCTGCTCCAGCCTCTCCCTTGCTTCTCTTACTATCTGCTCAGCCTGTAAGCACCAGACCCCATTCCCTCTTCCAGCCTCCCAGGTGAACCCCCAAATGTGGGACACCCAGAATCCTTCTATCACTAGACGCCTTTCCTAAAATTCCCTGTCTCTGAGTTTTCCATTCCAGCCTGCTTCTCAGAGCTGAAGTTAAGATGCCAAACAAAAAGTTGAGGTATTTCACCTCGCCCTTCCCATCCCCCACAGACTAACCCTCCAACCACCATTTCTGGAGCATGGAAAAACCCGGAAGCCATCTGACCACAGGAAAACAGTTGACCACCACCCCATGAGGACTAGAGAAAGGGAACCAGGAGCCATATTTAGAGCTGATAAGAGGTAAATTAGATCATTCCTCCCATCCCCCAGGACCAGAGAAAAGGAACCCAGAAGCCATTTTAACTTCAGCAATAGGTTAACAAAAAACACGAGACATTTTAACCTCTTCCCATCCCCAGACCTAGTAGAGATCCACAAACTTTATTGTATAGCCACTAGTCACTGGAGTCCCCTAGAAGGAAGAAACAAAACAGCTACCTCTAGGTTTATTTAAAGCTTAGACAGAGCCTAACTTAAGGTCATATGTGTCCCAATTTCAGATCTTCTTTCTCTCCCTTTTTTTCTTTTCTCTCAATCTGACACCAGACCCTGTAATAGCAGAGACCCTCCCTCACTGTATCGTCTGAATTCTGTTACCTCCCAAGGTTCTCTCACTAACTCATAGATTTTTTTTCTGAGCTCCAGAAAATCAGAATTCATCATCCCATGCCTTAAACTCACCCGGTCTGCAGGAAATGAGCCACAGAAAACCAGCAAATGGATCGCCAAAAGATACAGCTCTCATCTTCCAAAAAGACAAACTTTGCCCTGAAGACAGCTTGAAATAGCCTTAAGAGATCCGTCGACTCTGTTCTGGTCCAATCTATATAGCCCTGCCCCCCATATAAATCTGGCTTTCTTTTTATAATAAACATAAGAGTGAGATATAAGTATTTCTGGCATGTAGTGACCACTTGGTAACCCAACATGGCACTGGCAGAACACACCCGGTAGGAGGGGCACGCCCCTAGACGTGGCTATGTAAATCTGTGCCCCACCCACTCTCCTAAAAGGAGACACCATGTGAAAGATGGTCTCTTTCTTCTTCTGCTTCTCTTCCCTTTTACTTCTCTGAATAAACTCTAATGCGGTGCTAGTAGTGTGTGTCTGTTCTCACGTGTAAAACCAACACAGTGGGATGGTCTTTCTGAACACAATGACTATGCCTTATGACCATTAGTTAATAAAGAAGCTGCTTTGGCATATGGCAAGGCAGGATATAGCCAGACAGGAAATCCAAGCAGACATACAGAAAGAAGAAAGGCAGAGTCAGGGCAGAAGTTTCGAGCTGCTGGGAAAACAAGATGTAATGGAACACAGGTAAAGCCACAAGACACATGGTGACAATAGAAATGGGTTAATTTAAGATGGAAGAGCTAGCTAGCAAGAAACCTGAGCCATGGACAAAACAGATTGTAATCAATATTAGGCTTAGAATGATCACTTTATAAGTGGTCTTGAGACTGCTGGACCAAGAAGTGAACAAAGAGAAACTTCCACCTACAGAAGAATCTAAATTGTATCATTATCTCACTGGATTATGGTAGAATAAAATTAGAAAATAATATCAAGAAATATCACACAAACTATACAAATACTCAGAAATTAAAGAATTAATTTGCTTGTTTGTTTGATACAGTGTCTCACTATGTAGCTCTGGGTGTCCTGGAACTTACTATGTAGACAAGGCTAACATCAAATTCACAGAGATCCACCTGCCTCTGCTGGGATTAAATACATGCACCACCATGCCCACCCTTGAACAATGAATTCTTGAACTGCCAAGGTGTCATTGAAGAAATCATGGCAGTGGCAAAAATCACTAAAATTGAATTAAAATGAAAACAGAACTTTCCAGAACTGTTGGGAGGCAGCAAAGGCAGTTCTGAGAGAACATAATACAGCTATACCCAGATTGAGGGGACCCCCAAAAGACCATCATGGAGACCAAAACCCATATGTAGAAAAAAGAGCCTCTATTTAAGCTTAGGCTTGGTCTCTCTATCCAACATAGTAGTTAGAGCAGAGAGCGCCAAGCCTGGGGAAGGTAGGGTTTTTATCATAGTAAAAGTTGGGGTGAGAGGATTTCCAGGGTTCAGGTTCCTGATGGTTGACATCTGTCTAGGGCTATCTTAGCAAGATAGAGAGGGGTGATGTGGGAATGCCTTTCTGTATGCTGTAAATATCAATCTTTAAATAAATAAAGGAGCTGTTTTGGGCCATGACAGGCACCATAGAAAAAGTAGGAGGAGAAATCAGAGCATAGGTAGGAGAAGCAGGGCGGAGTCAGGCAGATTGAGCAAGCCGCCCAAGGAGCAACATGTAAAGAACACAGGTGAGCCACGAGCCACGTGGCAGACAGATTAATGGAGATGGGTTGAGTTGAGACCTAAGAGCTAGCTAGCAATGTGCCTGAGCCATAGGCCAAACAGCATAAAGTTAATATAAGCGTCTGAGTCATTTCTGGGGGCCTGAGCAGTAGCAGCAGGTGACTAAGGGGTCTGGTACGGCAGGTCTGTGGGTCTGGGCCTCTGGCCACCCCGGACCAAGAAACCACATTGCAACAGATGGCGCCCAACATGGATCGAATATCCACTTAATGCCTGAGAAAGTTTAAAAAGGGTTTTAGCAGAAACTGAGCCAAAGCAGCTTCCAAATTGTGTGTACGAAGTGGGTCATTGTACAAAGAAAGTGTGGCATCTGGGTCACATTCAAAATGGCACCAGTGGACTGGTGGCAGGCAGTGTAAGCTGCAATCAGTCTTGTTCCTGAAATCTCACAGAAGACTCAGTAGCATGTGATTGATTTAAGGTTTCTGTTTATTTGGAACAAAAAAGAAACAAAGACGGTTTCTTAGTAGCAGCATTTTCTTTAGTCTGCTCTGTTTGTTGGCCACGAATAGAGACGCGGTCTCTTTAAGAGAACTTACTGATTCAGCCTTATCTGCAAAAACTATGCAGCTCTTTAAGAGAGTGTATTTTAAAAAGCTCTTCTGGTTAAAAGATGATTAAAGATTCACAATAAAACAGATTCAGATGAAAAAACCTGTAAACAAGTTACAATGTGTCTAAAAGGTACATAGTCTTCAGAGAAAAGAGAGAAGATAGAGAAAGTCTTTAAAAAGAGAAATAGAGTAATAAAATATAATAAGCCACGTAAAAATGGAAAATAAACACAAAATCTGGATTTTGGTTGTTATTATGTTTTCTTTTAATTTTTTAACTGTTAATGAGCTAACTGCAGAAAGACAATGGATTACAAATGCAAGGGCTACTAAGTTAAACAAGAATATATATTTTAAAGGTATTTTGATTTTGAAATGTGACTATAAGGATTTATTGCTTTGGAAGAGGTCTGGTTTTGTTTCCACAGAAGATGAGAACCTATGGATTGCTTCCAGGCAAATATGATTTCATCAACCAAGACCCCCTGAAAAAAATCTCTAATAAGAAGAGATGGCCACATCAACTTCAAGACTGCAGAGTATGATCCTGTCTAACTCATGAGATTTTCAGCGCCCCATAATCAGGAGGAAGTAGTAATGGAAAACTACACCCAAATTCCCAAAATATTGCTTATAAATGTTTGTTTTCATTATAAATGGTTATTGGTCATAGTTAATCTCTTTCTAAGAAGAAAAAGGGGATATGGTATATCAATGATTTTTTTTAAAGTTAGAATATTGAATTTACTTAGATCAGGAAATCAGCTGTTAATCTCAAAATGTTTTACATTGGTGTAGATTTTGGTTTATTGATACAAATTTAAGGTCAATTCTCTTATGATATATGTATTTTCTACTCTTGTTTAAGATATGATGTTTATGTAACTGATTTAAAATTGTAATGTATAATTAAGAAATGCATGTTAGTTAGATTTTTAGGTATACAAAGATATAATTCAATTAGATAGGTAATCTTCAAACACTTCTAAGACCTACAGAATATGGCATTTAAAATATTTTAAGAGCTTAAACTTTTCTAGACAGTGAGACAGATTTGCTCCTGGCAGCACCAATCTTCTTCAACAGAAAACAGGGCATTGAAGAAACTCAATATAGAGTCTACGCTCTTTGTGGCAATGGTTAGCCACTGGACAAGAGCCTGTTCTTATATTGACTGCTTAACAGTATGCTGTTAAAAGTAGACATGCAGGTTCCATAGGAGGGTAACCTCTGAACTTTGGCAGAACAAGCCGAGATGCTCCTTCAGGTTCCTGCTTTGTAGAAAAAACTGTCAGACATTCTTCAGGACTAGAGGAAAAGCAACTGATGAACTGTGCCAGAATTGGCAAAGAAGATTTCCTGCTTCACTGAAATGAAAAGAGACTCTGGACCTGTAGGCTGAAAATGGATGTCCCAACTTAGTAAAGGAACTTTGGGTGACTGTCCAGGCAGATAGGTGTCATCTCTGTCCTTTCTAGATTTTAGAAGTCGCTTGCACTTCTGGTTTACTTGGGTAAATATATCTTTCTGTGGTCTTTGATGTAGTTGAAGATTAGATAGTTACAGGTACAGTTTTGTAGTATGAGGTTTCTGGCCCAGACTTTCAAGCCTAACCTCAAGGTCTAGGCCCATAGACCCACAGACTCACAGACCCGCAGACTCGTAGAGACAGAGACACACAGATGTTTACAATTAGTTTTTGGCTGGTCGACCTAAGGCCCAGGCATATATCTTGCTAGCTCTTTACCCTTAAATTAACCCATGTCTCTTATCCTGTTCAGCCATGCAGCTTGGTATCTTTTCTTAGAGCAGCATAGTTGTCCCCTGCTTCTTCCGGCTTCTCTCTGGCGTTCTGCTCTGAGCTTCCTGTTCTCAGAGTTCTCTTAAGTCTGGTAGCCCTGCCCACACTTCCTGTCTGCCTTTGGCCAATCAGCGCTTTTTATTGAACCAGTGGGTGGGACAATTATTTACCATGAAACAACACAATCCCCTACACAGTTTTTCTTAGTCATTTGAAAGGTATACTAGATATGAAACTTTAGATTCATAAAGATAAGGTAGATGATAAGAGTATTTTCTTTAATTTTGCTAAATACAAATAGACTAGATATTATAACTGTAATTCTTGCTTCATGGCTATTTTGTTATATGTAATTTTGCTATGTTAAAATTGAAACCTTCCTTTTTGATTAGACGGAAAGGGGGAAGTGATGTGGGAATGCCTTTCTGTATGCTGTAAATATCAATCTTTAAATAAAGGAGCTGTTTTGGGCCATGACAGGCACCATAGAAAAAGTAGGAGGAGAAATCAGAGCATAGGTAGGAGAAGCAGGGTGGAGTCAGGGAGACCAAGCCAGAAAGCCCAAAGGAGCAACATGTAAGGAGCACAGGTGAGCCACAGGCCACGTGGCAGACAGATTAATCGAAATGGGTTGAGTTAAGATGTAAGAGCTAGCTAGCAATGTGCCTGAGCCATAGGCCAAACAGCATAAAGTTAATATAAGCGTCTGAGTCATTTCTGGGGGCCTGAGCAGCAGGGGCGGGCTGCTAAGGGGTCTGGCGCAGTAAGTCTGTGGGTCTGGGCCTCTGGCCACCTGGGACCAAGAAACCCCACTACTACAGAGGGGAACAGGTGTGTGCTGGGCTCAAGGACTATCTTTCAGTTGGAAAGTATGGAATTGCAGATACTTCCCCTCAGGTGCTGGTGCCTGCTTATGGGCTTTTTCTGGAACTACCAGCTGCTGCCAGTAAGAGACTCAGACCTTCTGCCTGGCTGGTTTTTATTAAGCCTGACATGGCAGCTGTATAGTCAAGCTGTTCTGGGCCCCACATTCCTATGTGGTCAAACTATTATGGACCCCCACAATTACAGCTGTGAGTGTTTATACTAAAAAATAAAAATCAGAGCCTTCGAACAAGGGATGCAACAGCAAGTTTTAGAAACAGGAAGCCAAAGCGGAAAGCAGCAGACAGCAACAGCAAAGATCAGAGCAGAGATGAATTAGACAGAGACTAAATGAACAGCGCATAAAAACCATCAGAACAGAAGGTGGGTTTCTTGAAGAGACACACAAAGGTAAAAAGCCCTGGCCGAACTAGCCAGAAGGAAGAAAAGGAAGACACAAACTGATAAAATTAAATTAGGAATGAACTGAATGAATATGAGTATGACAGCAAATTCCAAGGAAACCCAAATACATCTAAAACTTATAATCAAAAAAAAAAGGGAAAAATAGATCAATTCCTAGACAAGCATGACCTACCAAATTTAAATTTAAAAAAATAAAATAAACAACTTAAAAAGAATCATCTTAGCTGGAAGTCTCTCCACAAAGAAAAGGCCGTAGCTGGGCAGACTCATGTTGGGTTTTTTTTTTTTAGACCTTTAAGGAGACATTCATATCAGCAATCCCCACAATATTCCACAAGGTACTCTGATGCCAAAACCAGATCAGGACGCCACAGCAACAGAACAGCAAAAGAAAGCAAGCATCAGTCTCCTGGAGGAACAAAGACATAGCTCTTAATAAAATTCTTGCAAACCATATTCAAGAACACATTGAGATGATTACATGACAAAGAACAAAGTCGGCTCTATCACAATGCAAGATTGGCTCAACACACACAAACCAATAAATGGAATAAAACCCACAGAGTCAAGCACAGAACAGTCATCTCAAAAGGAAAGGCTTTTGATGGAGTTCGACAGCTCTTCCTGATCAGAAAGGGACTTTTTTGTTTAAGGGATCTCTAAGGCATAGTAATTAAAACTTAAAATGTAACTCTGGCTCTCAAATGGAATTCCAGGAGGTTATCTGTCCTTGGGCAGATCGGGCTAACAGATTAGAGACATTTGGTTTTATTCTTCTCTTAAACACAGTAATTTTAACCATAATGTTCACCATCACAAACATACTACTTTACATGCTAACACAGAGACAAACTGGAAAAATAAACTCACTTGTGAGTCAAAGAATGCTCCCAGAAATACTTTCACTTTGGTCTTGAACTTAGGACAACCCATATGCCTTGTATGTTTGGAGAAAGCTGCTCTTAAATTAACCAGAATCAAGGGCACTGTAGAGCAGAGGTCTTCTGGGGGTACATGATCATGCTGGCCTCAAGACTAAGCAGCTGTGTACTTAAAAATGATTTTCTCTTTATTTGTAAAAGCGGTTGCCTAAAAGTTCGATACCATTTGAGAAAAAAAATCTTAAGAAAATTTAGTAATGCAAACTGCCTTGAACTTGAAGGGTTGGCAGCTCTCCACAGGAGACTGGAGGCCTCACTGCACATACCTACAGTTTTCACATTGTAACTGTAGGGATGTTCCCCTTAAACGTGTAACTAGCTTTTATAATCACAAATCCTCCTGATACCACCCCAGGGGAAGACTGAAAACCAAGATGAGCCCATCTGTTTACTGATAGGCAAAGCACAGACGCCCAGAGAGAGCATAAACAATGTCTTTGTCCTTCCCTAACTCTATTAGACTGATAAGCATCTATTAGTAATTCACTTTTTAAAAGACTTCAGCATCGAGTGTCTGGGGTCAAAGGCAGTTCCTATTTTCTTTGCCTTAGCCAGGATTTAGAAGAGATGAAATTTCTCCTCCACTCTGGGAATGTCCAGAGATTCAGGACCCATGCATAGTGCTGTCAGTATGAACAGGGGAGTGTCTGCCACTAAGGCTGTCTGGTGCCTTCCTCCATGTTCCCTATTATTCTCAAAAAAACAGAAGTCATTTTGTGCGGTATTTATCTTTGGGGGAAAATATTTTTTCACATTAAAATAAACTTGGTGATCTTAGTCCTCATTAACCTGAAGGTCAAAATGCCAGATTTGGGGGAGAGAGGAGCTAAGCCCCCTGGAAAACAACGGGCAGAAGAGAGATGATTATTTCAGAGGGTGATTACCCTCCCACCCCACCCCACCGCCATCTTGTATATTATCTTCCCAGCTCTCTATAACCCATCCCCCCAGAATCAGATTTCTGAGTTATGACAGGGACAAAAAAAAAAGTGAGCCTGGTACACTGTTTCAGAATCATGATAACTAAGAATCTATTAGAGTTCATATTTTGTTTTCTTAAAAAAAAAAATTTAGGGTCAGAGTTATGACTCAGGAACAAGAACATTCTAGAGTCACCCCTGCCCCTCTGGTTATTAGACTATTGAAACAATAGACACCCAGGAACTGGATTTTCTCCCTGAATCTCTTGCTGAGGGAAGGCTAGAGCCTGGTGTAGCCAGGAGGACCTGCTTCTCAGACAGAGCTTTCCCTGCTTTCCCTTGTGATCTGTAGCTTCACCTTCTTAAGCCCTTTCCCTCTGATGAGCTGGACAAGAGAGTAACCTTTCAGATGTTGTAACAGAGAAGAGGTCAGTGGGAAGAAAGGAGTCAACAAGTGGGTGGGTTTCTCCTTGGATATTAGAGGCCATTAACATCCTCAGGGAAAAATAGATTATCTTGTAGTATTACGTTTCTGGCCCTGCCTTTCTAGCCTAGCTCTGAGGTTCTGATGCACTGTCCCACAGAAACATACAGATGCTTGTATTAATTTTATGCCAATCGGTCAAGGGCCCACATGTATAACTTGCTAACTCTTTACTCTTAAACTAACATGATTCTTATCATGCTCAGCCATGCAGCTCAGTACCTTTTCTCAGAGCAGCATGGTTGTCCTCTGCATCTGCTTCTCTGGTGTCTCTGCTCTGTTCTTCCTGTTTCCAGAGTTTTTCTTAGTCTGGTAGCCTCACCCACACTTCCTGTCTGCCTTCAGCCAATCAGCGTTTTTATTAAGCAAGTAGGCGGGACAATTATTTACAATGGAACACAACACAATCCCACTACATTACTTCTTACTACATCACATCAAATGTAATTTTGGGAAAACGCCACACCAAGCCATGGATGAGTCCCCAAACAGCTATAGAAAACAGCAGTCTCCAAGCCTGCACTCACAGTAATGACTTCCTACCCTTGAGTCTCTTCACTTCAATGTAGCTCCCCATCCTCCCTCCTATGTGTATACTGTGCTCCCCCACCCCAGCACCGATCTTCCAGGAACCTGGAAATGCAGCACCATCTGAGAGGGCCAGAGTATACGGGACTTCCAGTGTGAGGTACCCATAGTACACACCTGTGAGATGCTGAGAGAAGTCAAGATTATCAAGGTGAAGAGAGTGTGGTGTAAGGAAAATAAAGCAAAGGAGAGAGCTGTTTCCATTAGAGAGGCTGGGGGACATACGTGTGTGTGTGTGTGTGTGTGTGTGTGTGTGTGTGTGAGAGAGAGAGAGAGAGAGAGAGAGAGAGAGAGAGAGAGAGAGAGAGAGAGAGAGAGAGGAAGTTACAGATATTTAGATATTTTGTTTGTTTGATTGTTTGGAAGCAAGGTGGATGGTTTTTGTGACCAGGGCATATTTTTTTCCACAGACGGAGCAAAACAGTCAGGCTAGGGCTACTTTTTTAATGGCTAAGGGCTATTGTCCAGTATAGCCTGACTCAATTCTTCAAGACCTGCGACTATTATTACTCAACACATGATCTACTCTTATAGGGCCTAAGGGAAGGCAGAGTGTACCGCTAGTGACATGTGCTGCTCAGAGCTGGGCTGAGGAGGGGTGGATATCTTGGGGATTCATCTCTGCTTACCACTTAGGAAAATGCATGAAATGTGGAAAGTGGTCAATAAATGAACAAAGGAGCCTATAGAAATGCAGATTTGATTTGACTGGATTGGGGACATGGACACACAAATGGAGCCATGAAGCTAATTCTAGAAGATTCTGATAAGGTGTGAAACTTTTGATGAAGCTTGTACGAAACTTTTAGCCAAAGAAATCCTAGTTTTCTGGGATTCCAAAAGTAGTTTTAGTTGATTATAAATCTCTCACACAATCAAGGGAAGACAGCAATGGTTAACTGTTCACTTTTTAGATAGAGATTACTGAAATGTTAAAATTCGATTCTAATTATCTAACTCCCTGCCCTTTCTCCAGACCAATAGAGATTTTTTTTTTTTTTGAGACAAGGTTTCTCTGTGTAACTGCCCTGGCTGTTCTAGACCAGACTGGCCTTGAACTCAGAGAGATCCCCCTGCCTCTGCCTCCTGAGTGCTGGGATTAAAGGCATGTACCAACACTGCCAATTGCAGATTTTGGGTTTATTCATTTACTTATTTACTTTTGCAGTACTTGGGATGAACCCAGACATTGTGCATGTCAGACAAGAACCCTGCTACCAAAACATACCTCCAACCTTTATTCAAGTTTTATTTGGGGAACAGAATCTAGTGGCCAAAGCCTTGAATTTGAACTCAAGATCATCCCACCTCAGCCTCCCCAGTAGCTGAGACTGCAGGCTGCACCACTACACTCAGAAATAAGCTATAAAGTAGCAACCAACAGTTAATTTAGATGTGACAAAATATGAGCTGGGAATATAGCCCAGGGGCTTAGTGTTGGCCTGGCCTGTGTCACAATGTTGTACCCATGTCAAGAGACCCCAAAGACCACCAGGGAGCTGGATTCCAATGCAGATACATGAGAGTCAGTTTACTCTTTTGGACAGGTTCGAACGAACCCAAGCCAAAACCCTTTGTTCTGATACAATGGAGGGAATTTTTGGCCAGGAACTCAGGGGTGAGAGGATTTTTAAAGAAAAAAATACATAAGTGGGGTGTTACATGTTTTTCCATTTCAGGATTGGGTAAGAGGGTATGGAATAGAGTAATTCTTGGAAACTATTGGTTAAACTTTCAGCAGGAAACCAAGTTTTGAATCTATTGGCTGTCAGGCACATTTCTGAAATTTTTCCTGGACTCTTCTTAAACCTGGACCCTGCCCTAAGGCACTGAATGGTCTTTCCCTGAAATAAAGTTTTTAATGATAAATCTATGCCTTCACAAGATGAACCAAAATGCTCCAGCCTCTAGAAAATACAAGTAATGTGTTTCCATGCCCTCAGAACTTCTCTTCCAGATACAAAGCAGTGTTGAAGATCACATTGCCAGATAAAATACTGAACATGGGATTATAATTTAAGACAAATTGGTAAGCGTGTTTTTTAAAATAAGACATACATAACCAGACATTCAAGCTCCTAGGAAAAGTCACTGCTCACTCCAAAGCACATAAATGAAACTTGCAAAGCGCTCTCCTATGCCCTTCATGCATTTCCTGGTTGCATCCCAGGGCCCTCTTTGGATATTCTTGTGAGATCTTTGGCCAACTTGAACCTTTAAAAAAATGAGATAACACAAGGACAAAAGCTGGGATAATGAATCCAGCTTCTTCTGCCAGGCCCAGGCCAGGCTACTGGAAGTAACTGTGAACCCTGTTTGACATGCTACAAAGCTCCCCCAAAGCTCCCTCGACTCCTCTATCCATCAGCTCCCAGTATACACTTTAAGCACTGTGTCCTCACCTGAGCCACAAACAGGAGGCCTATTTCTGTTGGTAAGCTGCTTATGGGAGGTCCTGATCCAGCCAGGCTAGCCTCACTGATAAACAGGGTTTAACTTCAAAATCTATGATGTATCTACATGCCAGCATCCCTTTGTCTGTAAAAAACACATTGTCAAGGTAGGTAAAAAAAATAATAATAATAATAATAATTAACAAAGGTAGACGTTCAGAAAGAGAGAACACAGAGAGGTACCAAAGTCACATGGCCTTTGTTCCTTGTTTCCATGAAAACAAACCATGTCCTTCCAATAAGCTTCCCGCTTACTCAGTCTAATTAAAGCCAGTTTCTGTGACTTAGATACAGCCCCGATAGTGTTACAAATAATTCATTTTCTAACTCGCCTCTCCACACAACAGATTTCAGGTACCCCTGAATAAAGGATAGAAGGCTGGTGAATGGATCGACTGACTTCTCAGAAGGTACTCCCTGGCAGAGCAGCTGAACTATCCATTCGTTCACATTAATCCATCTAAGTGTCCAAAATTTGTAACTAAGTGTCTGCTTCCCTCTGATGCTGAAATGCACAGTTATAAAGTGAACAGTAGTATTGTGAAAATAGAAAAATTCTGTTTGACTCTTCTCCTTTCCTGTCATCCTCTCTTCCTCCACCCCTTCCTGAGGTCCCTAAAACTAGCCAAGGCTGACAGAGTTTCCGCTTCATTGTATCACTAAATTAGATGGCTGTTTCTCAGAAAAGCTTTGTTCACAGGATTGATGGCTGCTTGGGACACACCCGGCAGCCTGAGCCGGATACTTCCTGAATTCCTGAGACCCACCTGGTGAGCAGCTCACCTTCTGGACTTCACTCAAGCCGAACCACCCAAGATAAGGCCCTGGGACCATATTCCTGATCTAGCAACCTGGGTGGGGTCACCCAGGAAAGCCCTACCATGAGAACTGTTAACCATTAACTGTTTGAAGCTAGCACAATGTGTCCATTGTGACCATTGCTCCAGGAAATGAATGTCTTCAGGTGGTCTTATTGTTTCACGAGAAATGCCTGTCGCATTCCTAAACTCTGTCCTAAGCTGACCTTTGGCCCTGTCCTGTTATCATGCTGAGCCGGCTATACCCTCTCCCCTACTCAGAGTGTGGTATAAGAATTTTACTCTGAAAGCATTCGGGGCTCTTGGCTTTCACAGTGCCTAGAGCCCATTCATGAGTGTATCCATTAAACTTTTTCTTTTTATTTTACAAGAAATCTGGGTCCGGGGTCTTCTTTAACTCAGCGGGTAACAGTATCACCCTCCCAGAGCTTTGTATGTGTACACATTGATACACATAGGCACATATGCACACCTAGAGACACACTCATACAAAAATGCACACAGACATATGCACACAGAGAGATATACACATACACACAAGCATAAATACACAAAACACAAATACACATACATATGCACATAGAAAAAAAACACACACATGCACAGATGCAGATGCAGAGAGAAACGTACACTCAGGTATGAATTGCTCTCAGGAAACATGAACAACACCTCTTCCCCACAGCTGGGCATCAGCCACAGAAACAAACTGATTTAAATCCAGTGCAAGGAATGAACCAAGGAGCTTAATCAGGCCTACACACAGGAGAGGAGGCAGCCTGCAGACAGCTATTCATTTCTCTCCCCAAGAAACCCTTAGCTGTCAATATACCTTTAAGTAGGAGGTGGGGCCCTGTGAGCTCTTTACCCACTTCCATGAAGGAAAGTTAAAGGATCCAGTCTTGTTCAGGTGTCATGTGAACAACCACAGCTGCCAGCAGCTCCAAGGGTGACAGGCAAGTCACACTTGGAGGACACTATACTACAACAAATATATGCACCCAGAAAGATATACACACATATATGTACACACACACATTCATACAAACACATGTGAACAAGTATACACAGGTGTGTGCACATATAAGCACACACATGTATGCACATACACATGACCAAACTTGCATAGACATGGACACACATGCCCACATGTGTGCACACATGCACATGTGAACAAACTTGAAGAGATGTCTGTACACACATACACACAAGTATGTACATATGCACACACACACAAGAACCCACATGTTCACACATGTACATAAGCCCACACTTGTGCACATGCAGGCAAGCATCCACATACAGTTAAGTGCACACATATGCACACACATACACACAAGCACACAAACAGATCCAGATAATGCTTGGAAATAGAGAAGAAATTTTAAGTCCAAGATATATTTCAAAGGAAGAGAGAGAATTACTGGTGTGTGAAACACCTGGGGCTAAAGAAGATGATTTTGCACCCTCTGGGGAAAATGACAAATTAGGCTATGGGGGTTGGAAGTCAGACATGGTTGAAACACTTCTTCCCCTTGCCTACCTTGGTGTTATCTTATCCCCCAGTGTTCAGTCTGCCCCCCCTTTCAGGCAAATGTTCTCTCCGTAATTCAGAAACAGAGTTCGAATGTCTACTGGAGTCTTCCAGCCTGAGCATCAGACCAGGAAAGCTGTATGTGGAGAGTGTAAAGGATAACTCTTTCAGTGTACACACCCCAGGGGAGACTGGAACACATGCTCAAGATGTAGAATAAGGAACTGGAAGAAGGGATGCTCTAGATCTCAGCATCAGTCACACAATCATGACCCAAAAGAAGAAATGGACACACACCCCATCAGAATAGCACAATTTGTAAAGGCACAGCAGCCCCAGCCCCAGGGATGGGGACCAGCACAAGGAGCACACTGTGAGAGATGAAAGTCATCCATCAAAACACCCAAAAGAGCAGTTTGGTGAGACTTAGCAAAGCAGTAAATGTGTTTATCCTCAAACCCAGCACTTCACCTCTCAGACACCTCTGTGGAAAAGGTACAGTGGCAAATGGTTATAATTACAGTGCATTTCCAATGGACACACTCACAATAGATAAATAAATAAATGATTAATTAATTAATTAACAGAACCTGGGGAAATGTCCATATGGCCATGAACATGAGGGCTGTGTGACACAGTGAAGCATTCACAGAGTGAAAGTGATGAGGTGGGTCTGTTTTCCTCACTGGCATAGGAGGGGCATTGATAGTCTAATACAAGAAACAGTTCCAAATAGTGTGGAAACTGTGGCCCCATTTCCTCACTTCGGCCTGTTTTTCCCAGGTACAGGATTTGAAAGATCCTAAAAGAGTATTCACCACAGTATCTACAGGTTAGCTATGGAAAATCAGGTTAACCCCGAAACCTACTTTCTCTTATTCAAAATTGTGAGTGGTGGGGGTTTCAGAGGACTGCCTCCAGGAGTGAGCTCTTTGCTACCTTGTTTGAGCCAGGGTCTCTTGTATCCTCATGGTTCTTATTCCTGCTAGCTGGCCAGTGAGCCTCTGGTTGACTCTCATGACTCTGCCTCCCATCTTGCCATGGAGGTGCTGGCCTTATAGATGCGCACTATGGAAGTCAGGCTGTTTTGTGTTAATTAATGGGTTTAGAGATCAAACTCAGATCATCAAACCTGCTGGCAAGAGCATTTACCCACTGAGCTTTCTCCCCAACCCCTACTTCCCTTTTAAAATGTATTTTCAGGGCAGTGTGGGGCAACATTTGCTCCTTAGGTAAAGTGCTTTCCCTGCACGCATGAATATCTGAGCTAAGTCCCAACACCTATTTTAAAAAGTTAGTCACATAGAGAATAAATCTGTAATCTCAGTGATAGCAGGAGACAAGAGAATCCCTGGTACTGACTAGTCAGTCAACCTAACCAAATCAATGAGCCCCAGATTCAGTGGGACACCCTGCATACCCCCCCCAAAAAAGAAAAAAAAAGTTGAAGACTGATAAAGGAAGACATTTAGTGTTGACCTCTGGCCTCTCTGTACATACGCACGCGCATGCACACACACACACACACACACACACACACACTCGTACATAAAATAACATAAAACAAAATACATCTTGTCTTTCTGATTTTTGTGTAATGTATATATAGGTGTGTATGTGATGTATGTGTTTATGTATACATGGGCACAAGCACACATGTGTGCCTATGGAGACCAAAGGACAATTTTGAGTGACAATTCTCAGAAGATTCTACCCAGCTCTCTCTGGGACCTGGAATAGCTGTAACGGGCAGGTGCTCCTAACTTTAGCGCTCTTAGACACCCCAAGACCACGTCTAATGACCACTGTTAACTTTAAAGAAAAAGAGAGTTTAATGACAGAAATACTGATACACACATGTGCGGGCTCGAGGCACTGTGGAAGCCAAGAGCCCCGAATGCTTTCAGAGTAGAATTTTTATACCGCACTCTGAGTAGGGGAGAAGATAGGAAAATTACAACAGGGCGGGGCCAAAGGTCAGCTTAGGACAGAGTTTAGGAATGCGACAGGCATGCAGGCATATTTCCTGTGAAACATTAGAGTCTTGGGCAAGCGGGGGACCACCTGAGGATATTCATTTCCTGGAGCAATGGTCACAATGGGAGGCACAGGGAGTCAGGCGGCCAAGCAATTCAGGAAGTACATCCTTATCTTGGGTGGTCCCCGCTCAGAGTGATTAGTGTCCAGAAGGTCAAGCTGACCGGATGTGTCCCAAGTGTGCAGTTGAGCAAGCAGCCATTAATCCTGTGAACAAAGCTTTTCCAAGAACCTGAGTTCTGAGCAAGCTGCCACTTAACAATGGAACCGAAACTCTGTCAACCTTGGCTAGTTTCAGGGACCTCAGGAAGGGGGTCGAAGGGAAAGAATCAAACAGAATTCTTCTATCTTCACATAACTAGTCACCAAGGTTTAAATACCTGCCTGTCTCATGATCCTCACAGCTAGATTACAGACAAGGCCTCTCATCTAGCTTCTCTATGTGAGCTCTGAGGATCAAACTCAGGTCCTCAAAACTGCTAGGAAGCCCTCTCCCTACCTACCTTCTTTCTGATTTTTCCAGAGAGAAATTTTATAATCAGAAAAAAAATAGCTAATAAAAATATCATATCATTGTGTAAAGACTCACCTGATAGCAGTTAAATAGCACAATAGTCTAATGGCCTAAAGATATGGGTAAAATGCTCTCAGAGGCTTAACCCGTGTGTTTTTAAAAATGTTTAGATACTCAGCTTTATAAGCTGTCAAGGAAGTGGAGGCTGAAAAATATACATTGGTGAAAGTTCTCTTTTAAGTCAGAGCACACAGTACATCATTGCACAATGTGATCAAATACTGTCAGCAGACAAGTAAAATGGTGATATCCTTTGGGAAATAATGCTGAGGTATCATGCAGAAACCCTTTAAGCCATTGGTTAATTACAAACTTCAGTGCAACATTAGCATTTTGCAGTGTTTTAAAGCAGACCTAAGTGCAGATGCACAGAAAACAAGACATGGGAAAAAGAAACTTTGAAACAAGTAAGTATCAGTCAGTGAGGAAAGGCTTGTATATCTCAGGACAGAATGTCATGAAACACTAGCTATAGTATAGTGTTTAGGAAAAGTCTGTAATACAAAAGCACTCACTCTTTAAAATATGTAATGCTGAATATGTATAAAATCTGTAAATTATGCAAATCATTTATGTATATGTAAAGACTAAGTCAAAGAAAATAAAGAAAAGAAAGACTGTAACAAATTCTTTTAAACCTAATTTTATTTATTCTTTGAGAATTTTGTGTTTGTATGCAATGTATTTTGATTGTGTTAGCTCCCTCACAATTTCTTCCAGATTCCCCCATGTTCCCTTCCCAACTTCATACCCTCTACTTTTCTTCTTTTTATAACCTACCGAGCTTGTCCTGTTCAGATATTCATGGGTATGAAGCCATCCACTAGGGCATGGACAGCCTGCCAGGGACAATCCTGGGGAAAACTGACCCTCTTTCCCTCTGCCCAGCAACCATCAGCTGCCAGTAGCTCTTCAGCTGGGGGTGGGAACTGGTGAAGCCGCTGCCCCGCCTTGTGCAGCAACCACAGCTGTACTCATTTCTAAAACATGTAAATTATACATGTGTATGTAAAAACTTAGTCAAAAAATAAACGAGAAAAAGAAGAACTATAGCAAATTATTTTTTAAAAAAATCTGTCAGTACTAGGACTGGGAGTAATTTCTCTTTTTCTTGGGCTTTTCTCTTTTCCAAACGTTAAGCCATGAATACAGAGTGTTGTGATTGGGCTGTTCTACCAACTTTCTTCACTGTATGTGTTAGACTTTTCTACTCCATGAAGTTACAGCAATTAAATGTCCCACTTGAAATACAGAGCCGTTCTGAATGGCTCATTTGTTCATATTATTTCCTTGCCAAAACCTCCCATGGTTCTCTGATGCCTAGAATATGAAGGTCAAAGATTGTATTAGCATGATGGTCAAAAAAACAGTAAGCTGCTCTCAGCCTCATTTTCTACTGCCCCTACAGTGACGTCTGTGCTCATCCTGACTAATAATTCAGTCTTAGCTTTGAGCCTTGTGTCAAGCTTTCCCCTCTGCCGCACCAATGGCCTCTTGTAGACACTTCTATCTCTCCAAAAGCTACCTCTCCTTATGAGGTGAAGACAGACCCCCCCCCCACTGTTTCAGAAAGCTCCGCTCACTCCATCATGTCCAGTTACCCTGACCTCACTCTACCCTAATTCAGTCTATACCACTTACTTTGACCCATCCCTGCACTGTCTTCCCTGAGTGATGGACACAGCATTTTGCAGGTGGGCTGTGTATTGGCAAAACAAAGACTCCACACATTGACACCCACTGTGCATTTCTGGATAGTCGCTAAAATAAATCAGAAAACATATGCCACAGCCAAGTGGCCATGCAGCGTGAAATAAAGGGAGCATCTTTCAGAGGTTCTTCAGTCCCCTGGAAGTATCCTCTGCTGCCATGATCTTCCTACCCAAGGGATAGGATCTTCCCTGATCCAAGAGTCATTAAGTTCAGTGGTTGAAAAGTCCTTTTGTAGAAGAGCCCCACATCATTCCTGGGGGTGGGTATGATTTACCTGCTCCTTCAGCATTCCCAGGAGAAAGACTATTTCCCCATGTTAGACAGACTTTGTTCTTAAAAAAAAAAAAAAAAAAAAAAAACTAGCATCAGTGACATGTTGTGTTCTGTGATGAATACTCCACTCAGGATTTCCAAGGTGCATTGCTCTTTCTACCACATCTGAGAACCTGGTCCCTTCCTTGGCTAGTGGGTCATGGACAGACACAGGGCTTCACTCCAGTGAGACTGTAAGAATGAGGGACAGGGACCTCTTAGTTGCTAATTTATGGCCATCAGTATAAGTTCATTATGCCTTCATCACAGGAAGCATCACCAGTTTTAAGACCCTAAGTCACCTGGGATCATAGCACACAGTACTTAGTCCTGTGGATACTGCTGGGATTGGGGGGTCATCTCTTCTTTCAGCAACACGAGGTGTCCAGAGAAGTATCTCACCAGAGGTTATGTGCCTCAAAAATAGTGCCAGCAGATACACACACTGTGCCTGCAGAGTCTGTTGTAGAGATGGCTCAGTCAGTTAATTTTTTGCTGCGAAACTAAGGACTTAAGTCCATTTTCGGCACCCATGTAGAAAGACAGGCACAGGGCAGCAGTGAGAGGTCTTAGCAGGTGAAGGCACTTGCCACCAAGCCTGGATGGTTTGAGCCCAAAGATCCACATACGGAGAAACCAATCCTTGAAAATTACCCTCTGACCTTCACATATACAGTGCCACATGCACACAGTTTGTTTTTTGGTTTATTTTGTTTTAGAAATCTATACACAAAAATCCCAACACTGGAGAGGTAGAGGCAGGTGATTCCCTGGGCACACTGGCTACCAGCTTGACTTAATCTACCAGCCCCAGTTCTCACTGAGACAACCCAGCTCAAAATCTAAGGTGGGGAGCTCCTGAGAAAAAGCACCTAACATTGACTTATGGCTTCCACATTTGTATACAACACACACACACACACACACACACACACACACACACACACACACACACATACACACAGCTTTTCCACTAACTAGGGGCCTTTCTATACATCTCCAGACCTCTCTGATGTCCTACGGTCCATTCCCAGCCTGTCTAACTTAATTCCTATAGCTGCAGCTTCAAGCCCATTCTCCTCTTGGAGGTCCCAGGTTTCAATGCAATTCCTCTTCCAGGACTGTTAAATCACCCTTTGGCCCCCTTACAGGATGAACCATCCCAGGTTTCCCCTGGGCCTAATTCCCTGAACAATTTCTGTTTCCTCTCTGTGGCTCTCCAACGCGTACCCTCCATTATGAAAGGTGTTTATGAATTTCCAGAGTCAGCTCAAGGGAAATTTTTTAGAGTAAGTTGGGAGTGGTATAATGGTTGGGGGAAGAGAGACTTACCATTCATGCAAACACCTTGTTCCCTGTGGAAGAGAGATTTGATGACTACTCAGAGGGTGTTTGGGCCAGGGAGGTAACTTAAGAGAGGGAGAAACAGAACAGTCTAAATGACAATGCTTTAGAAACATATTGACCTTCTTTGGTGCATGTGTGCGGCAGGAAACACACTTGATTTGTGGATTTGATTTCAAATGCAAAATGTCTTTTCTTCAAGTAAATAAATAAGTAAGTAGTCCATGAGCTGGGTGCAGTCCCTGCCTCTAACTAGGCGAACTAACCACCACCACAGAGTGAGGAGAAGCCCATGTCTGCTTGAGCATCCCCCACTCTAGCGGCTAGTATGGCACGGCAAGGTAGCATCCAGAAGGCTGATGACCAAAGGTCCTAGACCCCAACTTGATTCTCCTACCAAATCGAACAGCTTTAACCAATATCTTTACCTCGGTGAACTTCCATTTTCTCAAACACATGTTTAGACTTTTGCAGAGCTATGGGTAGAGCCCAGGCCCTTGACCATGTAAACAAGGTCTTAATCATCATCATCCTACAGCTCTAGCCCAATGAAAGAGCTTCACCCTATGTGACCTAGAGCACGAGGCATTCAAGGTCTCAGATTTTGTAATTTTCCAATGAATATCAAAACGACATCTACCAAAGGATAATCCTACCAGATTTGTGGCAAAAAGGCATTTCCTTGGTACTATATTATGTGAAATGTGTGTGTGACCTGCCCCTGAGACAACTCTGTGAACAGTGGACATCCGCATATTAAAGATCCTGAGAGACAGGTATGGGTGGCTCATGTCTGTAATCCCAGCACTGGGAAAGCAGAGACAGGAAGACAAAGTTCAAAATTAGCCTATGTATCATGAATTTAAGGCCAATTGGCTACATGAGACCCTGTCTCCAAATATCAAAAAAAAAAAAAAAAAAAAAAATGAGCACCACCAACAAAATACTTTATGACCTACAAAAGGTTTAAAACAGCTCAAATCAATATAATCCAACATGGCCTTAATTTACTCCACAGAGCACTTTATACTTTTATAGTGGTTATGGTGGTGGTGTAGGTGGTAATGGTAGTGGTAGTTTTGGTGATTGTGGTAGTGGTTGTAATTGTTACTTCATGGAATGCAGTTTAAGACACACTGGCAATCGAACTGACATCTTTCTTCCTGCCTCAAGTTTTGCCCCATTTTGTATTCCTCCCTAAGTCAGGTCAGAACCTAGAAATTCCACTCAAAGCTACGTTAGGTGTTGTTGGGTGTTTTGTCCTTTCCAGTTGTGATAGTTAGCTTTAACTGTCAATTTGACAAACCTAAAAGTACCTGGGAAGAAGGTCTCAATGAATGCTTGTCTACACTGGGTTAATCTTGGGCAAGTCTGTAGGATACTGTCTTAATTAATTGAAGTAGAAAGACCCAGTCCACTCCGGGTGCACCACTCCCTAGGAAGGTTCCTGAACTGTATATTTGTTGTAACAGTGGTGGTGGTGGCCTGTGAGGATGTCTGTGTGGAAGCAACTTAAGTTAACTGACGTGGGAAGGCAGTCCAGTATGGGCAGCACCATCCCCTAGGCTGGAAGCCCTGTACTGTGTAAGAGTAAAGAAATAGATCTAAGCACATGCAAGCAAGCAGATGAGCATACTTGTGTCCACGCCTCTCTGCTTTCAGTTGTGAATGAGATGTGATGAGCTGTTTGAAATTCCTCTCATGACTTCCCTCAGTGATGGACTATAACCCAAAACTGTGAGCTGAAATAAGCCCTTCCCCCTGTACGTTGCTTTCTGTCAAGCTTTTATATCACAGCAACAGAAACAAAGCCAGAGCATGGCTATCAGATACCTGTGCCTGATCGCTGAGCATCATGATACAGAACCCACAGTGCCTCCTTTCAGACACTGGTTCTGGACACACAGAAGCAATGCTAAGGCTACTAGGGAACACTCTTGATGGTTTCAGCAAGGTGTCACCTCACTGAGAAACTGTCTATCTTAGTCTACGCTGCTGCATAACAAAATAACATGTCCAGCAGAAATGGGTTTCTCTGTTCTGGAGATTAGAGGTTCTAGACCAAGGTCCCACTGGCAGCTGAGGTGGGGACTCTCTTCCTGGCTTATAGAAAACCACATCCTCACATGGCCTTTCCTCTGCTGCACAACAAAGGGAAGACTCTCATGCCAAGATTCCTTTTATAAAAACACTAATAGCAGTGGATGATGCTCCAATGACCTCATCCAACCTTAATGATCCCTGGAAAGACCTGTTTCACACAGCTACTCTGGGGAGTTATGAGCTCAACACATTGACAGGGGAACAATTTGATGCATAACGGTGGTTCCTCTAGATCTTGAGAAGAAAGAAATGTAGAGAATTAGGGAGCTTAAGAAGCAGAAAGACCAAGAAGAGTCAAAACTTCAGGGACTGAAGAAGGTGAACAGTCCAGGCACCTACTCCCCCCACTCAGTGCCCTGAGAAGAGATAGGATGTGGAGGAGGTTGCCTGTGACACACCTTGAAAGGCCCTACAGGCCAGTTTGGCTCAGAAAGTGCAGAGCCACTGCCTTCAAGGTCGAGCTGACTTGGACAATAAAGCCATCTGCAGCAATTTGTGTCTGAATGATCCAGCAAGTGCACAGGACCAGAGGACATGGCCTCACCCTCTGGGACAAGGAAGAGCCTCAGGGCTGATGGAGAATGATTTTTCTGCCACACAGAACAATGAAATCTTACAGCATATTAAATTTAGGGAATAAAAATAACCAGGGCTCTACATCATTCCTGGGTCTACCCCCAAAGGAGCTAAGCCTAAGCAGAGATACTCACTCACCCACGGTTCCTGCTTCTCTATTCACAAGAATTGAAAAATGGACCCAACATAAATGTCCATCAATAGATGACTAGATGAGGAAAATGTGGTACCTATACACAATGAAATTTTATTCAGCCATAAAAAAAGAGAAAAAAAAACACAACATTTGCAGGGAAATGGATAAAACTTGACATTTTTAAAGTTGATAATCTCAGACTCAGAAAGACAAATATGTTTTCCTTCATGTACAGAATCCAGCTTTCTATATACATAATGTGAGGATGAAGGAGATGAAGCTAACACCAGGGCTTTGGAAATGGACAGAAGAGATCTATTTTGCTAGTTTTTTGTTTGTTTTTGTTTTTTTAAGACAGGGTTTCTTTGGGTAGCCCTGGCTGTCCTGGAACTCAATCTGTAGACCAAGCTGGCCTTGAACTCAGATCTGCCTGCCTCTGCCTTCTGAGTGCTGGGATTAAAGGTATGCACCACCACACCCAAGGACAGAAGAGGTTATTAAGGGGAGTTATGGAGGAGAACCCAGAAGAAGATAATAATGAATAAAAGTGGGGTTATGGGGGTGAGGGGGAGAGAGCAAAGATGGGCAAGGAGCGTCAATAAAACCAAAGTACACAGGACTTGAGAGATGTCTCAGCAACTAAGAATTTATCCCTGAGCCAGGAGGTGGTGGCACAGGCCTTTAATCCCAGTACTCAAGAGGCAGAGGCAGGCGGAGCTCTGCGAATTTGATGCCAGCCTGGTTTACAGAGCTATTTTCAGGACAGCCAGGGCTACACAGAAAAACCTTGTCTCAAAAAAAAATTTAAAAAGAATAGAAAGGAGAAAAAAAAAAAAAAGAAAAGAAGGAAATAATGAATTTGGTTCCTAATACCCACTTCAAGTGTCTCACACTTACCTGCAATTCCAGCTCCAAGTACTTCAGCAGCCTGTTCTGGCCTCTGCAAGCGCCTGCACTAACATGGCACAGACACATGCACACACAAATAAAGGCAAATATTTGTTAAAGCATATATAAAAATGCCATTATAAAACTCATTGCTTTGGAATGGTAGTTTTTCAAAACACTAATAAAAATATAGCTGGGCTATAGCTCAGCAGCGGAGCACTTGACTAGCATAGGTGCGGTCCTAGGTGCTATCTTTAGCCCTGCAAAAGATAAATATGACAGACATAATCTGCATCACTGGAAGCTTCTCAGCTGGCACTCTGCTGCTACATGCTAGGGGTTGAGCATGAATCCACACTGAGCAGGATGGAAGGCAAGGCTACAAGTGACAGCCAACTCCTGATGTAAAAGATCCATCACATCCCAAGTACAGGCAGAGCTGGAAGTCCCTGAGAGCCTGTGTCCATAAGCAATGTAGTCCGTGAGTCAGGCCTGACACGTCCAGGACAGCTGGTGTCTGCTAATTCACTCTGGCTCTGCCATAATCTGGGGCTGATGAGTTCAAATTCAAGACACCAACAGGGCCACATTTCCTAGGAGGCTGGGGTGTGCCCCGGGGAATGGGAGGAATCCACTCTTTGATCCTTGGGGTTTCTGAGGGTTATCATCCTTCCTTGGCTTGAGGCTGCATCACTGGAATCCCAGCCTTCTCTTCAGCCTGCCTGACTCAGAACTTCTCTGCCTTGCTCTTAGGACAGATAGTTCTCTACGTTCCTAATGCTGTGACCCTTTAATATAATTCTTCATGTTGTGGTGATGACACCCCCCCCACACAC
This sequence comes from Phyllotis vaccarum, assembly GCA_033318265.1. Lineage (NCBI taxonomy): Eukaryota > Metazoa > Chordata > Mammalia > Rodentia > Cricetidae > Phyllotis > Phyllotis vaccarum. The sequence goes on along the minus strand of JARWLC010000003.1, from coordinate 24,339,057 downwards.
ACACACACACACGCACTAAAACTATCTTGTTGCTACTTTATAACTGTAATTTTGCTACTATTATGAATCACAATGTAAATATCTTCTATGAAGGACATCTGCTATGCGACGGGGGTCTCGACCCACAGGTTGAGAAACACTGCCTTAGAAAGCCGTGCCAAGTTTGTATTCAGTAGACCAAGACAAACATTTCTCACGAGCTTCAATCACATCTTTTGCAAAATTAAGTAACATTCTCAGGTTCCAATAACTTGACACGGGTAGCTAGCAGGAGCTCTTTCCAGGCTATTAGAAGTCGGTGGGACCTTGAAAAGCCTGGCTGACAGTGACAGCTGATGACAGAATGGTGTACCAGCCAAGCTTCAGGGAAGACATCAGATAGCATGAGCTCTCGGTGCCTGCTCAGACACGATGGTATGAAAACCACTGTGATGAAACTGCCCCTAATTGGGCCCCAAAATACTCTGTCATGGAGGGGGAGGTGTTCCTGAGGCCTCACCCCACCATGAGGATTTAGAGGCAGTTCACCGTTGCTGGGAGAGAGACATTTTCTTCAGTGGTGTGGCCATGGTGAGGTGTCTGTCCTCTTGTAAACAATCCTAATGACACTCACTGGGTTGAGGGGTGATGGACACAGAAATAGGAGGGGACTAGCTGGAGAAAGGGAGATTAGTGGGGAGGGGACCGAAAGGGGTAATGGAGTGGATACGTTCAGAGTAACATCACCACACATGTATAAAAGTGTCACGCTGAGGTTTATCCATGGCACAATGTTATGAGAACTAAAAAGCTGCAGGCCGGGTTCACTCTTGAGAAGGCTTGGCTCTAAAAGTCCCAAACTTTCTGAGTTCTTTCTGAATAGATAAAATTACACTGTTTCAGCTACATTTCTGTTGTTGTGGTAAAACATTCTGACAAAAAGCAAGTCAGAGAAGGGAAAGATTTGCTCTGGCTCAGGGTCCTAGAGGGACATGGTCCATCACGGCCAGGAAGGCATGGCAGGAGAAGTGAGGGCAGCCAGGCAGTCAGGAAACAGAGTGGTAGCATATCATCTGCACAGTGAACGAGAGAAAAGGAAGTGGGCCAGGCTATACAGCCCTAAGGGCTGCCCACGGTGATATATTCCATCTGTGGAAGCTCCACTTCCTGAAGGCTCCATAACCTCCCCCAACAGCACCACCAATGGGGGCCCAAGTGCCCAAAGACATGAGCCTGTGGAGGGCAGTTCTCATCAAAACCTCAACACGAAGGAAAGGCTTGGGAGATGGACAGACTCACACAGGAAAACCTGGGCTTTTGAAATTGCCCAGTGAAGAGAGCAAAAAATCCTGCCGCTCCTGGTCTTGGGCCTTTCCTAAGAGAGAGGGAGACTTTAGCTGTAGTAAAAATATTTTCTTTGAAGAAAAGCCGTCCCTGAGAATTAAGTGAGCTGGCCTCACTAAGCTTCCACCCTTCACATCTCTTTTCCTCTCACTTTGCCACAAATGAAGATCCCGTGACAGACTCAGCAGAGCTTACAGGCCGCCATTTGGAGACAACTGTAAAGAGAATTGAAAAGGGAAACCCACTTGAGTCTAGGGTTAAGGGAATGAGCTCACAATGGGAGAGACTCCCTCACCATGTAACCAAGGCATTGTCCTCACAGGATGCAGCCCTTCAGAGGCTGCTGAGAGGCTGCAGGCACAACCCATGGGCCCAGCTGACATCAGGTGATTCTCATCACTCTCCCCTGCCTTCTCCCCTTCCATTACCAACTCATGCTTTGTCTGGATTCCTGCCTCTCACATGTGGCTGCTCTAACCATGATCCATATACACTATCCCAAAGGCCTTTGCTCCTTCAATGTTTACTCGGCCTCACCTGTCAGCATCAGGACATGGACCTGTAGGGTACCAAGCCCCAGACTCTTCAGAGCCCTCTCTCTGCACCAGGTAGCTACTTCAGGGTTGTGCAAGCAGCATCTGTCTCCTAAGGTGCTCCCATGTTCCTATGCATGTCCACCCGCTGCTCTGACTCTCCAATGGCCTTCTTAGGTCCATAATATCCCATCCTCATACTGAAGATTGGGAAGCAAAGGCCCTTGGACCCTGTACAGCTTGCTCAAGTCTGTGCAGCCCACAGGCATTGAAACAAGGTCTTGAACTCAGGTCCTCTGACTCTAGGGTGATTCTCATGCACACCTCACTATCCAAGTCTCTCCAGAGGCTGTACTAATGCTGGACAAATGCCCAGTATCATATGAGTAAAGGTGTCTAGTCCAGTCCTGGTGGTAAAACTGTACATCATTTTAATATTTATTTGGTTTCCTGTCCATGCATTGTAATGAACATGTAATACTTTCACAGAGAAAAATCAATTTCTAAAACCACACAGGAAGATCTATCCCTGCTTTACAACATGCTTCCAAATTCCAGACCGGCCCTGGAGGAGGGATGTCTTCCTGCAGCCATTTCAGTCACAGCTGGGTCACCAACACCCTGACCAGCATCCAGAAGGGGTGCAGAAGGAGCTTCGTAGACAGAGCTTTGAGCTTCTCTCTGTGTCAGGAGCAGGCTTTGAAGGGAGCCCCTAGAGGAGTTCCCTTTTCTTCCCTTCATACAATCACCCCTGGAGTCCTAGGGGCTGATGGACTATGCAGAAATTTCTCTTTCAGGCCCAAGGCTGAGGGGCAGCCCATCCTGAGCAAAACATCCCATGCCAGAAAACAGATGTCTGCTCCCCTCTCCTGACTAGAGATGGGGGGGGGGAGTCTCCAATTCTGTGAAGGAGCTATCTGGGGAGCTATTCCAAGAGAACACAGGACAATAATGTCTACTGCTCATAACAAGTATAGGCAATGCCTACAGACCTCTCCTTGCTAAGGAGCTACACCAGCCTCGGGGCAGGGAAGCTGAAGAAAACACAGTACACCCCTGACAGCTCGTCCCCTTCTAGCTCACAACAGCAGAAGCTTCTGCCTGTCCTGGATGAGAAATTTTTCTAATAGATCCTAAAATCTTCCTGCTGTCCATGGTGATATCCGCCTTGAGCAAGCCATACCCAGAGTTCCAAGACCCAGGCATTCTTTTCCTGTCTCAGGGACATTGTATACACTGTGCCCTCTGCTTGGGACACTCTTCCTACAACAGATCTTTGGGGCTCAGCCTGAAGTTACCTGCTCTATGCTAAGGAAACCAGGCCCACAAAGCACAGCCTCCTCAGACCCAAAGCCTCAGGTTCAAATCAGTGAAAGCGGCCCGGTGTTAATGGTGGATGACCATTAGAAGTAGTTCCTGGGATGTTATGATAATGAGGAGGTGAAGGGCACTGTATCAGACCAGGTGATGACCTGGTGATCTTGGAACAGCTCTCCATGGGAGCTCCTTGTGCTGGTGTAGACTTTAGTGTTCATACTGACTTCCAGAAGCCTCTGAGTTCCCCGGTCAAGCTCCACCCTCTGCCTGTGCTTCCCTCCCGGACTTCTTCCCAAGCCCAAGGGCAGGTCTCTCTCTTCTCACAGCTGGCCTTCTGGCTCTGGCCTTGTGGACCCTTGTTGTGCAAAAGGGCAATGGTGGTAGCTTCTCCCCTAAGCAAACAGAAGAGACCCAGGACTTCAGTAGGGAGTGAAAGCCTGTAGATCCCTATGAGTGCCTGTCACCAGACACCAGCCCCACCACCCTCCTCATGTTGGTGAGCTATTGCACCACATCCTGTCCTCCCGCCCACAATCTTGGCACGGGCATGTGAGCCTATGGTTTACTTGTTACAGGCTGACAAGTGGGGCTAGTAGGATCTCAAAGCTGGAATCAGAGATGGGAGCTTCAACTACCCCTATCTGGGGGGGGGGGGGGGGGGGGCGGCAGCACATGACTCTCTCTCTGGTTGAGCTAGAGGACATAGGCGGGATACAGGCCCTCCACTGACTTAGCCCAATCTCAGTAGAGATCGCTTCTGCCTTTGTCCAATTCTGCCATGGTCCTATAAAAAACCCTGGACAAGGAAAGTCACTAACTCTTTTTTCTTTTGGAAACCCCTCCGAGCTCTCTTAGCTTTCCTCAAAATCTCACTTTTCTGTAATAATTGTTAGGAAAGCCTGATTCCACTTTGCACATATTCACAAAGTCCTCATCAAGCTCAGAGTGACTGTCCCAGGTAGATCTTTGATAACTGTGAGTGTCCAGTATCTTAGGTCTTTGGGCCATGTGTCACTAGGCCATGGGCACTATGTACTCCTAACCACTGTGCCATTTTTGAGGTCCCAACAGTCTTTGAAATGAAATAGTTAATGGGTTCAAACAAGTTGACTCTATGAAACAGAAATCATCCCTCCATAAAGTTATCATAATGTAAAAACTGCTTGCACATAGTAGGTCCTCAACAGAAGAGCTACTATCACCTCTCACAGAACTGTTGGCAAATTTATGAAGTGGCAGTCTCAATAAAAATTCTTTATTGTACAAATATAAAACAAATCATGTGAGACCAAAAAAATTAATCCCATGGAGATACCATTTTATAACCCTGTTGAGAAATATGTATTTCTTGTACAATAAAAAGAGACCGAGAAAAATTCAATTCCATTAAAATATCACTGTAGAAAAAGATTCTATTGTTGTGGAGGTGGTTTTAATTTTCTTCCTTTCACTTGCTCTCAATTTTGTAGCAATGAATACACACTACTTGGGTAACATAGTCGAGGCCTGTTTGCATAAGCAGCCTACTTTATACTCAACCTTGGGCTAGACATGATGTGGAAGTAGCTGTTGCCTGGGCTCTTTCCACATGGAGTGATGGATAAAGGATCACTCTGGACAGAGACCAAGCCAAGAACTAATGCATTGACCCCTGGGTGAGAAGACCCACCAAGGAGGAGGAACCTGCTAGCTGTGCCCTGCAGCAGTAAGACAAAGCAGAGCAGCCATGCATTTCACAAATGTGCCCATCCCTCCTAGGTAGAGGGTCAGGGGATGGAAGTCACTTTTAGGGGCATGAACCCCAATAGAAAACTATTTTATGTCTTTGGACAGAAGTCACAAACATCCTTGTGGAAGCCTGGAATGCCGGAAGGGAACATGCTTGCTTGGTCTTGTTAACTCTTCCTTCTCCTAAATGTCCACCTCTGCCTGGAAGTGAAACAGGAGGAGGTGACCAAGCAGAGAACAGACACCTGGATACTTTGAAGTGGCCAGCTGGTCCTCCTCTTCATGCCTCACCTCAAGTCTCTGCCATAAATCCTATTTTAAAAAATATTTTTAAACACCTACCCTATCAGTTGGATGGTGTCCCATGTACAGAGGCCTCTGTCTCCTTTGCTAAGCTCCTATCCATGCATCTATATCAAATTCCTTTCCAAATCCAGCATGGTCCATGAAGTTCATTCTTCAAATCTAAGAGGAGAACCGACCCTGTGTCGGTTTTGTGTGAGCATCTAATACCCTAACTTCCGAGTTAAAGCCCCCCCCACCTCCCCCCCAACCCATAAGGGAAGCCTCTGTATTACCCAAATACCCCACTCTCCCCCTATTACTAGATGCTGCGGTGTGTAATGACAGAGCTCCATGACAAAGGAGGAAGTCTCTGGACCCTGCCGAGTGCCAGGCTGGAAAGTGTTTGCACAACCTTTATCTGAACCGAACACAACACTTAACTGTGAGGTACCAGTGACGGCTCCATAACTTCTGGGCTCCAGCAGGGCTCTGCCTCTTACCTGCTCCTTAACACTGGCCAACTGCTTGAGCCTATGGAATCCCCCAGGTTCCTCTTCAGAACAAATGTGTAAGAGGGCCGCACCTAACTCAGAAGAGTCCTGTGCTTAAGATTCAACAAAGCAATTCCCAGAAAGCACTTAACAAGGCGCCCATCACACGTTTGTTTGGGGGAATGAGAACTCTTAAGTGCAGCCTGCATCTGAATCTATCGCTCTAGAGATCCGAAGTTTGAGAGATCACACGCCGGAAGAGAGAAGTGAACAGCCCCCCCCCACCCCCCCACCCCCCGCAGCATGCAGCCGAAGACTAGAGAGGACCCCGTGCAGACAAGATTCCTACAGCTCATATACTAGAGACGGCACTGCCATCTGCTGGCAAGAGAGGAGCTTTGCATGAAGGCACTTTCCCAGCTGTCCCTGATGAGAAATAAACCTCTGATCCTGAGAGACTGGTGGGAGCCCCAGAGATGGGGGCGTTATGAATGGAAAGGGTGGCATTGGCATTCTAGAGCTATGAAACCCTGTTTCATATTCTTGCTTTTAAACACAGCAGTTGCACACTGATTAACTTCCCAGGCTGCCATTCTCTGGTCCAGGAAACTTCTGGTTTTGTTTCTGTTGTGATGAAATACTCAACAAAAAGTAACTTAGGAAGGAAAAAACTCATTTGGTTTAAAGTTATATTATTCCAGGTTATGTTAGTGAGGGGAAGTCTATGCAGGAACTTTAAGCACTGTGTCCGCAGTTGAGAGCAGGAGAAGAAACACACAGGTCCTTGCTTGTGTTCACCTGGCTTACACTGTTCTTACATCTCTCTTACGCTGTTCATGGCCCCCAGCTCAGGGAATGGTGACACCCACAATTAACTGTGTCCTCCTACACCAGTAAATAATCTAGGCAATCCCCCGAAGACATGCCTACAGGCCAACATCTAGATTCACCTCATTAAGACTTTTCCCAGGTGATTCCACTTTGCGTCAAGTTGAGACTGAAAAAACGAACCAGCAAGATCCACCCTTTGCCGAATGTGACACACAAACATGCCACTTTAAGCCATAACTTTCTATCACTTGTCCCCAAAGTGGCATGTTAAAATCATAATATAAAATACAGTCCAACTCTTTAAAAAAATAAAATAAAACCTCTTTAAAACGTCTAGTACTTCAAAAGTCCAAAGTTTATTTAAATCTCCAAAGTCTTAGTTGTGGATTCATATATATATATATATATATATATCTTATCAAGGAGCTGGAAAGATGTTAAGAGCATGTTAAGAATTAAGAGTGTTTACTGCTTTTGCAAATCACAACACCCACATCAGGCCACTAATAAGCATCTATAACTCCATCTGCAAAGAATCTGGTCTCCACAAGTATTGCACTCAATGTGTGCATACCTCCCATAGACATATGTGCATTTACACAATTAAAAATAAAATCTTTTTTACAAAAAAAATCAAAAACAATTAATACCACCTCATTTGGGGGGAAATGAATATTAAGTACCTAAGCTGAGGGATCAATGAAGGTGTCTCTCTCTCCCCTTCACACCCACAAGAGCTTCAAGGTAAACTGTACTAGGGAGCCCCCATGCTCTGGCTATATTATTACCCCGAGTGTCTGCACTGTGGCAAACACCCCACTCCCATGGGATTCCTCATGCCCATCAGGGTTCAAGAGTTCCCACAACAGGGCCAGAGCACAGGCCAGAGACTGTAGTCTAAACTCTCCCAGAATGGCATTCTCTTGGCAGTTCTCCGAGTCTCCTTTTTCCTGTTCATGCAAGAGACCAAGAGTCTTCTCCTGAGCCCTGTAAGACTGTGCTTTGAAGAAATAATGTCAATGATGACACGAGAGGCTGGCTGACAGAAAAGTGAGTGAGTAAGGTACCAGTTCCTCACAAGCTGGATCCTTGAGAACAAAGAAGTTTGGGAGGCATGAAAGAACTGAAGTCAGGTAAGTGAAAGGGGGTGGGCAAAGAGGTGTCTTGGGGAGTTATCTCAGGCTACTTCTAGAGGGGCCGGGGCATGGGGAACTGGGTGGGTATGGGCAAATGGGCCTAAGCTGATCAACTGTGGGTGTTGTACACAGGAGCCATCATACATGACCTCTCCTTCCTGAGCAGCAACAACATAGAAGCCTGAAGTAAAGGACTCATTTCTAGCACACATAAAAGAAATACAGACCAGAGATGATATGCATGTGGAGACCCTTGTAACTACCACACTGCATCTTTCCATACATACTCCAACCATAAAAGGTTGGGCCATATGGTGGTTCAAATAAGAATGGCTCTCGTAGGCACATAAGTTTGGATACTTGGTCCCCAGCTGATGGAACTGTTTGGGAAGGATTAGATAGATATAGCCTTGTTGGAGAGGATGTGTCACTGGAGCCAGGCTTTGAAGTTTCAAAACCCTATGCCATTCCTAATTAGCACTTTCTAGCTATTCTTTCTCTCCCCTCCCTCTCTCCCACTCCCCTCTCTCTCCCCACCACTAGCTAAAATAGCTTCCTAGCTCCTCTGGATCCCTAAGCATACCTTGACATAGCCTACTGATTCTCGTATATTCATACATGTTCACTCTCTCTCCCATCATCCCAGTTCTCAGCCCTTCCCTTGAACATTTGTAAACATTCTCCAGTTCTGGGAAGCTCAACTCTATTCTCAACTTCTTCAGGAAGTCCCCACTCCGCTCCGCCCTACAATACCCCAATGCCCCTATATTAGTAACTATTGTCAGTGTTGTGACCTATAAGTTAAGATAGTGTTTGCTCCAAAAAAGTTCCATCCTAGAAGAATGGACTTTGAGATGTTGTCACAGTGTCCAGAGTTAAGGCCCTAAGAAGTTCTGTCAGAAAGATCATATCTCAGCCCTGCTACAGTGGGCTAGTTTTTCTATGAACATGACCATGTCCTTCAATATTGGTAACAGATACCTTTGGAGTTTCCAGAGAGTTTGGGGTGGGGGAAATCCAGCGTGGAAGTGGGGGGCACCACTCCATGGACTGGTGAGTATGCCAAAGCGAATAAAACAGGGGAAGGAGAAAACCAGTTGAGTACCTCATCTGTTTCCTGACCCTCCCAGATGTGACCAAGCAGCATCACACACCTGCCACCCGAGTTCCAAGAAGCTCCTGCCACCATGCCTTCCCATCATGATGGAGTAAACCCTAAAACTGTAGGCCAGGAAAAACCCTTCTTCCCTTACAGCATTTCCTGTCAGGTGTGGCCATGTGGCAAAGAGATGCACTCGAGTGTCCCATGCTTACAAGAAATTTGGGGGACTTTTAACTTTTTTAGCAGAATCTATTTAGCATCCCCAAAACTGGTGATCAGTGAGCCACTGTAGGAAAGGAGTGGAATCTCCCCGGTGTGTCTGGGACAGACGGCATCACAAGCATCATTTACTAATGGTGTAGGCATCTGTAAGCCCCCTTATTTCTCTGGGCCCCGCTCCTGTCCTGTCTACAGTGTAAGAATAGATGAGTCACAAGTTAACAAATAATAAGGTCAGCTCCTGAAAGCTCCCAAATTCACTCTTTGTGTGTACGTGTGTGTGTGTGTGTGTGTGTGTGTGTATGTGTGGGAGGGGTATGGTGTGTGTGTGTGTGTATGATGTGTGATGTGTGTGTTTATGCTATGCAGGTATGCGTACATGTGGAGATGTGGAGTCCAGTAGTCAATCAGGGGTGTCGTTCCAAATTTCATAAAGGCAACACTATTAGAACACAAACACAAATCAGCCACTCCACAGTGAGAGTAGGGACTCCAATATCCCACTCTTCCCAGGAGATAAGATACGGGACAAAACTGGACAGAAAACACTGGGGACAGATAATGTCATAAATCAAATGGAGCTAAGAGACACACGAAGCACTTCATTCAAACCCTGAAGAACCCACACTCTTCTGGGAGGGCCCTTAGAACCTCCTCCAAATAGACCACACGATAGGGTACAAAACAAGTCTCAACAGCTATAATTAAAATAATATCCTGTGTTGTCTAAGCACAATAAAATAAAGCTGAGTATCAACAATAAAAATAAACTATATGAACTCATGCAAACAGCACACTACCGAAAGATAATAAAAAGATGAAAAAAATTCAGAATTCCTACAGTGAGTGAAAATTAAAATACAGCACACTAAGATCTACACGACACAGGAAAGTTTAGAATGCTAAGTGTCCACATCAAAACAAAATTTAAATCTCAGATTAATAACTGAGTGATGCAACTGGGAGTATGCACAACACCTAAGAAGAGTAGATGGGGAAGGGGCCGGAGAGACAGCTCAGCAGGTAAGAGCACTTGCTGCTCTTGCAGAGGAGCCAGGTTTGGTTCCCAGCACCCACATGGTGTCTCCCAACTCAAAGAAGCCCAGGGCCAGATGGATTCAGAGCAGAATTCTACTCCAAAGAACTCCAAAAGGAAACTAACACTAATAAACCTCAAATGAGTCCTTAAAATTGAAAAGGAAGAGCATTTCCAAACTCTTCTCATGAGGCCAGTATGGTACCAAAACCACACAAAGACCAACAAAAAAAGAAATTATAGGACAATATCTTTGATGAATATAGTTGTAAAAACTCTCAGTAAAACACCTCCAAGCCAAATTCAAGAACACATTTTAAAATATTACCTATTATCCACCATGATCAGACTGGCTTCATCCCTGAGACATAGGGATGGTTCAATATAGGTAAATCAATAAATGTAATCCACCACATAAACAGATTTAAGGACAGAAACTTCATTAGATGCAGAAAAGGCCTTGGACAAAATCAACATCTTCATGACAAAGGTTCTAGCGAGTAGAGACAGGGATTCTAGGAACATACCTCAATGTAACAAAGGTGATTTACAGCAAGCCCATAGCCAGTATCACACACACTACATGGAGGAAAAATTCAAAAGCATTTTTACTAAAACCAGGAAGAAGACAAGAGTGTCCACTGGCATCATAACCAAAGCCTTATCTAGACCAATCCATGAAGGAGACAAAGGGGATGCAAACAGGAAAGGAGGAATTTGAAGTATCCTCACTTGTAGAGAATATGGATTCTATACATAAAACATGCTTAAAACGCCTTCAGAAAACTCCTACAAATGATAAGCACACTCAGCAAAGTAGGGGGATACAAAACTAACACACAAAAATCAACAGCTTTCCTAGCTCCAGCAAGTGTACCAAGAAAGAAATGAGGGACACACTCCCATTCACAATACCCTCAAAAGCAAGAAAAACAGCTTGCAACCAACATAGCCAAGGAAGAACAAGTCCTATGCAAGAAAACACTGGCTTGAAATGTGGGTTTGGGGATCCCCTTGCTTGCCTGAATAGCACCTTACCAGCTGAACCACCTCCCCGACACCAGCCTCCATATTTAATAGCTTTTATTATCTTAAATTAATTTAGCAGTTTCCTGTTCCACTCTCACAGGAAACATAATGGGCTCATAACCTAATGGAGGCCTTGACGTGACCTAATTGTGGAACACTGGACACAAATGTCCTGAGGAGTTTCAAAAGGAAGGATTCCTATACGCAGGCCACCCAGGAAGATTTCACAACAGAATGGGAAGGTGAGCTGGGCCCAGCATGAACAGCATGGACAGCTGGAGCTCTGGGAAGGTACTAACATCAGTCAGCAAAGGCCTCCAGGTACCAACAGTCTGAGCTCCCTGTGGGCAGGTGGTTCACCGCAAGTAGACCAAGCCAACCACTGGGAGGTTGGCAGCCCTTTGGATAGTTTGTAGAGGATAGTCATCAACAGGTCCTGTGGGAAACTCAGAGTGACAGCCGGTCTGGTGAGCAGAGTAGCAGCATTTGCCACAGCTTGCGACATGCACTTTCCCTGAAGCACCCTCCCCAAAGCGGCCACCACGCCTGGAGGAGCGACTTTGAAAGTGACAAACTGTGTCCTGTGGTTCCTGGAACGATTTGAGGTAGGGGAACCAGGGAACTGGAAAAAATCTCAGTGCTGGGGCAGCAGATTTATTTCCCATCTCTTCCTCTGGCCCTTCCTCCCCAGGATTTGATGTCATTTGCTTTTGTTTGAAGTTCGTTTTTTGGTTTGGATTTTGTCAGTTTTAGACAAGGGCTTGCACCATAGCCTAGTTTGGCCTCAAACTCCCAGCGATCCTCTGGCGTTTGGAGCTACTGCCATAGCACCCAGGCCTCAGTTGTTCACTTAAATGGCCATTCTGATTGGGTTAAGATGGAGTCTCAGTGCAGTCTTGATTTGCATTTCTCAAGTGGCTAAATATGTTAAACATTTTCAAATCTTTATATTACTTTTTTTTCTTTTTGTTTTGTATTCTTTTGAAGACTTTTGAGTCTCAAAGTAATCCAGGCTAGACTGGTGTGTATCTGGGGGTAACCTTGGACTCTTGACCTTCTTGCTCCCACTTCCCAAGTGCTGAGGATGCAGGTGATACCACACACAGCTTGAATTTCTTCAGTTGAGGACAGTCTTGATCCGTGTACCCATCTGCTGATTGGATGGTGTGGGTTACTTTTCCCTGTGTGCTCCAGGCAGCCATCCCACGTTAGACAGAAAGTGACTGTCAGCTGTCTCTTCACTTCGCTGAGCATCTCCACTGCTGTGCGCCCCTTCAGTCTATCACCACCCACTTGTCTGTTTGTGCTTCCATTCGCTGTTGAGCCTTCCAGAGAGCCCTCCCACCTGTGCCTGTGGGCTGGAGTCCCCCTCTGTTCACTTATGGTAGTGTTTGGTCCATTTTGAGCTGATCTTGGTAGAGCACAGACAGGGATCCAGTTCAGTCTTCTACTTGGGGATGGCCAAGGCTTCTCCAATGTGTCTTGGCATCTTTTTCAGAAGTCAGGTGACTGGAGCTTTCGGGTTCTCTTCTGCTTTGTGACAGCGTCTGGTTGTTCTGTGGCTGTGAGTCACACAGCTTGAGTTTCACACATTGTCACCTCTCTAGCATTGCTCTTTGTTCAAGACTTTTGAGGTTATGTGGGGTGTTTGTGCTTCCCTGTAGGTTTTAGGGTTGGTTTTTCTAATTCTGTGAACCCAAGGTCATTGGACTTTTATGGAGTCTGCATTGAATCTGTATGTCTTTTAACTATACATCCATTTTCATGATGCTAATTCTGCCCATCCATGAACATGGGAGATGTTTCCATCCTCTGCTGTGACATTCCCTTCTTCTCATTGCGGCTGCCTGAATCACCTTCTGGTTCCCCACCTCTCTGCTCTGAGGCTCCACAGAACCTGTACCAACTAGACAGTAGTTAGCTCCAATGTTCTGGGTGACGGGAAAAAACACACAGGGAAATTTAATACTTCGGTAGAAGGCTCACTAACTCTTAAAGCACTTTACATCCAGCCATCCATTCATCCTTCTGAGCCATCTCACAGAGCTGATTGGCTCAGGGAAACTGAGGCTCAGAGAAGCTGAAACGGAAGAGCAGCGGAGCTGTACACACGCAGGGCTCTCTTCCTTTTTCCCTTCATTCCTCTAGGAAATCTCTGGAGAGAAGGGAGAAAACCCCACCAAGTCAGACTGGGGCTAGGAGCAGGAGGAGGTTGTCATGGCAACAAGTGGATAGAGCATTGTATTTCTTGGTTCTCCCATTTTGGGGAGAAATAGGGACAGCCAGGACATAAGGTCTGGAGACGGTGGGAGAATCAGGTAAGGCATGAACTGTAGATTTGGTATTGAAAAACTACACCTGCATGTGTGGTCTGGAGTGAACCCCTCCCTGCCTTTGCATGGGCCTCTGTGACCACCAGAAACATCAGGACTTCTCTATTGTGAATCAAGCTGAGAGCTTCCAGAAGGCTGAAAATAGTAGCAATGTGACCTAGAGATAGATGACAGTAACTCTCTGGACTCTGGGGAAAAGTGTGTGGTGTCCAGCCCTCCCCCAGGGTCCACAAAAGAAATTTCCTAGAAATCTCAGCCTTCCTGAATACTGAGGACGGCATTATTACAAAAAGATACAGTGATCAAAACTGACCAGCAGATGGCGCTAAGCACCCTGGAATCTAAACATTTCTAGTTAGGATTTGGTGGAGGGAAGTGGGGGGGTGTTTTACGTAGTTTATTCATTTGATTTTTCCTTCTTTGCAAGGGTCATATATATGCCACCATGTTTGTGTGGTAGTCAGGAAAACTTTCAGGAGTTGGTTCTTTATGTAGACCCGGTAGATTGAGCTTAGTACTTCAGGCTTGGCATGAAGCACCCTCCTATTTCCTGTTTATTATTATTTTTATTATTATTATTATTATTATTATTATTATTATTATTATTATATTATTGTTATTATTTCCTAAGCTATAGGGGCAGAGACAAAGCCCCTATAGGAAATGTGCTGAAGGTTTCCCACCTGCCATCTGTCAAAGTGAGATATAAGACTGCAGGCCTTTATCTTTTTTCTCCACTCTTCTCTGCACAGCCAGCAGGACTCTGGTCAAGCAGAATATATTCCAAAATACCCTGACCTAATTATAGCTTGCTTGTGATAGATTAATAAGGAATAAGGGAGGGGTCACCAGAGGAATTCAGGTTAATGAATTTAAAGGCATCGAGGTTTATATATACACATAGCACACGCCAAAAATCAACAACTAAGGCAAACACAAAATCTTAATGAATATATGTGGACTATTTTATGTGTGGTCCTTCTTCCTTGCTGCTGCCCTACCCCTGGGTTCTCACACCTGTGAGGCCCTTTTCCCTCACTTCCTTCTGTCCTCACCCCCTCCCTGAACTGTGAACATCTGTCAACTGGGTCCTAAAGCTAGGCACTTTTTTTTTTTCTCCTGTTCCTTAAGCATCACTTCCTGATTCTGTATGATAAGCAATCAGACATTACCAAGATGATGAAGAATTGGGAAGAGGCTGGATGGCCAGGGCATGAGAGAGCACAGAGGTCATGGGAGTCCCACATCTTCCCATCTATTGGCTGCTCCCCAATCTAATCTTCTTAGAACTGCGTCCACTCGCAGGCTAACTCTTACCCCCTCGCCTCTCTTCTATCTCCAACTTCCTTCCACAGAATCTGGAGCCAGACTGTCACCAACCATGATTCCATTTCCCAGCAGCCCATGCTAAGCCCTTCCTCCCCAACTAGACCCTCTGATTTCCAGGTGTTTCTCCAGCAAAGTCTTCTGGAGGCAGAGCTCACACTGTTCTAGTTTGATATCTACTACTCTGAAAAATATCTCTGACCAAAGGCAATCAAGAGAAAGAAATGGTTTGCTTCAGCTTATTCTTCCAGGTTACAGTCCAGAGGGAAGTGAAACCAGGAACTCAGTCATGAACCATGGAGGAGGATGCTTACTGGCTCTCCACAGTCTATGTTAACCTGGCCCAGGGAATGGTACCACCCACAGTGGACTAGGAAGCCCTCCATGTCAAATAACAATCAAGACACTCCTCCACAGACCAACCTGATAAATAAAATTACTCAACTGAGACTTTTTTCCCCAGGTGATTTGGGGATATCAGGACAAGCACTATAGATTCCACAAATTTTGTTTAAGTCTGAACCTGCTGATGCCCTGTGACACAGGGCATTCCTTCCAACTAGAGGTCCCATGCTTCCTATTCAGTTCACTCTTCCCTAGGATATGGCCGAACCAACTCTGACTCCATTGGACCTTGGCCAAGACTCAGAGTGCCCAAGTGCCTTCCTGGTGGTGACCAACAACTGAGTACTCTCGTGCCATGGATTCTTTGCTACTACTCTGCCGTCCAGGTAGGGTCATGCGATGAGACAGGCACCCCACAGCCTTTAGAGTCCTCATGGTACTGGAGACTAGTCTACCTTCAGACTCGGCTGGCTATGGAACATATACAGAAGTTAGACAAGAAGCCAGACCTATGACTGCATTGTGGCTTTTATGCTATGTAAATAGAATTGTGCAGAATGTATCTTTTAGGGTTTTTGTTTTTTCCCATCCACATAATTAATTCCCCAGGGATTGACCCAGCTCTTAGAAAGAGCCTGGGTTCATTGCTTTAATTGCTGAGTAATCCACGTAGTATGGCTGTACCAGAGTCTGGGACTTGCCAGTTTGGGGGTGTTACAAGTGTAGCTGCTAGGCATACTGTGCTCTCCTTCCCAACCACTAATTAACACAGATGCCCTACCTCACTGAGGTCTCTGTTCCCGCTGTGGCAAACATGTTCTGTGGCAACATCATTCTTTCTATGCCAAGTCCTAAGGGCTCTAGAAAAGCCTGACCAGATGCTTCCAAACGGGCTTTATCATTAGATAAGTAAGCATCTCTGTACCATTCCTTTCAGGAAATAACAGAACAACCAGGAGGTTAAAACCACACAACAGACTCGATACAGAGGCTCTGTACATGGAGCCAAGGCATCTAAAAGCCAGTCCTCCTAGTCTGTTTCATGTCATCATTGTAACAGCTAAGAACTACCATCTCCTTGCTGATGGCTCATGGTGACAGTGTCATGTCATGACAAGTAGGAAGTCTGGTGCCCTGGGTTTGAGCACCATCACTGACACCTTTGTGCCATCACACAAATGACCCAATTCTCCCATGCCTCAGTTTCTTCATCTATAAACGAGCATGTTGACAGAAAGGTGGTTGTGAGGATTAAATGGTGTGAGCAGTACATGATACATATCTGGGACAGTGTCTGAGGCAGCATCACATGGCAGGCTCCCTGTAGATCTTTCCACAGATTAATCTACTAATGACTGATTCTCAGTGTCACCAACTGATTTTACAGCTAGAATTGAAGAATTGATCACTTGTTCATTGTCACAGAACTGGAAAATGAGGGAGCAAAAATCCACTTATCTTGCAGCCCCCAAACTGGAGATGCCACTACC
Organism: Phyllotis vaccarum; assembly: GCA_033318265.1. Taxonomy (NCBI): domain Eukaryota; kingdom Metazoa; phylum Chordata; class Mammalia; order Rodentia; family Cricetidae; genus Phyllotis; species Phyllotis vaccarum. The sequence goes on along the minus strand of JARWLC010000003.1, from coordinate 24,322,533 downwards.
CTGGCACCCCAGGTGGCTATGGGAATTAAAGTACACTCCACAGTACTTCCTTTTCAAAGTGCTCCCTAAGAGAGCTTCCTTTTAGCTGTTGGTGGTTGATAATTCCACAGTTCCAGATTCAGATTTCGGCTGCTTACATCACAAACCAGCCAAGGTAGCACCAAGGGTGTGTTGGGTTCATCTATAAATATCAACATTAACCTGACTGGACACCTACTGGAGACAAGTCCATCCAACCCAGCCACAGTTCACTCCAAGCAGCTTTTCTCTAAGGCTTCTGCAGCTGCAGCATGTAGAAGACTCAGCCAGAGGCACCGGCATGAGCTACGCACGCATTCTATACTGTTTCCTCAGCACTTAGCGCAGTGGCTTCTCTACACATGCTGAAGTCAGAGGGATCTTATGTCGGAGAGACAGACACCAGAAGACCTGGGCACAGGGTCCAGCTAAGCCTCCGGACACCGTCTCTTAGGAGGCCTCGGTGTCCCTGGCTGGGAAACCACACTCAGCCACACACTCTAGATGCCTGTAAGTCCTATTGTGTACTCGCAGAAAGCTCTAGACTAGTCGTTTCCATGTATTGCTTGGCTCCCTTCCTTTCTTTCTCTTTCAGCCAACAAGTATTTCCTGGCATAGCACTGACACTGTAACAGAACACCAAAGTGAGCTGGAGGGTTAGAACGGCTACTCTTGACTGTCAATTTAACTATATCTGTAATCAATTAAATTCCAAAATGGAGGGTACACCTGTGAGGGATTTTTGCTTAATTTGAAGTAGGAAGATCTACTTCTGGCCTAGATTGTTGATATACAAGATCTGCTGAGTTAGGAAGGACATGCCTTAATCTGGATCTTGAGATAGGAAGACATATCTTTAATTTAGGTTACCTTCTGCAAGAAGCCTATGTAAGGACATGTGATACAGCCCTATCTGAAGGGAACAAAAGTCATAAAGCCAGGAGAGCTGCTTGACAAAGGCCCAGCAAAGCTGAGCCACACGATGGCTACCATGCCACTTTTGACATTAATTTCCATGTTTCGTGCTTGAGGGCTTTTTCTTAAATATTTGTATACTTTGGGGATATTGGATTGGTGGGAAATTTCTTATGAATAAGCTATGAATCATTTGTCTTCTTCCAACAGTATTGCTTCTAAGCTTCCCCACGAAAGTTCTGAAGATACTACCCCAACACATACACCTGCTTTTAGGGAGATATTCTTATATACCTGAAGGCATTCCTTATACCTTGCAAGCTGTGACACACAGAAAAAACTCCAGAGATCTCTTTATAAGCTATGAGATAGTCTTAAAACATCTTCCCCTGTACTTACTCAGGAACAAGGTCACCAAAACAAAGTATACTTTAAAAAGTCAACAAGATTCAATGGGCTAGAAGAGTTGGCCAAAGATCAGATTACAAGCCTCTTCCCACTATGCACTCAGACGATTACGTGGCATGTACTGCAACAAAGTTAGACTGTCTGGAGTTACCTCTGCCCTACAGAGGGACTTACACTGATGGACAAAGAATGGTGTGAAAAGACAGTAATGCGGTGTCAGCACCTCCCTTTCTTAGAAAAAAAACTCATACAGTCACTATGGTGTCATATGACCAAGAAACAAGATAATGTCAGAACTAGACACATAAATTCTATAAAGATACATAAATTCTATAAGGATTTAAAATGTAAAACATTGTATTATGCCAGAATTTGAATAATAACTATAGCAACTTTGGCCTAAAGATTTTTCCTGGGCACTCTGACCATTAAGAATTAATACTCTGCCCAGGCTGGCTTGTAGATTTTCTTTCTGTCTAACATCCTCAAAGACACAGAGCTACCAACCTGAGAATGGGCTGTCATATATGTCTCTAGATCCCTAAAAAATAAATTTGGGGGTTGATGAGTAAAAATGATTATAAAAGCTAACTCTGTTTATCAATGATGACTAAACTTGAGAAAAAAATGATTGAAAAAGATAACTGTTCTGCCATGGTTCATCAATGACGACTAAACTTATGAGCCCAGAAGAAAAAAACTTTAACACATGTCCAGAAACAAAAATGATATGATCTACAGATTGGAACAACATTAATCTGACTCTGTTTACTGAATTCTGTATAAATAAAGGAGCACCCTGACGTCAGTCAGTCAGGCTACAAGACTCTTGCCACCACCATGGCCTGGCTCACTTCTTCCCTCACCTACTCCTTACCTCCTCTCTGGAACCTGTCAGTCACCAGGGCCCGCCTCCAGCACACATGAAAGGAGAACGCTTTTGCTCCTTTGCCTGCTCACACTTACCTTCCTCACATGTCCATTTCTTCACTAACATTAGGGCCAACTTCTTTGGGATTCCAGCATATTCTGAAGACCAGCTGAGACATCTAGCCTCATGTACTGAGCATCTACTAGATTCTTGACCCTTCCATTCCTAGCCAGCCATTGTTGGATTAGCTGGACTGCAGCCTATAAATCATCCTAATAGACCCCATTCTATACAGAGATTAATTCTATTAAATTCTATTACTCTTACCAATACTAATACTCTTAGTAAGTTCTAGAGCCTTACTAATACAGTTAGCTAGATACAGAAGCATGATTTACTGAAGACAATATACTCATGTTAAATTTATGAAACTTCTCCTTTAACACAACTGAACTATACAGCCTGAATTCTTCAGTGCCACATGAGAAGTTGCATGAAAAACTTAAACCTTTTGGGTTTAAAAATCTCAGCTGAAATTCCCATGGTCACTATAAATTACTCAGCTGAGACTGCCCATTCCAGTTCATAAATGTGCTTTCAAATGTTATGTAAGATAGGCACGTCTTTAATCCCAGTACTCGGAGGCAGAAGCAGGTGGATCTCTGTGAGTTCAAGGCAGCCTGGTCTATACATAAGCTCCAGACTAGCCAGCGATAAAGTGAGACTCTGTCTCAAAAAAAAAAAAAAAAAAAAAAAATAACCTTATCTAGGTCAATGTACAAAAAGTGATAGCAGAATGTTCAGCTACAAAATGTGACACATGTATCATATCCCATCCCTACAAGGCTCAGAGGGCAAGCTGCATGCAGGAACAGAGAGACTGGGAGCAGGGCTTATGGATGATTGCTATGCACATGTCTTCCAGACATGGCAGGAACACTGCACTCATGAGCACACAGCAGCTGTGGATGCCTGCATATAATCTGAAAGAGATCAAGCCAGTCAGCATTCTGGCATGGAGGGGAAGGGGTTCATGATGGCTGCTGTGGAAGGGCTGAGATCCCTGGTACACTGCCCATGCTTTAGTGGACCACCCCATAAATATGCACATGTGGGCAGCATTAATGGGTTTCAGTGGGTTATAAAAAAAAAAAAAAAAAGAAAATCTTTTTAAAGGACATAAAGTTGTGAGATGTGGTAGTCTAGAAGATTTAGAAATGGGGCTGGGAGCATATAGAATCCAAATGTGTTGTTTACATATGTGAAATAACAATGCTTTAAGGCCCATGCACATAGTCAGCTGTCCTCCTTGTTGGAACCAGCTGGAGTACACAGGAGCAGCAATGTGGACAGAGAACACAGGTGTGGGACGCACCACAACTTCCTTCTGTTCAGGTCTTCACCCAAGCTTAGACCACTCAGAAATGTGCTGCTGGCAAGTGCAGCACAAATCTATGAATGTACCGTCCATCCCTTCTTCACCTTTAGCCTAACAAGGGTTGAGAGCACATCTGGATGTCCCTTTAACTCTCTGGGAAAGTGACAGACACAAAACACACAGGGATATGGGCTTTCTTCAGACAATACAGTAACCAGCAAGGACTGGATCTGGGAAGTGCCTGCAGCTGGAGTCATATGTCAGTGTGTGGATTTTCAAAGTTCCCCTCACAGATTCAACAGGGGTCTTAACCACATGTCACCTAAGAGGCTTGTCTTTCTCAGAATATCCTTTTTTCTCAAACGTTTCATTTTTAAGCCTTCTATGAAAATGGGCAACATTAAAGTAAAACATCTTCATTCAATGTTTTTAAACATCACACTTAAAAGTAGATATACTTTATTGTAAAGGTGTTCAAAGGTGAAGGGCAGGACTCTTAAGTTACCAGAGCCACTAAAAACCAGTTAACAAACATTTCTAAAAAAGTCTGTATACCAAAATAGCTCTTAATTGTTGAAAACTGCAAGGAAGCCTTAAAAGTATAGGACAGCCATGTCAAAGTGCAGTAACAAATACATTAAAACCAAAAGAAGAGTGAGGGGGAAATGTATTATGTCTGAGGGTACATCTGTTCTAAGTAAACATTTTCACAGGACTTCACAAAACCCCATCACCAAAAGAGCCTTCTCCTCTCTGGAGTGGGCAGCTCAAGACTACACCCTGCAGGGATGCAGCCCTAGGCAGGGTGCACACAATGCATCCTGAAGAGATTCAGAGCGTGTGCAGACATGAATTAAGATGAACAGAGGTCTCACTGAGAAAGGAATCATGTAGCTACCAGTTTCTTCTCCACGTCAGACATCTACCAAGATGAAAAGGCAGAGCGAGATGTCACCATCTCACTCAGGGCTTATGTGGTTTCAGTTCTGAAAAAGTCAGACTCTATTCTGGTAAAGAGAAAGCCCACGGTGAAAAGAATGTCTAGATCCCAGGATACCAAACTGAGGTTTTGTTCTTTCCTGTTTAACGACCCACTGGCTGTAAATTACATCTATGGCAAACTTGTTAGTGTTTTCAGATATTTCTAAGAAAGTCCAGCATTTTTGCCCAAATGTCCCCACTGACTTCCCTGAAATATGTCTTCTCAAATAATTTATTACTTTATGACTGGGAAGAGCAGTGTATGGACCTGAGTGCCTCGGACACTGGAGAAGCAAACAATTCTAAGAGTCCTTGCCCTGCCTGGGTCTTCACACACTCAGTAATGTCTCTGCTCTGGCTGCAAGCCTCTCCTGAGGAAAGCTGGGGCTCTTGGCCTTCAGAGTCTCAGGCAGACCCTTCTCTGTTCTTCAGTGCTCTGTCAGAGGGCTCGGGGCTGGTGGCTCACCTCTGGGTGACTCTGTTTTGCTCTCGATGAGAGAGATCTGCAGCACAGGCAGGAGAAGCTGGAAGGCATCTTGAATGTAGGAGGCACTATTTGAGGCCTGGCAGGTTTGAAAAGTCATCAAAAAGAAAAGGTCATAATATTCTGAAAGAGAAAATTCTGAAAGACAACAAAACCACAGACCTGTGTCTGCAATCCAACAGAAGCCAGCTTGTGGAATAAAGAAAGGACAGGCTTGACTACAGCACTGAAGCTTGATATGGGACAGAACAGACACAGGAGGTAATACAGCAACACCTCAAAGCATCTCAACTCGCCCATCAGACATGGGAGCTTTGACTGCTGCTCAAACTTGACATTCAAGGATTATCTAGCCCATGACTGGATAGTACTCTCTGTTCCTGCACTGACATACTCTCGGGAGGCTCTAAGCCATCATGGCTCCTCCCCATAGATTAGGGCCATGACAAAAGCCCAGCACTCAGATAAGAGCAGTTACAGACAACTCTGCCTGCTCAATGGATATGAGATGAGAAGCTTTGCAGAGTCATTTCGCCCAAGTGTGTAGATCTGATCTGTATCTGACAAGCTCTCCCCTTCCAGAATAACAAAAGGTAAGTAGTTCATTGCACTAAAACAAAGTCCATTTTCAAGGACAAGAAAGCTTCAAATGTGTGTATAGGAATAACTAGTTCAAAATAGCAACACTGTGCTTACAGCAGACAGCCTGCCTTTTGTACACTTATCAGTGGCTGGCTGTCCTATCAGGACTTCAGTGGGACACTTAATACCACAGTTTCCAACCAAAGGGACTTTAGAAATCATCTAGTTACAGATCCTTGCACTTAAAACAAGATTTCCAGAAGGGCATCCCAACCCAAGACTACAGAGCACTCAAGGGAGGCCTAGGGAGGCCTCCTGGCTGCAAAGTGCTTTCAACTCGGCCAGCTACTAAACCAGACTCATGTTATAGCTTAACTGACCACAAGAGTTCTGAGCTACTCAAAGCTGGCTGAAGGGTCAGGAGCATTTTCTAAACAGTAACTTAAAATAATTTAAAACTAACCAGTCTAGTTGGTCCTTAATTACTTACATATATGTATATGTACAAACATGGAGGTCGGAGAACAACTTTGATGAATCCATTCTCTCCTTCCACGGTGTAGATCCTGAAGATCACACTCATGTTGTCAAGCTTGGGAACAAGCACCCTTACCTACTGAACCATTGCACTGACCCTCAATTCGTACTTAAAACCTAGCCAATTATGAACATCTTTCTCTCACTGGTGTGTTCTAAACAGATAATAGGTCTCAGCTGTCTGAAAGCGTGGACTCCAGACACCACCCACCCTGGTGGCAATCTGATCAACTATGCCATCCTCTGATACCTCCTTGGGAGACACTGATGTCATGTGCATTGGTGTTCTGTCTTCATGTATGTCTGTGTGAGGGTGTCAAACCCATGGAACTGGAGTTACAGACGGTTGTGAGCTGCCATGAATTAAACGGCAGGGCCCCTGAAAGAGCAGCCAGTGCTCTGACCTGCTAAGCCATCTCTCCAGGTCCCTCTTCTGAAGACTCAAATCCTATGGTCCTAATGTTCAAAGACTGACAAGGATATGCAAACTCAAATGTCACTCTGTCAAAATAGAGGACTTTCTCCTTGGAAATGGCCACAGGCCTTGTTTTCTAACACAAGGCCTTGCACAAGGCCCAGCCAGCCCTTCAGGAAGCTTATCTGAGTGTCAGTCCTTCATGTTCAGCAGCTGATCTCCAGAGTTCCATTACTGAGAATTGTTCATTAAGCTTCCAAGGGGTAAGGACTGAGTTTACCCTGCAGCTTTGTTACACCTTCCAAATACTGAGAAGGGAATGTACATCAAATAAGCAGCAATTAGTCACATCTGTATCATCAGGGCTAAACTGCGACCTGGCTTTTAAAAAGCAAAACTAAGAATGTAATAAATAGATGCATAATGTCTGAGGAGTCATTACTACTAACCTCTAGAAACACTGCGGTGATTAATGGATTAAGAACATCCGCCTTTTCTCTGACCTGGAATAAAGAAGAGCTTTGTCACACACAGTACACCTTACGAAAACAACAAGCAGAACAGATTCCTACCTCGAAACACACATGGGTGAACAAAGGCACAGAACAGCTCGACCCAGGAAGAGCAAAGTGTCCCCTCTGGATGGAAACCTCCTTTTTATACCTTTCTACACTACCAAACTGAGGATGTATTGATTTATAGTTTTAGGGGATTTGCTGCTGTTAATGTTCGTGTGGTGTGTGTGTGTGTGTGTGTGTGTGTGTGTGTGTGTGTGTGTGTGTGTGTGTGTGTGTGTGTGTGTGTGTGTGTGTGTGTGTGTGTGTGTGTGTGTGTGTGTGTGTGTGTGTGTGTGTGTGTTCCTTCATTCTGTATGATGTAAATACAAAATGGAATTTAATTGTGTGTGTGTGTGTGTGTGTGTGTGTGTGTGTGTGTGTTCCTTCATTCTGTATGGTGTAAATACAAAATGGAATTTAATTGTGTGTGTGTGTGTGTGTGTGTGTGTGTGTATGTTCCTTCATTCTGTATGGTGTAAATACAAAATGGAATTTAATTGGGCATGAAGAGCACTGATGGAATGTCATTAGCCAAAGAGACGATACTCTCCAGAACCATCATCACGCTGAGGAGAATACATGGAATATAGAGTGGTATATCTGTGCATATGGAGAACGGGGAGGAGGGGGACAGGACATGACACAGTATAAGAAGACTCATTTAGGAGAAGGTGATCATCCAGCACTAGGAGGGACAAGAGAAGAAAATGGAGTGACTTTGTACACATGATGGCTAGTGCTGTCAACTTGACAGACTTCAGAATCAGCTGGGAGATGGGCCTCTGAGCATGTCTGTGAGGGGTTCTCTCGACTGGGTTAAGTGACTGCTGGACCACTCCCTAGCAGAGGCTCCTGCACTGCTCACATGGAGTACAGGCTGAACAGCAGCACACATGCATCTGCTGCTCTTTTCTCCTGGTGCTTGACCTCCCACCATGGTAGACTTTATCCTGTATCTTCCTTCCCCTCAGGTTGTGTTGATCATAATATTCTGTCACAGCAGCAGGAAAAGACCACAAGACAGTGCACGCAAAGAAATGAAAACAATAAAACACACATGCAGATAAACCGTAAGAAGAGTAATCTCATTTTATAGAAGGGCAGTTGTTCTGAAACAGGCACAGTCAGACACCTCAGCTATGTGTAAGAGAGGCCTCTTCAGAGTCTCACAGCATGGATCTCAACCAAACAGTCAGCACTTTGTAGCTGACCAGCCACCTTAAAGTGCCTTCATAAAACATACAAAAAGACTCCACTAAACTAATTTCAGAAAACTCAGGAGCTCATTTAAAGAAAATACTACGGAGAAGAGAAGCTACAGCCTAGGATTTACTCCAAAGAGAAAAAGTCCAAACTCCAGTTCTAAAATTTCACCTGGGCCATGGTTTTGCTAAATTTAGGGCGCCACAGCAACTCCACAACAGCACTGATGTGCACACTATGGGGTTATTTCCATCTGCTTCCCTGCTCTTGGTTTATCTCACTCTTCGATTACTGGGTTCCCAATCACCTTCCGTATCGCTCACTGACCTTCAGCAATCTTAGACCATAAAGGAGGACAGGCAAAGTAGCAGGCAGAGCAGGAGACTGGCTGAAAACCCTTTCGAGCACACAAAGGAAAGAGAAAGTGAACAGCAAGGCTACAAACTCTCAAGACCCACTCCAGTGACATATTTCCTCCACCAAGGCTCAGCATCCTCTAAATTCCATGACCTGCCCAAACAGCACTGGGATCAAAGAGGCAAACACATGAGTCTTTGGTGAGCATTCCTCATGCAAACCACCATAGTACAATACATGGTACTCAAATAAAAGACATAAGAAATAAAACCATGTGTCTACGATCTCATGACCTCTGGCAAGGTAACTGAGACTTCAATGGGGTAGGAGGAACACAAGAATGCAAACCAATGAAGCTGTATCCTACCCCCTCACACCACACACACACAAATTAACTCAGCATTCACCACAAACATAAGAGCTCAATATCCATTAAAGAAAACTCAAAGTTGATCTTGGGTTAGTTGATGCCTTCTCAGTTAAAACACCAAAATTGTAAGTGATGAGGAAGACCACTGAATGTAGAATTTTACTGAAATTCTAAAACTAGGTATAGAACACTATCAAGAAAATAAAACAGGAACCAGATATGGTGGTGCACACCTGTAATTCCATCAGGATGCAAAGGCAAGAAAATACCAAGTTCAAGGCCAGCCTGGGCAACACAGACCCTGTCTCAAAAACCCAAAAGATGAGCCTATAACTCAATGGTAAAATATTTGCCATGCATGTCTAAGTCTCTGAATTTGATCCCCAGCACCGCACCGCAAAAGCAAACAAGTAAAAAATGAAAAGAAACCACATACTGATGAAGAGTCTGTGTCTATTACATACTTGACAAGAAACTGAATCCGTAGGACCCAAGTTCTCATGTCAGTAATAAAACAAACAATCCAATTAAAGTTACTGCATCTGACATCTCTCCAAAACCACACAAGTGGCCAAGAAGTGTGTGGAAAGACACTCAGTATCATTAGACACTGGAGAAATGCAAATCTAGCCAGCAGTGAGGCACCACCGAGATACTGAGAAGCACACAGAAACCAGCTCTAGTCCTGATGAAAATGCAGTAGATCGGCATTTTATACATGGCAGGTAAGAATGTAAATCTGTGGAGCCAACTTCAGAAGCAATGTGACATTTGCTATCTCACCTACAAAGCTCAGAAGTTCTACATCTACACTCAACAGAAATGAAAACATGTTCACACAATAGCTCATACCATGTTCATGACATCATCATTCATAATAATCACAAACAGGATCAACTGAAAAAGTGTGGTATACTCAGCCATCAAATAAAGTACTAATAAAAACAGGAAGTACTAACACATACTAAAACAGGACCAACTTCAAAACTACCATGTGAATATAACAAAACATACATGTGTGATCTCATTAATAAAAAATGTCAAGAACAGGAAAGCTTTATGGACAAAGAAAATGTACCATCAGTGCCTAGGATAGGAGGAGTGTGGAGAAGGAAATGGGGAGAACTATTTACTGTGTGAAAACCTTAGGGGGCAGTGATGAGATCCCAAACCCAACTCTAGTAACAACTATACATCTCTGTAAATAGATGTTCTAACAACCATCAACTTGTACCCTGAAATAGGTGAGCTTTATGGTATGTAAATTATATCAAGCATTCAGCCATTAACATCACGAGGCAGGAACTCTTACCCCAGCAGTGGTGAGGCAGGTGGTGAACTCCTTAGACAGATAGCCCAGGTCTTTACACAGCACGACTGTCACCCTGGAGAGAAGAAATGTCAGATCTTTCTCTTTCTATGCTAATAAACTGAACAGGTCACTCCTGATAACAAGGAAGAAGGAAGCCTTTAAAGGTGTAAATACTGCTTTCTCTCCTAGTGTCTCAGTATGACATACACAATTCTAAAGTGACACATTAACAGAGTGACCCGACCACTTGTTCTGTACTCCATCTTGGGTTCCAGTGGCTATCATGAGTATTAGGAGAGTGTCAAGTGCTGATAAGTGCCTATTTCTTCTTGCTACACAGAGAACCTTACCTGCCTTTTCCCACAAGAGATGCTTCTTGGGTGAATGAGCTCTGACTCTGCACTGGAAGCCAGGCTGTTCTTCCTCATGACTTGTGACCCAACCATCCTCTCCCAGGTTCCAGTCTCTGAAGGGCAGCCCCTCCATTATCTAACTCCCTTCCTTCTGTCCAAGTTCCTCCAGCCTGAGTTGTAGGTTTGTTTTCTCAGGTCTTCCTCACTTAGTGTGATATTCCCCAGTGCTCACACACTGGCGTGTCCTCCTTACCACAGCTGACTCTACACTCTCAACACTATAAGCTATGTAGGCACTGGTATTAAAGGCTTGAGTGTAGGGGGATTATGTTGTTCCATTGTAAATAATTGTCCCACCCACTGGTTTAATAAAAAGCGCTGACTGGCCAAAGGCAGACGGGAAGTGTGGGTGGGGCTACCAGACTAGGAGAACTCTAGGAACTGGAAGAACAGAGCAGAATGCCAGAGAGAAGCTGGAAGAAGCAGAGGACAACTGTGTGGCTCTAAGAAAAGGTACTAAGCCACATGGCTGAACAGAATAAGAGTCATGGGTTAGATTAAGGGTAAAGAGTTAGCAAGTTATATGCCTGGGCCTTAGGCCGATCAGCCTAAAACTATTGAAAGCATCTGTGTGTCTCTGCGGGTCTGTGGGTCTGCAGACCAAAACCTTGAGACTAGGCCCGAAAGTCTGGGCCAGAAACCTCTTACTACACTTGGGTTGTTTTATTTTTGTTTGGTTCTGTCTTTCTATGTAACTCTGGCTGTCCTGGAACTATGGAGACAAGTCTGGTCTCAAAGTCAGAGATCCATCTGCCTCTGCCCCACAAATGCCAGGAAAACAATGGAAAAGGAAGTGAGGCAACCTGGCCACCCTCACTCAGCTTATAAGTAACAGTCGGCTTCAAAAGATTCGTTACCAGACATCCTAGTGCCAAAAGTCTTATCCTAACAGACTATTCATGGGGAAATCCTTTTGGTTCTAAGAGGCATGTCTCAGTAAGCAAATACAACCATCTCCTCCTAAATAAGGCCTGTTCACTTCCCCATGAGAAACCAAAGAGGAAAGGCAGCAGTATCTCTGAGCTTAGCACTAAATGCCAACCTTAATTCCCACCAAGAAGAAAAGAAAATATAACTCAGCATGCACTAACTCAGAAAATACCTATGAAAATCATCTGTGGGCCACAACATGAGGAGAGCTCCAGCTCTCTCACAGGCTTTAATCTACTGGCCAATCAATGGTGAGATTACACACACACACACACACACACACACACACACACACACACACACACAAGATTTAGAAACTATTAGGCTTAGGTTTATCCTTCCTACTGGAATTATTCACATTTTACTATTTTGAAATATGCTTGTTCAAAATCAGCAAAAATTTAAAAAAAAAAAAAAAAAAAGTGTCTGGCTTGGGCAGCCTCCCTTAACTGCCTGGGGTCCACAGCTCTTCCATTTGTAAAGTTGTACTAATCATTTACCTCTTGTGCTGCTATAAAAATTAGAACTAATACATATTAATCCCCTAGCAAGGCACCTGGTATACAATGGCCATTGGTGACTAATAACTGTAATTAGGAGCTGAAGTGCTTAGGGCTACTTTCTGTTGTTACTTGCGCCAAGTTCCCCTCCTTCTGAGACTAACAATCTGCAAAGAAACAGTTTTCGGAGAAGAAATCTGTTAATATAATGGGCAGGTTTGTATGTAGACTTGTCTTTGCTCAGTAACAATACCCTAAACATATTCCCATGTGCAATGGAAACAGATCCTTGTTAAAAAGCTAGAAGGAACAAGAAAACCCTCAGCAGTTCCCCTCTGAGAGATAAGACTGCATCATCCTTACTGGGAGAGCGTCTGACTCCTCTCTAAGGCTGTCACCTCCTGCTTCTGGCCATGCAGAACCAACGCAGCTGTTTTGTGGAAGAGTTCAATTGAGCAGGCAGTCAATTCCGCTAAGCTCCGGATTGCAAATGCATGGATATCCTAAAAATAAAAGGAACAGTGTATTATTATTGCTGTTATTTTTATGACAAGGTCTCTCACTGAACTTGTAGCTTACTGTTACAGGCAGACTGGTGGCCAGTGAGTCTTAGAAAAATCCTCCTGCCTTCACACTACCCTCTGGTAATGGGGTTACAACTGTGTGTTGTAACCTTTTATGCCTTTTATGTGGATGACGGAACCCAAGTTCAGGTTCTAATGCTTTACCACTGAGTCATCTGCTGCCCGCCCCCCTCCCCCTGCCCCATTTTATCTTTTCTAAAGGAGTTTAGTTGCTTTGGTTACCTCTACTGAATTGTTTTGGGCTTCCTCCGTATTTTCTGTCTCCAGCTGTCCTCCTCCTTCTTCTTTCTCTCCAAGTGGCTTAGCCAGAGATGTCCTGATCCATTCGTAGGCTCTATTTCTTGCCTAAATAAGGAAAGTAACCCAACAATCCAATGCAGTTCTTACAGGAATTTATCAGCACACTGGAGGACAAGCTCTTCTCACCAGACAGGCCATGTGACTTTAAGTCCTTGTCTTACTAGATACAAACTTGTACACTGAACCCTGTCCCCCTTCCCTCCCAGTTCTGTGGCTTTTCTGAAACTGAGGTTCGTGTTATCTAGAGTGCATGCACCTGGAGCACAGATCAGATGTGAAGCTGGAAGCCAGATCAAGTTGCAGAGCACTCCCCGAGCCCAGAGAGTCCTCCTCATCCCTTCTTCAATCCTGCTCACACCAAAGACTTCTGCTCACCATCTACAACCTCAACCATCTTAAAGCTCATAAAATTGGTGCTACATTCATTCTCATTTGTGCCTGAATGTTTAAAGCGCAGCCAACATCAGACAAACCCACAGTCACATGTGCTAATTCACTGACTTGCTATGTGAAAACTGTCACTCCATACAAACTTCCTTTCTTATGATAATGAACCTTTAAGTTTCTGGGGGTATTTGTTTTAATAGGATCCGGTCCTTCATCCAGCCTTACAGTCAGTGGAATACTGATGTTGCTGGCCTGCCTATACTCTACAGATGTCACCCACTCATCCTATGACTGCTTCTGCCTGGATCATTATTCCAATCTTAACTTCTTTCTCTGGAAAATTCAAGCACCCCAAGTGCCTTCTGGACACTTACTCCACATACGGCATGTAAAGGAAATGGAATATTTTTGCCTTCCTGTCCCTAGTCCTCCCTTTCATTAGCCAAACTTTAGAGGTACTGATCATGACTAGTCTATTGCTTCTGATACAGCTCATCTTAAATTAATCTCACTGTCATAATGCTGTCAGTGATCTGCCTACCATACCAAGCTGACCACTTCCCTCAGGGTGGCTTGAATGAGAATAGATCCCATAGGTCACATCTGAATGCTTAGTCGGCAGTTAGTCTAAGTTTCTTTGAGAAAGATTAGGAGATATGGCCTTGTGGCAAGAACAAACAACAGAGAACAGCTTTGTCACTGGGGGCAGGCCCATGGTTGGTGGTGTGTGTGGGTGTCCAGTGCCAGACCTGCCTACCTGCCACCGTGCTCCCTGCCATGAAAGCCTCTAATTCAATGCTGTCTTTTAACAGTGGCTGTGGTCCTGATGCTTTGTCACAGCACTAGGACAGTAACTAACACGCTTCTTTTGGTGTGTGGTCCCCATCAACTAGATCATGTTCCTTCACATGATCTAACTACTTCTCAACCTCTTTTCTTACTGAGTGTCCAGTAAGATGCCCTGTAACTACACCTGTTTTCTCCCAGCCCTTTAACCAAACATCATCCCCTCCATATAATTCCAAAGATCTTCCAGGAAACAAGGCGCCCATGCAACTTTTCTCTGAATTTCTACATTCCCAGTATACCACTTAAATTCATTCCTTACCTTCTGGTCTTCTGACACCAAAATCAATTCTATTAGTCTCCCTACTAGATGCACACTAAAGGACAGTGGTAGAGAGTCTATTTGGTTTGCATACCTAGTTCTAGCATGTGTGCTCCTGAACCACTATATTTCCTTTCTTTTTGTAGCATACTGCTTTGGGTTCTAGATTCTTCTCAGTTATGCATTCTGCATGACTCTTGCCTATATCCTCAAGCCACCAACGGTTAGCAAATGACTCAATAATCCCTCTGTCCCTTCAGTGACTGGTTTGTGGAGAAGAAAGAGATCCAGTGGGATCAATGGATACAGGCAGCATCAGTAAAATTACCAAGAAAGCAAAACTACCAACCCAAAGCTGTTAGTGATCCCAGACACCATGCGCAAAAGTGTCCTAAAACAAAGCCAAGAAAAAACAGCAGAGCCTAGAGGGACAGGTCCCTCACAGAGTCGTGCCTGAATCAATGCTGCTCCTCAATGTTCCAGCTTCTTTGGCTACTGTCCTCTCTTTTTACTCCACTCCACTGGGTTTTTATCATCTGTAGAGGAAGCACTTTGATGCCTATTGCTGGATGGGTTCTGTCAACTTGACACAAAGCTAGACATATCTGAGAAGAGGGAACCTTAATTGAGAAAATGCCTCCAAGAATAGCCTTTAGGTAGTCTGAGGTACTATCTCGATTAATGATTGATGTGGAAGACAACAATTCACTGTAGGTGTGTCATTCCTTGGGCCATCCCAGGTTGTATAATAAAGCAAGCTGACAGGCTATGGGGATAACGTTCCTCTACTGAGTCTGAAGTCAGTTACTGACTCTAGGTCCCTGCCATGACTTCCCTCAGTGATAGGATGTAACGCAGAGTTATAGAAAGAAAGACACCCTTTACTTCCTGAGTTGCTTTTGGTCCTGGTAGCTTCCCTTGAATGAAGGCATTCATCACTTCATTAATTTTATACAGATATAAAGAATGCATTGAAAGCTGAGCCAGGCACGAGATCACAAGTGATCTTGGTTATTCCAACTAAACTACAAATATGTCACTGGACTTGGCCTTTAAGGACCCGGGGTTGTGCCAACCAAGGCTAGCATGAACAAGCTGAGAGAACCTGGTACCCATTCATTTGTTTCAGGATTCTTTCCCTCAGAAAGAATTTGATTTTTCCTCAGAAGAAGACGGCTCCTAAAGAACCTGCAGGAACAATCCAATCTAATTCTAAATAAACCTTCCCTTGCCATTTCTTAAATATTAATCTCTGTTTCAAAAGCAAACAGGGTTGGGGGACACACACTAGGGAGATGATCAAGTTGGCAAAAGCCAGACACAATGATCCATGCCTGTAATCCCAGCACTGGTGGGCCAGAGAAGTTGTATTTTTCAAAAAGATAAGCATCATAAAAGACAAGGGCTGAGACACTACTACATATTAAAGGAGTCTAAACACAGGACAACTAAAACCAGTTCAGTCACAGACTGTCTCCAGGTGAGAAGAAAACACCAGCTAGGAAGAATGTCATTAAGTCAGTGTGGTGCTTTGAATACCAATGGCCCCTATAAAGCTTGGGGGTGGGAAGGGTATGCCTTAACTCCCAGCAGATGCAGGTGAATCTCTGTGAGTTCAAAGCCAGCCTGGTCTTCACAGCAAGTTCCAGGACAGTCAGGGCTACACAGAGCAATGGGTGGGTGGGGGAAGATAGACTCATATATTTAAATGCTTAGTCACTGGAAAGGGCACTATTTGAAAAGGATCAGAAGGATAGGAGGTATGCCCTTGTTGGAGAAAGCATGTCACTAGGGTGGGCTTTGATGTTGCAAAAGCCCATGCTAGGCCCAGTTTCTCAACCTGCTGCCCTTGGATCAGGATGTAGCTCTCAGCTCCTGCTCCAGTACCATGTGTGCCACCATGGTCCCTGCCATTAATGACAACGGCCTCTGAAACTATAAGCAGACCCTCAAGAGCTGCCTTGGTCATGGTGTCTTGTCACAGCCATGGAGGACAGATGAATTCAGTCTGTTGTTAATGTTAAATACACTAAAGAGACAACTGTACAATGGTTATACAAAGGGACAGTCTCATCTTCCTAGTGATTCTTAGCTACAAGAACAATAAGGTGCATGTGAATACAGAGAAAGTACATGTGCTTAAGCAATAGGAGAGGTGTGTCAACACTAGTGAGTGCACAGGAGTGTTTTTGGACTTTTGTTTGCAACTTTTTTCCTCAGTCTGATGTGTTCCAATATGCTATAAGCAATGTCATTCTTTGATCTGAAATGTTCCGTAAGGGCTCATATCTGAAACACAGTTTCCAGTTGGTCAAACTATACTGGAGGGCTGTGAAGCCTTTCAGAGGCGGGGTCTAGAAGGTTCCTAGAGGCAGAACTCTGAAGGGTATAGCTCAGGCCACTCTCTGCGGCCATAAGAACAGCTACCACCTCACTCCTGGCACCACCAAGTCAGAGCTGAACTACCATGCCTTCCCACTGAGGTCCTAAGATCGTCTGAAAACATAAGATAAATTAAGTCTTTCCTCCCTTGAGCTGCTGATGGCCGAAATTTCAGTTGCAGTGGTATAGAAGCTGCCAGGAGGTTGAGTGTTAGAAGAGGCTGCTGAGCAGGCTAGAGAACACCATCTTCCCCAGGCCAGCACATAGGGACACAACACAGCTGGGAGGGGAGAAAGGATGGCTGTGCCAGCTCCACAGCCAGCAGCTCTGTGGCCAATCAACAATGCATACCTATTGCTGACTGCTGCTGGAATTGCTCAGGGCTGGGAGGGTGGGTGGGAACAGAAAGTATCGCATGACAGCAATGAACTACATGGGGCTGCCTACTCTGAGCCCTGCTAAGACTGGCAAACCCATGAGGACAGTTCAGAGTCACCACCAAAGACTAGGCTAGGCCATGGTTCTTCCTCTTTCCCATATCCTAAATGGTCACTACTGTCCATCCAAACAGGCAGGGCCCACACCTCATCATCACTGACCAGAGACTCCATTCAATAGACACATGCCATTTGGTTCCATAACGTTTGGTCAGCATTGTCAACTTTAAGTGACCAATCAATCCTACAATTCAATAAAGCAATCAAACAGATGAAGTATCTCATATAGCAGGTCAGAATGGGCCATGTGCTGGGGAGGCAGACATGGGCTCTACACACTAACCTGAAGTGTAGGAGACAGGGAAAATGTGTAGAATCCTTTTCTAGAACTATCAAGAATATATCCATCATGCTGGCAATCTTATGCTCATATCTACTATACTGTATGTGTTTGGGGGCAAGTGAGAGGGGGGTGAGACAAGGTCTTCATAAGTAACCTAAGTTGGCTTTGAACTTGCAATCCCCCTGCCTCAGCCTCTCACATGGTGAGATTACAGGCATGTACCACCATACCTGACTACCCATTAAACTCTTACGAACACAATAAAGAAAATCCCACAAACAGAATAACTTACCTTGGCAAGTTTCTCTGGTCTGGAAGAGACACGAAGCTGAGCAAACAATTCTGCTATCTCCTTGGTAAAATCTTCATCCCCTAAAACCAAGACCCACAGAAAACATTTGAGAAAGACTGCCCAGGATGCTGTACTATCTAGGTACTAGCTGAGTCATCTGAGAGGAGGGAACCTTGTTTGAGAAAATAGGCAAGCCTGTAAAGCACTGTCTTTAGTGACTGCTGGGCAGGTCCCAGCTGTTTGTGCACGGTATCACACCTGGGCTGCTGGTCCTGGGTTCTATATACAAAAAACCAAAACAAAACAAAACAAAACAAACCCCACAGGCTGAGCAGGCCATGAA
Source organism: Phyllotis vaccarum (assembly GCA_033318265.1). NCBI lineage: Eukaryota > Metazoa > Chordata > Mammalia > Rodentia > Cricetidae > Phyllotis > Phyllotis vaccarum. The sequence goes on along the minus strand of JARWLC010000003.1, from coordinate 24,304,126 downwards.
GAACAAGGCAGTAAGCTGCACCCACCATGGTCATGGTCTCTGCAGCAGCTGCTTCCTCCAGGTTTCCTCCCCGTTCGTCTTTCTCTGACTTCTCTAAGCAATGGACTGTTACCTCAAAGTATAAACAAAATAAACCCTTTCCTCCCCGTGTTGCTTCTGGTCATGGTGTTTAGCACAGCAATAAAGACCCTCACTAAAATAAGGAGACAGAAAACACACAAGAGAATAGGGGTCGTGATCACAACGCACAAGAGACATCTAAACAAACAATAATGCCCTCCTCTCTTTCCATCTAAATCCTGTCCATTGGCCCCTGCTGAGGGCCAGCCCATGCAGTGCAGAACAGAACTCTTTGAACACAGAAATCTTCAAGCACAGACATGTAAGAGTATTTCCTAATCATAAGCTCATGATGCATAAGAGCAAATTGGTTCTCCTTTATACCTAATATTTCCCCAAAAATATCCCCAGAAAAAAATTAAGGGGGCCATCTTGGTTCTTTTCTTTCAACTGTACTTTTGCCCTCTCTTTGACAGCTAAGGCAGAGAACAAAAATGATTTTCTGACCCTAGTATGACAGGCTTTGGGAAAAGCTATTCACTGATCCAGACCTCATCACAAAACTCATATACCTCCTCGTCACAACCTACCACAAAAAGATATAAAACCTGACTTTCATAATCAATTTCGTTTTCCCAACTCAGCTCTAAGTGTGACTGGGTAAAGGAGGACTCTGATTCTACCTGGAACACATACAGTCCAAGGAGTTCACAAAATAACCAGTTACACAGGAAAAGAACAGGAAGCTATATTTATCTCATATAACAATACCACCCGAGGCATATTTTAGGTTGTTTGTAACAAAACATTACGGCAATGCATATATTAAGTTTATAAGCATTCAAATATATTATCTGAGTGATCAAAAAGCTGTTACTATGAAAAGCAGTGAAGAAAAAAATATGTGGTAATTGCTGTCAAGTTCTGCCACATAAAACTGAGTATACAAACAGCTGCTACATTAGAACAGAAGCAGCTGTTGGACCGGGAGGAAAGCCCAAAGCCAAGTGTTTGTTTAGATGTATAGATGGAAAGGATGTCAGGTACAACTGGTTGAGAGGGGCTGTGGGTAGAGACTGTGGTTGTCCATAAGGAAAGATTCTGAAATGAGGTGGGGAAAACACAAGGGCTCATGGGAACAAAAACAACCAACATCCAGAGCTGGGCTCCTGTAATTTGCATGTTTTTGTTTTAACAGTGACATACAATTAACTACCAAGTCACTGAGCGTTTTTCACCAGAATCAGAGCACTGGGACAGGTGAGGCAGGAGAATCACAGAGGAGAACTGAGGCAGGCAAGACTGTACTGGGAACCACTGCTGTGTCTCCAAAGTCTTCACTCCAGCAAAGCTAGGAAGAAACATCACACAGTTCCATCTGTTCAGAAAACTTGAAACCCTCTGAACATAGGGAAAAATGAAGATTTCTAATTACTGTGCAAAGCCCAGACGTTAACTAAATTGGAATACCGTTAATTGTTCCATGTACAAATAACCTAAATTTAGTTGGCAGATAAATGGGAACTGTCATATTTTGATCTGATTAGGAACAACGGAACAACTTGAACCAAAACTGCTTTACTGGTTTCCTGCTGAGGGTTTAAGATGCAGATTGTTTACCTATTATGTTCTCTAAGTAATAAAAATAATAGTGAACATTTGCTAGGTACATATTATGTGCCTGACTATAAATATATTTATTCCTCATGACACCATGAGAGGAATTACATCATCTTCTAACCAAGATGAAACAAAGGCTCTACTCAGACATTTCTAGAAGTTGCATAGCTTTGTGAGAGGCAGGTCTTCATTTGGAACCCAAGTCTAACTTCAAACTGTATCACCTGGGATACTAAACTAGCATTTCAAGATCTCCACACAATTTCTAAGACATACATTCAACTCCCATTTCTAATCAAGAGCTGAACCTTTACGTAAGTTGTCTCTTAGTGAGACACTACATACATAGCTTTCTTACTACACACAGAGAACAGAAAACATACCTGTCTCAAGTAAAAGCCACACTCGGTCTCTGTTCTCTCACAGAAAAAGCCCTAAGATCCTGTCTCAGAGCAGCTTTGCTTTGCTCTCAGTAAACTGAGTAAGTTACTTGATTTCTCACTCATGGTAGACTAGAAATGAAAAAAAAAAAAAAAAATGAGAATGAGGCTGTCCAAGGCAAGCTCTCCATTCTCACAGAAGTAAAGATAAATGCACAGAAGGAACTGGGGCACAGAGCTCTAAAAAGCAATCACAGAGAATTTTTTTAAGTGCTGCAGTTTGGCATAACTAACCCAGAAATTTTCAAACATTAAAATCCGGTGGCCTCCCAGGAGCCTTTATTTTAAATGTAAATTCCATAAATTTAAATCATTAAAAACTAAAACAAATGTATTTATTGATTAAAAATAATGAACGCTATAATCAGGACATATTGTATAAGAAAAGAACCTGTTTTCAATCACAGGAAAAAATGAAAAATATTAATAATGATAATAAGCCCAGGCTGGGAAGATGGCTCCATGGGTAAAGTGTTTGCTGTGCAAGGGTGATGACTTGCACTCAGATCTGCAGCACGCACAAAAAGCCAGGCATGACAGCTCTTTCTGTAACACCAATGCTGGAAGGCAAGGGACACTGGGAGCTCACTGGCCAGCCAAGCTGCAGAAACTGGAGCTCCAGATCATTGAGAGAGCTTGTCTTTTAAATAAAATTTTAAATGCACATATGGGCATGAACCCCCACCGCCAAACACACACATACACACATACATAAAATAGTACCAGTCCCACTATTTGTTAATTTTTAAAAAAACTTCTTTTTGAAACAAGGCCTAAGTAATAGAAGATAAACTTGAACAGAAGCTCTTGCCTCTACTTCCCAAGTGCAGAGATTACAAGCATGAGACACCATGACCCATTTGATGTGGTTGTGTGTGGAGATATGTTTCAAATTTAATTAAAACCAGTCTGAGATATCAGAGGGATCTATCCACAGTCAGTCTAGAGGATCAGACAGTGGAAGCTCACACCTTTAATCCCAGCACAGGGAATATCCTGGAGTGGTGACCTACACCTTTAATCCCAGCAAATCTGAGTTTGAGGTCAGCTTAGTTTACAGAAGGAGCTCCAGGCTCCCAGGCAGGCAGTGGTGGTGTCACGCCTTTAATCTTAACCTGGAGGTGAAACAACTGGGTGAAGAGGGTATTTAAGGCAGGCGTAGAAAGACAGAGGAGACAGAAGAAGCCACGAGAAGAGAGGCTGGGGGGATCTGACTGTGGTGTGTGTTTCCTCTCTTTGATATCTCGGCCTTTCTCTGAGTTTCCTTTATTCAGGCAACAGTTGTGGGACTGAACCCAAAGTATATGGACAATAACCATCCTTACAGAAATGCACTGTTGCAAAGAGAAGATGCATTTTAATGACTTTTCAGGTAACAGTAACAATTACCCTTGAATAATCTTGTGTGTGTGCGTGTATTCTGGAGAGGAGGAGGTGGGAAAGTGGATTGGATTGGGGGGAGGGGAACAGGGGATAAGGACAACCTTGAGTCCTTGCCTTTCTCTTTAAGACAGGGTCTCTAATTTTTACTACAGTGTCCTCTAAGCTAACTGGCCTGCAAGTTTCCAGCGATTCTCCAGTCTCCACTTCCCATCTCCCTGTAAGAATACTAAGACTGCAGAAGCCTCTACCGTGCCCAACTTTCACATGAGTCCTGGAGAGTCAAACCCAGTTCCCACACTTGAATGGCAAACATCTTACTTCCCGTGCCATCTCTCCAGCCCTGTTATTATTCTTTGGTTTTCTGACTGGGACTTACTGCATTCTTCCTGCCACTTCCTCCTAAGTGCTGAAGCTATAGGTGTGTTCCACCAACTGTTCCCTCCTGAATGGCCTATGAGGCTATTCACACTTGTAAGTCCAAGTGTCACAGGAGAGTTCAGCTCAAAGTCAAACACAGCATACTCTTCCTGAGACAACAATCATCCTTCAGTGTCTGCTACACAGAATATGGGAGTGCACTTTAGAGTCAAGATCTGGTAACATAATAATTTATAACACTTCCCAATTCAAGGGTCAGTGAAAGGAGCCCTTTCTTGTTACCCTGCATGCCTGGCAGTAAAGACACACACAGCAGTGTCACCAGCACCGTGACCTGACAGATGCATGCTGTGGTAGCAACGGTTTCACATGTTTTGATTTCTTCAGTCATCCAGGTGTTAAAACAGTAAAAGCTGAACTAATATCCTCTGGAGGGACAGTGCTGTGCAGGTCCAGCTCCCTGAAGAGTGACAGGGACACAGCAACTTACACCATACTTCATAAACCACCATCTTAACATGACACACAGCCACAGGCTCTGTGTGTCAGGATAATCTCTGAAGGAATCTTTACATTCAACTTCACTGTTTCTAATGCTTGCTTCAGCAAAAACTGGCAAAAATAGTCATTAAAGTCTACTTTCTTCATCTTGGAAATATTTTCAACTGAAATATCCAAATAAAATTAGCCTGATCAGAATTTAAGACATACTTGCCTAGGAACTTCACTATAAGTAAACCAAATTTCCTAATAATTTTGTAAAACTGAGTAGTTTCAACATTTCTATTCCCTAACACACAAAGATATTAAACTGTAAACATGAAAAAGACAAGGATCACCTGCAGTCTGGGTAACACTGCCTTGTATGCTTCAAGATGGGGTCAGGGGTTACAGAAGCAGGAAAGGGATGGATGGAATATCTAAGAAGATACAGAGGCTCACAGAGGCTCACAGTGGCACCAGCCCACAGGAAAGAATCTGACAGGAGCAGCTCTCTGGCAGATTAACTCAGGGAAGCGGCAGGGCCCTGCAGCAGAGAGTGTGTGTGGGCAAGCCCTGGTGAGGAGAGAGAATGGAGCCTTCAGGGAATCACTGCTATCGACAAGGGAGCACCCACTTGGGTGCAGGAGCCCGCATTACCTTGTCTCTCCTCCTCCTCTTCCTCACAGAACTCTGCTAGGGAGAATGCTTCTTTGAGCTGCTCTAGCTCAAGTCTTGTGGTCTGTAATTCTTCTCCACTCAGAGAACTAAGAATAGATTTCACCTAAATAGATATGAGACAATAAAAATGTGTAGAAAGATTAAAAGAAAGGAAGCTCAAGTAAAGATGAGTCCACAGGTCAAATGAAATATGAACCATAACTAACGAAGTCAACACAAGCTGTTCTGGAGAAAACTGGGAGCAGCAGCATCTCACCATGTAGCCAGACTAGTCTTAAAGTCTCAAATCTCCTGCCTCAAACTCCTGAGAACTGGAACTATAGCATCATGCCCAACTCCTACTCTTTAAAAACATTAACTCAGACTGGAGAGATGGATCAGTGATTAAGAGCACCTGATGCTCTTCCAGAGAACCCAATTTCAGTTCCCAGCACCCACATAGCAGCTCATAACTGTCTGTAACTCCGGTCCCCCAGCGAACCTGACACCCTCACACAGACACATAAGCAAGCAAAACACCAAATAATATAACATAAAAGTAAATAAATCATTAAAACAAAACAAATTAACAAAACTAAGAATTTTAACTCAAGTAGATAATTCCTACAGAGAGGAAGACAGAGAGAATCTGTACTGCCCAAAATAGCGTAGGCTAGAGATTTCTGAAAACTGTTAGTGCTTAACAGCATCTTAGAAATAAAGGGAAGTGAAATGGTCTTCAATTGGGCTGGAGATGAAGGCTCAGCAGTTAAGAATGCTTGCTTATCTTCCAGAGGATCTGAGTTTACATCCCAACACCAATACCAGGTGGTACTATCACCTATAATCCCTGCTCCAGGGATCTGGTACCCTCCCCTGGCATCCATGGATACCTGCCATATGTGGCATACATATACACAGATAAAAAATAAATCTTGATTCAGGTATGATGATGTCCACCTTTAATCCCAGCACTCAGGAAGGACCATCAGATCTCAATGAGTTTGATGCCAGCCAAGTCTAAACAGCAAATTCAGGCCAGTTAGGACTACATAGTGAGGTCCTAGTTATACACACACACACACAAACACACACACACAGGGAGTTTAAATCGGTAAGTTTTTGGGCAGCTAAGGAGAATACAGAAAATGGATAAATACAGACACATGACAGAAAATGACGAATGTGCTATGAGCTCTTTTTACTCCTTTGCTTTCTGTGTAATTCTGGAAAAAGCCAATCACCCTGACTCTTTCCAGCATGTAGTTCATACATTGCTTTCTGCTTGTTTTCCAAAGTCCCAAGCCTCCACCAAAACATCTCACCTTCTACATGCACAATAGAAAGGTGTCTGCGGCACCCCTTTGTGTGAAGACTTTCTCAGGAGGGGTTTGGGGTTGGGAATTACCTTTATTTCACTTTCTCGGGAAAGCATCTCCAGAGCTTCTAGATGTGAAAGGCCTTGAAACTCATCAAAGAGTAGCCCATAATGATTTTTCTTGTCTGTTTCCATGGTTACTTCATTGGAGGGCCACTGCTCTTCTTTGTCCTTCACCTCTTGTAAAACCTAAAAAGAGGGGGAGGGTTGCAGTACACCAAGTAATGAAAGCTCAGGAGTGGGATTACAGAGCAGAAGCACAGCTGCTCAGGCTCCACTCAGAGCACAGGCCCTTCAATCTGACTAACAGTTCAAATCCAAGAAGCTGGGAAACAGCAGGAAGCAAGTTAACACAGAAGCTGATGCTAGACAGTTAAATAACAGCCAAGACACCAGCGGCTGTTCCAAGGGTGACTTAAAAATTAATCTAACAGCTGACAGGAGGCTGCTGCAAAAGGGAGAGAGTGACAAACAGAACTCCTCTGTGCACTGGAGCCTCACTGCCCACCACAACCCCAAAGGATTCAGAAGAAAAAACACTAGCAAGGTCCCCAAGGTAACACTGGCAAAATGAAACCAAAACACAAACAGGAATTGCACAGGTAAAGGAAATAGTACCTGAGACAGTGTAGAGTTCCGGCTCATCAAGCCCTTGGTTCTTTTAAATCCAGGATCCCCTTCTGCTATGACATCCATTGTCTTCTTCCCAATGAATTCCAAGGCATCCAAACCCCCACTGATAACACTCTTGCCCTAGGAAAGAGTAAAATTCCATATAACACTGGGAGGCTTTATAAACCGACTATTTAGTAGGGCAGAGCAGTGTGGGGCTGGTAATGCAGGCCTGCGGTACCAGCTAAGCAGGAGGCTGAAGGAAGAGAATGTTCAGGTACAGCAAAGGAACATTCAGTAAACTCTGGCCAGTTTGGGCAAATGATGAGAACCCTCCTTAGAATAAAAAGTAAAAGATAGCTAGGGATGTATTGCTAAGTTTAGTAGTGGAGTATTTATCTGTCGTGTGTGAGGCCCTAAGCTTGATTCCAGTATCAGGGAAAAAAAAAAAAAAAGAAGAAGCCAGCAGTACTGGACAGTCTGAGAAGCAGCTGACCACTCACACAAATGCACACAGTCCCCACTTTGAGAAACTGTGGGTCCATATGTACCCACTCATAATTATACACCCAAAAGAAGTGTGCAGATGTGCACTAGAAGACATGTCTCAGGGGGAGCAGCACTCTGCAGCAGTTTACACTGGAGCCTGGCTTCCTGTTTACCAACTGAAGGAGCAATAAATGTGACCAAGTCACACTGTTGTGAATACAGCAACATGGGTGCATTACAGATGTGAAGGATGAAAGCCACTGCAGTACACCTAGCTCTCATTTCTACAGAGCAAAGAGCAGGTCAAAACTAACTCAGGACGGGAGGGGTCCTGGCAGTGGCTACCTGAGTCGGGGGAAGAAAACAAGCCTCAAGAAGGAAAGGCAATGGACTTAGAGGTTTCTTACTATACTTGAGAGCAGTATGCTATGAAAATTCAAACTGAACAAATATGATGTAATATTCTATGTGCTGCCATATTTCAAAAAGCTAAAACAGGGTTAAGCATGGTAAGGCATGCCTTCAATCCCTACAGTTGGGATCAGAGACAGGATGACTGCATATCAGAGGCTGTCTGGGCTACAAAGCAAGACCCTGTCTCAAAAAAAAAAAAAAAAAAAAATGTTTAAAGTAAAACAGCAAAAAATACTAGCCACCCACCCTCATGTGGAAAAGACATTAAGAGCCCTATGCTATCCTTTTTTAAAACATTCTCATCATCTATAGTTTAGCAAGTGTCCATTAAAAGATTAAATGCCCCTTCTGCTTAAAAGGTGAAAGTTATAAGAGAAATACCTTTGTAAACAGAAACACTCCCTAAGGACATCAATCAAGCCTTGACAGCCCCTAACATAACCAACTCCCACTGCACTTCTCTGGCTCTTCCTCTAGCCCTGAAAGGTGAGTGACCCTCACAGCACTCAGGCCTCCCAGGGAAGGGAAATAAGCGGCCAGCCCATCATGACAGCACAGGTAGGCGGGTTGGTGTGCTGCTTGCTCACCGTGCTCTGCACAGCTGTTGAGATGGTTGAGAGCACCCCGAATGGCCCAGCCCCGGGCAAGCTTTCTCTCTCCCCGGCATTTGTCTCTCCTGAAACACATAAGGTTGGTAAGCATGAAAGAAGGATCACTAATTGCTTGAACAGCAAATGTGCGTTTTTTTTAAAAATTAGACTGTTTCTCCACACAAAGCCTCAGGACTTTCTGTTTTTATTTTTAAATATCTGTCTATGTTAAAATGAAGCTTTTTTTTTCATTTATTTCATTTCAAAATAAAATCAAGTCTTAAGCAAACTAAAGATTAATATGAAATCAGAGTATATACTGAATGATCTCAGAGACACAAGCTTCTGGACAAGGGAAACTATTCAGCACTGGAAAACAGACAAGTGATTGAACAGGGATAAGAGTTACATGAATCTTTTTGGTTAATAAAATATTCTTATATTCCAAGTATACAGACCCATGGAATCATCTATCAGTTTTGTATTGATTACATAATATCCACATAACAACCTCTCCAAACATCCAAACAGAAAACCATACAGCTAAAAGAAAACTACAGCTCACTTTGTCCTAGAAAACGATGACCATTAGCTGTCGTCAAACAGACCTGCATGACAAAGAGGCCATGTCTCAAAAGCAACCTGTTCCATTCTATTAACTTTAAAAATCATGTAATAGGTCAGCCTTGGGGTAAGGCAGTGTGCTCATGTGTTCATGTGTGAGAATGTGTTTGTGTGCATATATGTGGAGGCCAGAGGTTAACCTCAAATGTTCTTTAGGAAAGCATTTTTTCTGAGACAGTCTCACTGATTAAGCTAGCTGGCCATCAAGCCCCAGATGGCTTCCTATCTCTGCCTTCCCAACAGTAGTATTTCAGCTTATTTCACATGGGTTCCTGGATTAGAAGTCAGGTCTTCATGCTATATAGCAAGTAGTTTATAGACTGAGTGAGCTACCAAATAATCTAAGGGCTTTTGCTTCCAGTTACAATGTACTAACTGCTGTCAAACTTGCCACCTGCCATGGCAGCTACAAAGCTGCAGAAGAGATTAGAAACAACTTTCAGAGTCAGACAAGAAGGAGATTTTGGACCAAGAGAAAAGAAAGATAAAGTGACTGCTGTGACTGAACTGGCTTGCTCTCCAGAACCTTCGAGCTACCACACAGGGAGGGAAAGGCAGGGACCAGGGACAGCAACAGTTGAGAAGAATCCTCAAGACTGCAAAGTATGGAGGCATCCCAAAATTCTAAGCCTTTACACACATGCCTGTGTGCCTTTCCATGAGTACTGCACTGCTCAGTACTCAGTACACAGGCACAAGGAGACTCCTCAAGGCTGGAAAAAAGAATCTGCCTTGGAGCAGTAAGCTAAACAATCCCTAGAACTCACATTAGGCTAAAAACAACGACTTCCAACCTACCAAGCAGACTTATTAAGCACCTGGGAGGTGGACTGTGACCGACCCCAGAAGAGCCCAACCTGAAACAAACCCTTAAAGTAAAGGTTTAACCTTAATTAAGCACATCAACCTTTTGATTGTGTTTGAGATAGGGTCAGGCTCTGCAGACCAGGCTGATCTCAGGTTCTCTGTCCTCCAGCCTCCACTTCCTGATTGCTGGAATAACTGCTTATATGCCTGTCACTATACCCAGCTTAGAAACATTCAAAGGATCACTTAAGCTACACATACCATATGAACACAGTCCTTTAAAGGAACATATATCCCTAAAAGATGAAAAATGATTTGTTTGGTTGCACCAGCCTTTTTTAAAGTTTTGAAAATACTCACCAGGAAGACAATACACACACACACACACACACACACACACACACACACACACACACACACACGCGCGCGCGCGCGCGCGCGCGCGCGCGCGCGCATACAAGGGGAACATCATGCGGTCTATTCTAATATGACAAAGTTCTATTATTCTTTCTCTTTTTTTTAACTATATTTATTTATTTGGTTTCTTGAGATAGGTTTTTCTGTGTAACCACCATGGCTGTCCTGGCACTCACTTTGTAGATCAGGATGGCCTCAAACTTAAGAGATCTGCCTGCCTCTGCTTCCTGTGTGCTAGGATTTAAGGTGTGCACCATCTCTATCTGGCTATTATTCTCAGTAAACTACACTCTAAACCCATGTAATTGAGTAGAATGACTTTCACCCCTTGAGCCACAGATACTAAGCCTGAGCCCTGTTCTCTAGTCTCATGTTCACAGACATAAAAAGAACCAGCTCAGGGGACTGAAGAGATTGCCCAGAAGTTAAGAGCACTGACTGCTCTTCCAGAGGACCCAGGTTCAATTCCCAGCAAACATGCAGCTCACAACTGTCTGTAACTCCAGTTCCAGGGGAGCTAATACCCATGGCAAAGCACCAATGCACATGAAATAAAAACAGAAAATAAAGAAGATCTAGAATCCACACAGTCTCCTGTGATCACACTCTTATATCCACTATGACACATGGAGCTCACCATGGAGGACTTTAGTTTTTCCGTGTATTTCTTGGCCCCGGATAGAAGAGAGCCTCCAGTGTTATGAAGATTGATAGTTTACATGCAAAGCTACTTTTAACTCCCAGACCCATTCTTTCCTTACTTCTGGCCACTATAACATCGATATAAAACCCTACTTTTTAAAAAAAAAAAAAAAAAAAAGATTTTGTGTGTGTGTGTGTGTGTGTGTGTGTGTGTGCGTGTGCGTGTGCGTGTGCGTGTGCGTGTGTGTGTGTGTGTGTGTGTAGGTGTCCCTGAAGTCCAGAAGGGGTCAGATCCCCTGGAGTTGGAATTACCCTTGGGTTGAGCCATCTCTCCATTCCTAAGACCCCTTCTTAACCAGTGCCATTTGAGAACTACACTAGGAACTGCTGGAAGAAGAAATTTACTCTCTTTATGTGCAGGGAAAGGTCACGTCCTTTCTACTTCACTCCTGACTTTGAGCACCTTTTATAAGAATTCCATACTCTAGTTACAGTATCATCTGGAGCGGCTGGAGAGATGGCTCAGTGGTAAAAAGCACTGGCTACTCTCCCAGAGGACCTGAGTTCATTCCCCAGTGGTGGCTCACAGCATCTATAGTGGGATCTGATGCCCTCTTTTCGCATAAAGTCGTACATGAAGATAGAGCATTCATATTATATAAGTAAATCAAGAAGGAAGGAACGAATGAATAAATGATCAAAAGAACAAATGAACTAACAAACCAACCAAACATAAGGAAGGCCAGGTGTAGGCTCAGGCCTGTGATTCCAGGACTTAAGGGCTGAGGCAGGAAGGAGACTATGTGAGTTCAAGGCCGACCAGGGTAAGAAGGAAAAAACAGAAAGGGGTGGGAGAGAGAAAGAAGATGGGGAAAAAGGAAGAGAGAAGGGAAATGGAGGAGGGGAGGGGAGGGGAGGGGAGGGGAGGGGAGGGGAGGGGAGGGGAGGGGAGGGGAAGGAAGCAGGGAGGAGCAATGTCTCAAATTCACAGCAGACCCTGCGAGAGTCATGTTTGTGTAACTTGACCTTGTCTTCTGGCCCATAACTAACTGGAGTCAAGTGACCTAATTTTAATGCCAATCCAATTCTTACACTAAGGAATTCCTAAGGGGAGTAACTAGTGCCAGCTAGTTTCTGATGTCGTGTATGCCAGAATTCTATAAAGGTGGAGCTGGAGAAAATAGTCAGGTGGCTTCAAGGGAAAATGACAGGAATAAGCAAAGGAAAGCAGCATTGAGAAACAATAAGGCCCCTGGGAGACAGAAGATGTAAGCCTGCTCTTAAAACTCTGCTCTGGCCCCTGAACCTCCTGATCCCTACTGAAAAGTGTGTCCTTTGTGTGAGTGACTATAATTTGATCCAGACAAACCAGAACAAAGCTTCACCTTCATAAAAACCCAAGTTAAAACAAAAAACGCTAACACTAAAATCTGCTTCTCTTGCCATGTCTTACTCAAACTTAGCTAATTCGTACTGATGGGAAGCCTAATTGTGGCAAAACACAGAGTGCTTCTCACATCTTATGCTCATGGCCTTACTGCTGAATGTTTACCAGTCCTCTGAATCACTACATCCACACAAAGTGCAGTAGACACAGCAAGTGCTCAAGATTCCAAACCCTCTTCCTCACGGTCTCAATATGCCCTGAGTGTCAGGTGCTGAATTAGCATTATTACTAAATGTTGGTGCTGAAACGAACTGAACTGCCCATTTCCACCAAACCCGGAGCACATGTACTGACCTACTACATGCTTGACTCCAGCTGAAACCTCAGTGGGGCTAGGAATTCCAAGAGAAGTCTCTGCCTTCTCAATGACATTTGAAATACCTTGTCCTAAAAAGAAAAACAATTAACATCTGTGTGCTGTGTTCTTACTTAAGAATCAATACATCAAACAAACAAAAACCAAACCTGCAATATTTCTAAAATCATGGTCCCAAAGGTCCATTATTTTAATGACATACGTATTCTTGTCATTATCCCACTGACTTAACATCACTAAACTGTGTGTCTGAACTAATCCCTAGACCTCAGCTTCCTAGTGGACATAGCATGAGCGCCAGTGTACACAAAAACAAGGAAATGACTGACGATCTTACCTACTGTCGCTACCGTAGCTGAGGCCGAGGAGAGTAAGGTCTTGCCCCAGCTGCCCCAATATCCCCATCCAGTCTGGGGTGCGTCTTTAGAAACCGTCTATTTTTCCAGTGAGAGAGAAAACAAAAGAGAACAGGAAAATTAGAAGAGGCTCAGAAGAGCATGGACAAGGTGTCTATCATTAGACAAGCACGGGTGGGTAAATACAGCCTGACCAAGACGGGCGCCATCAGCACAGAAATACCCTGCAGAAAATGCAATTATTGATAAAGGTATTTCTAGAACTCAGAAGCTGTGACTTTAATGGCCACTGTAAATTAGTACTGCTATCATATCCTTTTAAGCCTTACATTTTTAAATCCCAAAATGTTAACAGATTGTTACATTGGCTACTACCTGTGTCACCTGAGCAGGAAGATCAGAAGCCTCAAGATCACTAGAATTATTGGTCTCTGGCCTTTTCCGAGTGGGTGCTACAGGCTGAGATTTATCCTCTGTTTTCTCGGCTGGCTCACAGTTGTCATCTTTGAGGATCGAGGCTGCTTCAGTTACTGCTGGGGTCTCTGTAGCATCTTTATCAGACATGACTAGACCATCACCTGCTAAAACAAGAACCCAACAAGAATCTACTGATATTGGCTTCCTTAGTATAAACTATCTCTTAACGTTTTTGAGACTTTCATATTCATATACTAGAACAGTAATACAAAGAGATCCTCTGTCTTCACCCACTTCTCTCATCGGTGTCCTCCCAATTTTACAGTTTTTACATATGTGCACATCAGTTACATAAAATGTTACCAAATACACACTGTCCCTTGGCATCTGCAGGGAGTTGGCTGCAAGAACCATGCAGACAACAAAACCTGCAGTGGTCACATCCCTTCTACAAGATGGACAGTATCTGCATACAGCCAAAGCACGTGCTCACAGTTTCGTCATCTCTATGACATATGTAATATCGAACACCATATGTAATGCTATGTAAACTGTCTTAAGTCTGCCTAGGTTTAGTACAGACGACACTTTTTCCAACTGTTTCCCACTTGTAATTGGGTAAGACCATGAATGCTGAGTCCCTTAACTGCCAAGTAAGGCACAATTTGATCCCTGTGTCATTCTGCTGGAACCAGACACTTTCAATTTACAGCAACCAACCACTGCTCTGTTCCCTGACACTAAAATTTTAAGTTGTATACACTGAAGCATACAGATTGCCTTTGCAGTGCCTTTTTCCACTCAGCCTCCGTCCCTATGCTCCACTATGGTTGTAGTAAAAGTCCCTTTCAATTTCTCAGTACATTATTGTGTGTGTGTGTATAAAATCACAATAAATTTGCCCATTCCAGGTAATCTGCTGTTTCCAACAATTTTCAAAGTTCACATACAGGTTTTTATGTGAACATAAGCTTTTTCTCTGGAATAAATGACAAATACTTTATTAACAATATGGGTCAAATGATAAGTCCATGCCTAGTTTTATATGAAACATGGATTAAATGGTAAGATTATGCTTTATTTGATATATGACTGCCGTCTGTTTCAGAGTAGTACAAATAACCAAAATTTTCTGCATTCTGATCATTTTATCCCCTAATCTGAGCCCACTTTTACAGGTATATGGCAGTAGCTCACTGTGGCTTCCACGCTGCATTACCCCAGTGACAAGACACTAGCCATCTTTTCAAGTGCTCATGTGCCATCGGCATGTTCTTCCCAGAAAAGCATCTAGTTATGTCGCTGGCACATTTTCAGCTCTTCTGTCCAGTTCTGAAGCACGTAGTATCAGGTTCAGTCTCATCCATTGTCTTCTGTGTTCTGCCTTTTGAGACAGGATCTCCCTCTTTGCTAGCCACTAGCTTACAGAAATCCTCCCACCTCAATTCCAAGGGCTGGGTTACCAGCCTGGCTTCTTCATTATTGTCATGGGGTCTTCCACCAATCTTTCATTTTGATGAAGATTTTTACTCCCTTGTCCTTCAAATGTTATCATTAAGCATTCGTTCTTCAGTTTTTCAAGGACTGTTTAAACCATCAAGTAACACTGTGTCAAATCAGCTTTCTATTTTCTAATATTTTTTGTAAATATTCCAAACACTGTTTTGCTAGTTAGACCATCTGATATAACCAAAGCAGAACTGAATCCACTTTTTATTTCATTTATTCTGGTTGTGCTTGTATCAAACTCAGGACCTATGCATGCTAAGTAACACCTCTACCGCTTAAACACATCCACTGACCCCTCAGGTCATCTCTGGAATAGCAATGGTATCCAGTTTAGTTCCTTCCACACATACAGCTCTAAGGGAAATACTAGTTCCCAGAATAACCAGTTATCACCAAGAAACACACACATACAATACACACACCAGGTATGCTAACAAACATTTCATTCACGTACATGCTAAGTGTACCATGTACAACTCATCCTATTATGTTTCTAATGCACTAAGGAAGAAATTAACAAGGAAGGCAGATGGGATATTGCACAATAATTGAAGCACATTTAAAAAAAAAAAAAAGAACCCTCAGTGGTGCACAATTTTAATCCCAATATTTGAGAGGCAGAGGCAGACAAACCTCTGAGAATTCAAGGCCAGCAAATAAGACCCTGTCACAAATTCAAACATACACATACACACAGCCCAAAGCTTAAAGAACAGAGAAGACATTATAAGCATCAAAGAATGACTCATAAAGTGCACCTAAAATAAGCCTAGAGTAGTGGTCAAACTAGCAATCTGTTAGCTAACTACAACCTATAGACATTTTTTAGTTAGCTACTACCATTTAAAGTTTCATCTTCTATAAGAAAAAAATAGAAAACATTTTTAGTTAGCTACTACCATTTAAAGTTTCATCTTCTATAAGAAAAAAATAGAAACTTCTAATTCCCCCTGTAAGAGATGATGCCACAGGAGCCATCTGACTAGGCAATAACTACCTGGCACCAAGTAGCTGTTGAGCCCTATTGGATGACAGTGGTTTTCTCTCCTACTCTACTATCTCCAAACCGTGTTACTCATTTATAGTGGTCTGATTAGACTCTGTGCTCATTTGTGTTCAAAGATCCACCTTCAAGATGCTTACGATATTGACAAATGAAAATGCCAGTGCAAGAATTCAAGGGGCTGATTCATCTCCACTGCTGAAGTGATGAATTTCAGAACCACCAACAGTCCTCTGGGAACATCAGTGGCGATTACCTCGATGAGGTTAACAGATGTGGGATAGCCGTGCCCCCCCCCCACACACACACACACTGTGGGTGGCACAATTTCACCAGCTGGGATCCTGAACACAAGCAATCACAGCTCTCTGCTTCTTGGCCCTGGATGCGATATGGCCAGCTCCCCTTCCTGCCACTGTGGCCAAGTGAACTGTGACTCAGGATGAGATGGCCCTTCCTTGTTTTTGTCTGGGTATTTTATAACAGTAACAGGAAAGTAACTAAAACAAAGGTATGGAAACAACACAGGAGAAAGGTCAGTGATCCATGATATGGCACCTCAAGTAATGACTATATTAGGTAAGACGCAAAGGGAGGCACAAGGCTAGAAAGGTGAATGAAGACAACACAGTGTTACCTAAACTTTGTGGGTACATGAACTGCATATATTAAGCAATCCCAAAATTCATGGAGAAAAATAATCCATATTAAAGTTACAATTACCATGCAAACCAACTCAGGGAAGGAAAAAAAACTTATTTAGTTATTCATGGCAAATATCTTTTGCATTCCCACGATGTACCCAGCTCTGGAAATAGAGAAGAAATATAAGGCCTCACTAGGTACAATCTAAAAAAAAAAAAGTATCAACATACTTGCACAAAATTCACAAGGTGTTCTTGCAGCTGTATATTTTTAAAAGAATGTATCTTTTAAAACTACCTTTTTTCTTCTTTCTCCGGACTTCAACATATGGTAATAGTGCATAGGTGTGCTATATGTAAGCAAATACACATGTTGCAAAAATTCACGGAGTTTTATGAAGCTAGAACATTCCGAATTAGTAAACTCTGCTTGCCCCTATTCTTTTATTTGCAAAACAAAGATTTTAATAGGCGTCGAGGACGTGCCAGGCGTATACGCTGAGCCAGAAGACAAGATTCTGTGCGTAGTGATGACGGCCTCAACCGTCCTGTAAACAAAATTAAAACACATACCAGACATACGGAATTGTACTATTTAATGTTTTCGGGTTATTCTGTGGTCAATGTGTTTTCCTGACTGGAAGAGAAAGATCCAGATGACTGGAGAAGTCGAACGAGGCGCCTCACAGTCGAGACATAAAAACACACTCAATGCACACGCGTCCCCACCGCATTACCCAGAGGCAGCGCGGCTGAGAGCAGGGTCCGGGGCCAGCGCTGCAACCCGGCCGCGCGACGAGGAGTCCAGTCACTGGGCTAACGAGGCCAGTCCCCAGTCTCCGCACGTCCACACGCAAGTCCCGCCCCAAGCCTCGGCTGACAAAACCCCCAAACACCGCCAGAACCGCAGCTCTTTAACGCGTGACTCCAGCGACCCCGGCGCTGCCGCCCTCACCCGGAAGCCCCGAAGTCCCGACACCGCCCCTTACCGCAGCTCGCCTCTCCGACGATCACGGAAGTACTCGGGAGCTCCTCACGGAGGCGGGGTTGCCTTCAAGGAGTACTTCCGGGTCAGGCATCCGCTGGGGCGGAAAGAGCTGCCACCGGTGAAGTGAGTCCATACACCGTTCAGGTAGAGATCGGAATGCTTGGGGCTGGGCGCGGAGAGTACGGAGATGTCCGTCCTCCGTGAAGGCCCAGTGTGGGTGTGGGGCTTCAGCCATGAAGTATTTGCAGAATCCCGGAGAGGGCCAGCGACGCCAGTCATCCCGGGAAACCAGTGAAGACCCTGCCCTCAGCTCACTGCTAAGGTGCTGGGGAAGGGAGACCATCAACAGTGGTATCCGAGGTGGTAGTGAAGTGCTTTCTCGAAATTTAAATGACGTGATGGAACGGAACTGAATGAGGAAGTGAAAAGGAGGAAGCCTCTGCCTACCCGGTGCAGGAGTAGCGCTCTGCAAAAAGAATAGCAAAGGGCAGCAACACAGAGGGAGGGAGATGAGAATAGAGACCTAGGCACTGAGTCTTTGTCAGGGCAGTGACAAGGAGTTTGACTTCTGGTTTGGGGCTCGGTGGAAAGTTTAAAAGTTTCTTAGCGGGAGGGTGACGTGCTTTTGATCTGTAGTTTTAGAGTTGCTCTATCTCGTCGTTCCGCTTGTCCCTGACTGACTTCGAACCAGGAACGCGTTTTTCAGGATGGGGATACCTGAAGCTCAAGGAGGCAAAGACTTGCTCTCAGGTGTGCAGATCTTGTTCTGGTGTGTGGCTCAGTGGTAGTGTGCTTACCTGCGTGCAAGGCCATGGGTTTGATCCCTAGCACCTAAAAACAAAGGTTCCAGATTTCCTCCTTCTGTTCAGTCTTTTATATCAGTGTCCAGATGTGATTCCTAACCCCCCCCCAAAATTGTTCTTTATTTTCGATGATAATTCTTTAAGTTTGGGTACAAAGAAGTTACCGGGGTCCCTACCTAGAGGAAATGCCTATTCCTTTGAATTAGTGTTACAAGTTAAGGCTAGCCTTGGCTACATTGTGATTTCTAGGCCAGTGAGAGCTGAATAACCATATCCTGTCTCAAACAAAAGCATCTGGTCAACAAATAAACTAAAAGTATAAACTGGATTTCTTCTGGTTTTCTTCTGTAAAGGAAAATGTATAGATAGGAGTATATCTTGGTCAGCCAGTAACTGACTTATTTTTTGCACGTTGTCATTAATATAGCAACAATGGTGATATTTTTTTATCTTGCAATTCCATTACACTAACGTATCAAGAATTTCAGAAGGTTTTGTTTATGTAGATTACAACTACTGGAATATCTCCGTGTAAGAAATCAAAATAACTCTCAAAAAATAGCTTATTTTAGAATAGTAAGCTCATTAAATGATAACTAACATTTCTATAAGGAATAGTTTCCAGTTGGAGGTGCTGGCATTTGTCTGTCAGCCCAGCACTTGGGAGACAGAAATGCAGGCAGGAGGAGGAGCTCAAGTTGATTTGGGGCACAAATTTGAGGCCAGTCTGGCCTTCTGCTAGTTTTGTTTTCTCAAAAATAACAAAAATACAATTTCCCTAAGGGCTTGACTTCCTAGAATACAGCTTGGTTCTGGTTTCTCCTGTGTTCTCTTGAAGTATGAATATCATTGTATAATCTTTAGAAAAATTTTGGCGCATGTGAGCAGGGACCTGAAATCGTTTCAGGTACACTCAAGACTCTGTTCCACATGTGGGGATTGTTGGATTACAGTATTGTCATGACAATTAACAGCTATATTGTGCATCTGGGAGAGGCCAGAACTCCACGTCTTTAACACGAACCATAGAGTAATTTTCTCAAGTTGAGTTTGCAAAGCCATTTATAGATCAAATTCTCTGGAGTGAAATCCCTAGAGGAAAAAGGCCAAAACAAAAGGCCGTTTTCTTCTCCTCAGATCTCTTTATAAACAGTTTCCAGAGCCTGAGGATGGGAAGCTAGTTGGAAGGTTTGGAATGGACACCTTTCCTCCTCCCAGATTGATGCTCATCTGAACTCCAAATGTTGCACCCTTCCCCAGGAAGTAGCCTTCTGAGAATGGCTGAGGATTTTCAGACAAGCTTCTGAACAGAGAGACAGGGAATCTGATGAGTCTTACTGAACTTTTAACTTTCAGGGTGCTAGAGACTTGACCAAGCAAAGAAAGTCAGAATAAAGAGGGCAGGAGGAGAGTTTGGGTAAATAGGTTTCCTGAATAACAGGAGATAGGAACTGCAGGTAGAATCTTCATGGAAAGATGTTGCTGCGGGGGAAGGGAAATGGTCACCAAAAGGAGCAACTAGAACCAGAACATTAAGTTGAAATTTAGAGATAGTAAACAGGAAGACACACATAATTGAAGCTTGCAGGCTGGATACATTGTGCTGTTTTAAACAAAGGAGGGGATAATACTGGAATCATCCTCCAGATAGAGAAACTTAAGAGTTCTAGAGCACATCTGAACAAAGAGCATACCAAAGTCTAATCATGGTACTGCAGGCAGCTTGTGCATGTGTGTGCTGCTGCCTTACATATTCAACTCTCAGAAGTTAGAGCTGCTAACTGGAGTTTTAAGGTTATCTCTTGGATAGTGAAAAGTCCCGTAATAGATTTTGTTTTACAGTATTGGGATAGATCACAAAGAGTTAGATTGAGTGTGGTACCCAGATGGGATAAAAGGACTGTGATCTGGGTAGACACAGTTCACTTAACTGGAAAATACCTAAAAAATGTAATAGCAGCAGCATGTGTTTATAATGTACCCACATCTGTGCTTTCAGGCATTCCAGCATCATTATTGTTAATAATCTCATTCAATAGATGTGAAAACAAAGGCTTTTCCAGCCTCGGCTTCACCCAGAGCAAGGACTGAGTACTTGTAATTCCAGAGCCCATTCTTTTAGCCTCTAAACTACATAGTATTATAATTTTGGCATTACAGAACTAGAAGGATTGTGTGGATACCCTCTAAGCTGTGTGTGTGTTGGACAAGTAGGTCTGGGGTTACCATGTAGGGTTGTTGGATCTACTGAGTTAAAGATATGGTGAGGTTTTTCTCAGTTTCAAACTAAGGAGGGAAGAAAATGGGGTGGAGAGGCCCTGATTCTAACTCAGCATGTTTCATGAATATCTTGCCATCTACTCACAGTCACTGTTCTGTCAAAATGGAAAAAGTCAAAATGATGCTGGAATTTAAACAAAGTTCCAAAAAGGATGAATCAAATGTTTTTTGTTGTTCCAGAAAATATGTTGACATTTGAGTTAAGGTTGCCCATGTGTCTAAAGGTAGGGTGGTGGGCTCCAGGACATGACTGGAAATATAGACTAAAAACATTTAAGTAAATGACCCTCAAAATGATGACCTCTTTTTGAATAATAGTAACTTTAAATATGTGTGCATTTACATCTATGCACATATAGATCTAGTCAGTGTGTATATTTGGGAACAGGCAGTGTGTGCCGTGGTGCATGTGTGAAGGTCAGAGGACTGCTGTGAAGAGTCAGTTCTCCCTTCCTACCTTTATGTGGGTCCGAGGGTGGAACTCAGGTCTTTGGGCCTGCTCAACGGGTGTCTTTACCCACTGGGCCATCTCTTTGGCCCCAGAACTAACTGTAATGTCACAAATACTCATAACAGCACTGGCAGTAAGCAGCACAACTGTGTTTGCTCTTTGCAGTGGATGGAGGGTACATGCAAGCTGCTCTCCATTTGTTTCCTTTTTTGCCAGCTCAGAATGCCACTTTGTCAACTGTGGCAGTTTGTAGGCACACCTCTGCTTTGCACATGTGACTGGAGGCAGAGCAGAGCAGATACACTGTAAATACAGCAAGGAGCACTTAATTATGGAGAATAAGACATTGGTATTCTGCTGTAATTGGAGTGAAAAAGCATTGCCATCTGGACACCAGTTTTCTCCCCCTTGACTTATCCCAGAATGATTTCTGTAAATAGCAATTTCCTCAGCCAACTTAATACTGAGTCCCCAGAACATAAGTCAGCCACATTTCTTCCTTGTTTGCTTCTGTTGAGAATCAGAGCCGAATGGAAATATTTCTTCACTCAAAGTTGGCAGGAACAGCAGCCAAGCAGTCTGTCTGGTATGACAGTGAGGGCTCTTCTCTTCCTGACTTTTAAAATAATAGTCAGTATTCAGAATGGTTTTCTAGGGTAAGATCATCCACATTTCTGCTTATTCATGATCCTAACATGTCAGCTGCTACACTGAGAATAACAGGCATGGTGTTGGAAGTGACAAATTTAAAATTGGGTTGCACTCTTGAAATGAATCCCTCTTTTTTTCTTGCATTCACAACACATTCATTGTGCTTCCCTGTGGGGATATGTTTCAAATTTAATAAAAACCAGTCTGGAATATCAGAAGACAGAGCCACCTCTTCCAGTCTTTGAGGTTTTTTTGTTTGTTTTGGTTTTTTTTGGGGGGGGGTTGTTTGTTGGGTTTTTTTGTTTGTATTGTTTTTTCCAAGACAGAGTTTTCTGTATAACAGCCCTGGCTGTCCTGGAACTTGCTTTGAAGACCAGGCTGGCTTTGAACTCACAGAGATACTTTTGCCTCTGCTTCCCAATTGCTGGGACTAACATTGTGTTCACCATTGCCTGCCTGGGAACCTGGAACTCTCTCTGTAAACTAAACTGGCCTCAAACTCAAATTTGCTGGGATTAAGGGCGTAGGTCACCACTTCCAGATATTCCCTGTGCTGGGATTAAAGGTGTGAGTTACCAACTCTCTGATCCTCCTAGACTGACTGTGGGTAGATCCCTCTGATACCTCAGACTGGTTTCAGGACTGCTCATGTCATCAGTGTGGGTGGGGGGGGGGGGGGTGTGCAAGGGGCGCATGTTTGTGTTTGTGTGTGTGTGTTCAACTGTTTCTACCACCAGCTTCCAAACTAATTTTTAAATTCCTGAGTGGATGGGACAGAGTCTGAATTACCTGAGCAACACTTGTAGCATTGGCCACTTCACATATGACAGGTCCCTGATTTAGTTGATAAGTTGAGCAGTGACAGGTTGCTAACCTCTGTCATCACTGCTGTTGACAAGGGCACAGTCACTGGATGGAGTTTTGGTCTCAGGTAGCAGAAACCACCGAAGCTAACTTAAGATTTCATTTGAGGGATAAGCCATGAGTATCTGAGTCCTCACTCCCCTTCTGCTGTCATCACCTTGGACTTTTACCACTGTTGTCTACAGCTACTCAACATCTCCTACCTGAAGTGTGTCTCTCTATACTCTATTTTGAAAGGGTTTATGAACCCCTAGCCCACACATGGCTTTGTCAATATAAAACAAAGACTACATGTGTGGGCCACAGGGCCCTTTGCTCAGAGCACCCCATAATGCAGTGGTTCTCAAATTTCCTAATGTTTGTCCCTTTAATACAATTCCTCATTTTGTGAGTGACCCCCAATCATAAAATTGTTTTTGTTGCTACTTCATAACTGTAATGTTGCTACTGTTATGAATTATAATGTAACTATTTGATATGTAACCCCGTGAAAGGGAAGTTCAACCCCCACAGGGGTAACATCCCACAAGTTGAGAACTGCTGCCATAAGGAGAATAATTGGAGGTGAATGATAACAGTAATCACTGGTGACCACAGCTCTGCTTCTGTTAGTTTTACAGGGCTCGATCTTTCTCCTATCCTTGTTTGCAAAGTAAGCCTTAATGATATGTAGCTTTAATTTTAAATAAAATCAAATAAAGATATTTATTTATGTAAGGGGGGGAAGTCATTGGTACCAAGCAATTTTACAGGAACAGCATGTATGAGCGTCTTTCCCTCCTCCGTGGCTCTTCTCATCATCCTCTTGTTCTGTCCCTGTTTTCCAGTGTAGGCTAAACAAAGCTGTCTCAACCCCTGCAATATCTCCATTCTAAATCCCAGTAACAAAGGCTGACATAGTCCTACCCAGGCAAACATAGGCAGGACCTGAAAAGGGACCCACAGGATAAGTGGATCATGAGGAAGCTTGCCTGCCACAAATGCAGGACACAGTAGTATGACATATCATGCCTCCTTTTGACTCATGTCATTGCAAAATACTGATTTGTGGTGCGATCATAAGAAAAGTGATGCTTTGAATTTCAGTGGTGCCTCCCCACCCCAGATTGTTATGGCTTGTAGTATTCTGAGTAAAGATGCTTGATGGTGTAACTGTCAGATAGTATGCCTGTAAGCACTCTAAAGAACCATCAGCAATAATAACTAGAGCACATTTAGTGCGTGTATTGCTGGGCTCTGTTTTATGTGAATTATTCTAGTTGTCACTCTCCTATAAGAATAGGTACTATTGTGTTTCCTACTTTAAAGATGAGGGGACAAGACACGGGCTTTAAGTTCTTTGTAAAAACTACAGGACTGGTTAGAATCCAGGCCTGAATGCCTACCTAGGAAATAGGGCTCAAGTTTACACTCTGCACCTCTGCCCACCCTGGCTTTATCAGATTGCAGGCATTCAGTTGTACCAATGCAGAAGAAGCCAGAGCCAGGATGGAATGTAACAGCTCAGCTCTGGGTAAGAAGTGTTCCAGCAGTCTAGAGCACCATTAACAGAGCTGTCAGAGAGGAAAGGAACTTTGGTGCCTCTTAATGTCAGCCCAGAGACCCTTGCCCAAAATTACCCAGCATTTCAATC
This sequence comes from Phyllotis vaccarum, assembly GCA_033318265.1. Classification (NCBI taxonomy): domain Eukaryota; kingdom Metazoa; phylum Chordata; class Mammalia; order Rodentia; family Cricetidae; genus Phyllotis; species Phyllotis vaccarum. The sequence goes on along the minus strand of JARWLC010000003.1, from coordinate 24,279,770 downwards.
CAAGCCCAAGTCAGATCTGTATTTTTAACAGCTCTCTGAGTGATGATAATACTTGGATGGATTTCAGTTCCTGAATTTGGTCTTTTTTTTTCAACTTCCACATTTTTCCTCTAGTACTAATGAAGAAGTTGCAAGTCCCTGTACACTTGAAAATATAAAAATAACAACACAGTGTTATACACTCTAGAGGTATTGTTCCCTGCTTCAAGCTCAGAAATGAACACCCACCATGTTTATAGGGAAAACAAAATCCAAACCCAGAAGCTCTTCACAGCTCTAGTCTGTACCAATTCCTTTTCACTTCATACCCTGGCACCTCCTTTCTCTCTACCTTAACTAGAACCGAGTTTCAGCATAGAGGCCCACATTCTCATCTATTTACATTTCTACTGACCACATACTAGGGACCAACCTGTCAGAGGACATAATCATGCTTGATGCTACCCAAGGAGAAAATGCAGACTCAGACATAGTGCTCTATTCACTGCAAAAGCCTCTTCAGGAGCTAAATAATGCAGTAGACCTGAGGAATGGGAAAATCAAGAATGGAACTGCTCAGGCAGAAGGCCAGGGAGCAAGCGAAGAGCAGAGCGATCACTGGTCAGGAGATACACAGGAAAGAGCCACAGGTGTAATGACAAGTACAGCTCATGTCCAAACTCAGGAGGCAGAGACTGCTGGATCCTCATTCTAGATGGAAAGAAACTGGGATGGACTGGGGATTGTAATGACTGGGATAAGTAATGGAGATACCTGTTCCACAGCAGGAATGGAGTAGTCAGGAGACATGGCTCACTTGTGGAGTGGGCACTGACTGAAGAAAAGAACACAGCAGGGGAACAGACCTTCCTACAGAGCTAGGCTACAAAGATATAATGGGTATTCGTTTCTGAGTCTGAAGCAGGTGGCCGTAACTCTGGATTGAGGCATTTTTATACTCTACCATGCAGGTGATTTTATCCACAGAAGTGGTATACAGTTTCCCTTTAAAATAAATATACAAAAATAAGATGGGTACCTTTAAAGGTTTTGCTTTAGTAAAAAGTATGGCAGTTGAGTGAATGACATTTCAGTTTGATTCAGATGAGCTTTGGGAACTTCCTGTCCAAGTCAGGAGGAGAGCTTGGAACATTCACCATGAGAACTCCTAGTATAGTAGAAGAACAAAGTTATGTCTGTTAGATATTGCTCACCCTCAGTGTCCAAGAGCCTGAAGCTTCCACTAGCACACAGCCTGTTCCTGGTCCTCATCAGTGTCTGTGCCTGTTAACTCAGTTATTAAATCAGACTTTCCCATTAACTTCCGGTATGATCCTAACAAGCCGTCACTGTGAAGTCGATAAATTAAGCTAAAGTGTTTATTAAATGCCCAAGGCTGTTTTCTTCAGTGTCATTTTAGTGGGTTTTTAAGAGGAAATGGAAGTAAACACGTTTAATCTATCATCTAGAGCCAAAGTCCGAAGTTTTTGTTTTATTCTAATAGACTACCCTTAAATTTTAAAGACTGAGAGTTTTTTAATTGTCATTATTCATTCAATCCTTCAAGAGCTTAATGAAAATTAAGTGACATTTTAATTTTGTAATTCAGACTTTGAGGGTTTAATGGCAAAATACAATGACCCATTAGTTCTATGTTCTGTAGTCAAGCAGCCTTTCTGTGAGTATAAAAGTCTATGAACGTCATCTCCAAAACTGGTTACTGTGGACTTTAGCAAGAAGTAAAGCAGAGTCTCACCACATACTTACAGGAGTTAAATTAACATTTTCCTTGCAAGCTGGTGGTTTAGAGAGTCAAATTAGCAAGAAGAAAATCATAAACATCTGGACTGAGACTAGACTTTTATTTTGACTTTTAGTCATAGTTTATTCTTCCTCCAAATCTAATAGTCTTTCCTTGTAGTTGTATTGTTTCTGCCAACTACACACTCAAGATGTCAGTTTTGTTAGACTTCAGTCTAAGAATTTGTTAATTGTACATACCATTAAATATATTGTTTCGTCTCTTAGCTGTAAAAAAGATGCTATTTTTTTGTGTAATATTCTGAGAGGGAGATGTATAGACTCAGGAGTTAATATCTCTGTTCATGTAGGTCACACAGGTTTTTTTTTTTTGTTTCTGTTTTTTCCTAACAAAACCAGATTCTACCTCAGATGTCCCTGAACTATTTGTTTACTCTGCATACATAGTTGGATTACACAGATTCTGATCTCCATGGTAAGGAATAAGACATATTAGTCACTTTATATACTGATATAGCATATGATAGTGGTGCAGATTGACATAAAAGATTGTTAAACTAAATTTCAGCTCTCATTGGCTCCCCATTGCATAGAAATTGTCCAAGTGAAATGGAATCTCAGCATTTAGAATCAGAAGCATCATTAAAGGGTCTCTCATCCTTCCCTTCAGTGGGCAAATGAGAAAGGAAAGCCAGAGAGAGCTGCTTGCCAAGATGGGGCACTGGCAGCAAGGTTTGGCTGGAATCTAAGTCTCCTGCTTCCTGGCCCAGCTCTGCTTCTCCATCTCTGTGAGGTAGAACTCTGATCATCCCTGATGTCAGCACCTCATGTTTAATCGGTTTCATGTCTGTTCATTTCTGGGGCATGCAGTTTTGCCCCATGATGAGTCTCAGTTGGGTTAACATTGTGTGGCTTTCTTTTAGGCTGACCTCCACACTCATCTTTTTAATTGTGAAAGCCTCAGAACACTCTTGGACAACTTTGGAAAACTTTTCTACCAGCAGCAAGTCATTCACTGCCGTCCTGTTCAACATAGTTATATTTGAGTTTTCCAAATTTAAAGAGGACTGTCTTTGCTTTTCCCATGAAGCTGCACCGTTGCCTGTCCATTTTAGTGGCCGTCACTCTTGTGCCAGCTGCTCTGTTTTTGGAAGATGTGGCTCCACTGGAAGCGAATCAGAGTTCTTACAATGCATCATTTCTCCCGAGCTTTGAACTCTCAGCAGGTTCCTACTCTGGAGATGATGTCATCATAGCCAAAGAAGGAACAAACGTTTCCCTGGAGTGTCTTCTCACGATGGATCAGTATGGAGATGTCCACTGGTACAACTCGAAAGGACGGTGGCTACACGGCAGAGGTAATTCTGTGTGTGGTCAGCGAGGTGATTTAACCTACTTTAGGGGGGTATGCTATACTGAGCAAGAATTGTCCAAGATAAATGTCAAGGGGACTGGCTTCAAGGGGGTTAGGGATACATACAGTTCAATGGTTGAACACTTTCCTAGAATGTACAAAGCCCTGGGTTTGATCCCTAGCATGGGAGTGGGGGAGGGTGGGATGTTGTAGTTAATATCTGTAGTTAAGAACCGAAAGAACAAAATAATTATAATTATTTAACAGAAAAAGGATAGGTATAAACTTAGAAGATAGTCATGTGACGGTCAGCTACTTTTCCTCCTGTTGTTTCCTGCTTTTTTGTTCATTTGTTTTGTGTTGGGCAAAGTATTATCGTTAGCCAGGAATGACTCTGAACTCCAGCTCATCCTGCCTTCAACTCCCAGGTGCTGGGGTTATTGGCATGCACCACCATGCCCAACTTCAGCTCTTTTTTCCCCCCTAACTTAACTTTAATTTGCTTGATAACGAAGTTTCTCTTCTGATCTTTATTTCTGTTTTAAGAATTGCACAGTGATGTGTCACCAAGATAACTCAGTAATAAATAAAGGTACTTGCCATCAAGCCTGGCAACTCTGTACCCACCTCACAGAGATAGAAAACCAACTTTCACAAGTTGTCTTCTGATATGTACACACACATATACACACATACACACACATACACACACACACACACACACACACACACACACACACACACACACACAATTAAAAAGAATTGTACAGTGCTGATCCAGTCAGGGTTGACTTTTCATTGGGATTTATTTTGTTGTTTTCTGTGTGGATCTGTTTGATGCACATCTTAGTCAGGACTAATTCTTTCACTAGCTCTCTGTTAGACCTTTGAAGAGCTAAGAAAATGCCTCAGTGGTTAAGAGTACTGGCTGCTCTTCCAGAGGACCCAGCATCCATTTGGCAGTTCACAGCTGTCCATAACTCCAGTTTCAGGGGGACCAGATGCCCTTTCTGGCCTCTACAGACATGAGGCATGTATGTAGTACATAGACATATGTGCAAGCAAAACATGTATATTCATAAATTTTTTAAAAAATCTTCTTAAGAAAGATGAAGCCTCATGGTAGTGGGGCATGCCCTTCTTTGCAATACTCAGGAGGCACAGGAAGGTGGGTCTTTTGAGTTCATGGGGAATCTGGTTTGCAGAGTGAGAGATCCAGGAAAGCCAGGGCTACACAGAGAAGCCCTGTCTCAAAACAACAAAAAGAAAGATCTTTGTGATAAATACTTGAGTTATAAAATACCTCAAAGAGAAGTTACCATGAAAGCCAAAATGATGAAGTTCCAGGATCCCCATAAGTTAAACTTTCAGGAAACACTCTTAGCATAAAAGATATTTGTTCTTCCTATTGAACTGAAGCAGAAGAAGCAGGTACTGTTTCCTTCTTCAGAATTCATTCACTAAGAAGTAGAGTATGTCTCCATGCTAAGTCTTCTAAGTCTTCTCCTAGCAAACACAGATTGGATCTCCAACACCACACACTTTTGCTTTGGTCTCTTTCCAATTGCTGAAGTAAATACCCTGACAAAGGGTAATTAGGGAGAAAGGGTTTGTTATAGTTTACAGTTCCGGTTACAGTCTGTCATTGCAAAGAAGCCAGTGACAGTAACTCAAAACTGTTGGTTGTCTTATATACATAGTCAAGAAGTAGAGAGTAGTGAAAGCATGCTGCTGCTCAGCTCAATTGCTACAGGTCAGCTTAGTGAGGGTGCCTTTACCCGATGAACTATCTCTCTAGCCCTGTGCTAGGTGCTTTTTAAAAACAACTCCAGTACCTTGTTGTATGAGTTTGATGATAAAAAGTAAGCAACATTTCAATAAAGATAAAAACACATAGACCATCCCCCATAAATAAACATGCCTTATACTTCAGAAACATGTCTCTCTCACATATGAATATGTGCAGCATGGTGTGGACTCATATACATGGATGAGCATGTCTATGAAAGATTGGATTTTGAGTTTATGAATGCTTGGTGTCTGGTTGTGAGAAGGAAATGCTGACCTGGGACAGTCAGGAAGACCCATTTTCATTGCTGGTTTTATGCTGGGCACGGCAATCTACTCCTCTTTCTTCCTTCCTTTCTATTTGTTTTACCAAGATTGAAACAATAGAGCCTAACAGACAAGCTCCAGTACTTTTATGAAAAGGAGAATACTGTCAGGTAGTTGGTCTGTCTGTAACTTTTTTTTCATTTCTGTTGTATTTATTAGGTGGAAAATGGTTGGTTTCTGATAACTTCCTAACTATCACCAATGTAGCCTTTGATGACCGTGGGCTCTATACATGTGTCGTCACCTCTCCAGCTCGTGCCTCCTACTCAGTCACCCTCCGTGTGATCTTCACCTCCGGGGACATGAGTGTCTACTATATGGTTGTCTGCCTGATCGCCTTCACAATCACACTCATCCTGAATGTCACTCGACTGTGTCTTATGAGCACCCATCTCCGAAAGACAGAGAAGGCCATCAATGAGTTCTTCAGGACTGAGGGGGCTGAAAAACTCCAGAAGGCCTTTGAGATAGCAAAGCGCATCCCCATCATCACCTCAGCCAAAACCCTGGAGCTTGCCAAGGTCACCCAGTTTAAGACAATGGAGTTTGCCCGCTACATTGAAGAACTGGCCAGAAGTGTCCCTCTCCCACCCCTTATTCTGAACTGTCGAGCCTTTGTTGAGGAAATGTTTGAGGCTGTGCGAGTGGATGACCCTGACGATATGGGGGATAGAATCAAGGAGAGACCTGCCTTGGATGCTCAAGGTGGCATCTATGTGATTAACCCAGAGCTGGGACGCAGTAACTCACCCGGTGGAGATTCAGATGATGGCTCTCTAAGTGAGCAAGGCCAGGAGATAGCAGTGCAGGTGTCTGTCCACCTTCAGTCAGAGACCAAAAGTATTGGGACAGAGTCTCAGGACAGCAGTCATTTTAGCACTTCTGATGATCCTGCACCTGCTGAGCGTGTGACAGCTGACAGTTTGCCCAGTGCTCAGGAAAAGAGCCTGCTGTGAGAACATAGCATTATTACAAGATGACCAGGAATTGCCAAAGTCCTTGTGAAAAGACAACGTTTTTCTGATGTTTGGTCATTTTCTTTAAGGTTGCTGAAGTGATGTGTGCTAAGATTGAAAGGCACCTGAGCTGTTAACACAGTGAGACTTCTTTTCTGGTCACAGTTGTTCTTCGGCTTACATGTGACACACTGAAGCCCGGGTTTCCCCATTAATGAAATGAGGGATTTGTTTTTAATGAGTTATGTCTGGCCCAACAACTCCTTACCTGTAGCACTTCTGAACCAGCCTATTACTAGATCTATGGTCCCTCTCTTGGGACTTTATTCTGCTCTCTGGTTGTCTACACCAGTACCACGTATGGAGATGCTCTGCCGTGGGGAGTGAGCAGTCACATGTGCTGGAGCAGATCTTTTCAGTGGGGCACCACTGTGTTGCACAGAACCAGAGAGTAAATTGCCATTAGAAAACTATTCTCACTGGGTGTGGTAGCATATGCCTTTGATCCCAGCACACAGGGAGGCAGAGACAAGCAGATCCCTGAGTTCAAGGCCAGCCTGGTCTATGGAGCAAGTTCCAGGACATCTAGGGCTACACAGAGAAACCCTGTCTCGAAAAACAGAAGGAAAAAGAAAAGCAAAAAACACTCCCTGTGAGAAATGTCTCCTTTTGGGGAGTACATCCTGTCTTTTTAGCTTACCAAGACCTTCAGTCCATCGAGGCTGGCCTCGATGTCCCCAAGGAAGAACGTTCTGAGTGTAATCAAGTCATCTCTGGCAGATCATCAGTTTTGATATTTTCTAATAATGTCTCAGGCTCCTTCTTAAATGTACTGAATTCCAGGTGGGCTCTGGGTCCAGAACTGCAGAACCCACTTTAGAGAAAGCTCAGCAACACTCCTGCCCTCTGTGGTCCTCAGCCTGGTGCTAAAAGTGATAAGCTCTTCGTGTCTTGTTGAGACTGATCATTGCTGGTATTTTTCTTCAGATACATCCTTTTGAGTGAGGGCTGCATTTGTAACCTTTGTAGAAGCCCTTACCTGAAATCAGATGAGATCATTGTGTTCAGTGAGTTACTGTATTAAAACAGATAATCCAGACATGAGGGAGGAGATGATGGGTAGTGGCACCTGGTTTATCCAGGTACAGTAAGCACCGAAGCTGCTACTTCCTGCCTGGCCAAGAGTGACATGAAAGATTATAAATAATCTTCATAATCATCTCCTCAGCTGCAGGAAGCTCTTGTAGAATTTTAACATCATGGCCGTGGAGCTCATGATGCTTCACTTCATTTGGCTTCTGGTTGTGGAAGCATTGCTTGAATTAGAAGATCCTGAGGGAAATGTACAGAGGAGGTGTTCATCAGAATTTAATTTGAACTGTCATGCAAACAGGACAAACAGGTAGTGTAAACAGTGAACTCGGTGCCTGCCTTTGTGCACACTATCAAATATGACACCTCTGCTCCGAACAGCATGAACAAATCAGTGTGCAGGTGGCATATGGGTAATATGGTAATGCTGCCTTTTCTATGGCTCAGGCTGTTTCCATGGAAACCTCCAGAGCCAAACAAAAGCTACCAATCACTTAACCAAAAAGCTTCCCTTGGTTGAGAGATGTGTATTTCTTTAAGGAAAGCTGTTTTTGTACATTTGGGTGCAGAACAAGGGCTCTTGAACATATCCTAAATTATAGAGTGTTTTTCCTTTTTGCACTGTTCTCTGGACATCTTAAAATTTTTAAAAATCTCTTCTGTGGGGTCAGTCTCCTGAATGTCCCTCAGATCTGCAGTCCCTCACTTGATAAAGCAAGCTTGGGGTCACTTCCTACAATGAAGTTTTGTTGCCTTAATGCTAGTTTTACACCACATGTTCCTAGAAGGAACGTTAATGTCTTGAACTTTAAGGTAGGCGCATTTAATGACCAGAGTTTCAGAAAATGGTAATTTGCAAAAATGGGAAATACCAAAATAGTTGGGTAAGCTCACATAATGCATACAGGTCACTCGACTGTAGCCCGAGCCAGTCATCACAGAAACATAAAACAGGCACTGGGTTGGTGGAGCACCTGAGAGGCAGCAAGATTTCAAGACCCTGTCTCAGTATACTAACCACTGGACGTGGAGCTGGGGGAGGGTCACTCTTTGTGCATGCGCTAAGCCTGGACTCGATCCCACCCACTCGATCCTCCCTGGTGGCCGAAGCAACTGTCCTGCGTTAAGTTCCATCACCACAGCGTAGGTCAAACTCAGGAGGGGTGGCAGATTGCAAAGCTGCTGTTCAAAGTGAAGAGGACAATTGTGAATATGTTCTGTGTCTAATCAAACCAAACAGACTTAACAGGTTCATCTGTTTGTGAACCCTTCACCTCAGCTGTTGTTACCAGCTGGTTTCTTTATCTTTTTGTCTGGCTGGATTTTCCAGGTTAGTTGGGGGGGGGGGGTTACTTTTTGTTTTTTTAATGCCTTTAGGCAGCAAAATGTGTCTAAAAGAGGTCTGTGACCATACTGTGAATTTTGTATTGCCATTGAATGAATTTGAGTGTCCTTAAAGAATTAAGTAGAGGCTTTGTAACATAAATCTACCAAAAGTTGTGGTTTAAGCATCCTCATGTATCCTCACATGCACTGATGCCCTGTTGTATTTAGTTTGGTAGCCCCAGTCCTCACGTTCATGTCTGCTAGAGTTTAGATATTCTTTATAAAGCAGATCTCACCATACTGTCCAACCTGGCCTCACATTTGTGATCCTCCAGGCTTAGCCTTCTGAATATGAGGATTACATCATGACTGCCGTGCTGGCTTTCATCTGCCTTCATCTCAGTATATAGCCTAGGCTGCCCTTGAACTTAGAGCAATCCTCTTGTTTCTGCCTCCCAAATGGTGGGGTTACAAATATGTGCTACTGTGCCTGACTTTTAGGCTTGATTCTTGAGTCAGGCCCAGTGAGTTTGTCTATTTCCTGTCCATTACATTGATAAAAGCATCATCAGGATGGATGAGCACAGGACAATTGTAAGAAAGCCCCTCTGCTGCTTTGCCCCCTTCCATGGGCTTAAAGTCAAGTTCCCCATCCGCATGGCACCTCTTCAGTCCCCTAACCTCAGTGGCCCTTGGGCTTTCTATATACCTTGCATGTGGTTTTACCCGACAGCCGACTAAGCTGGGTCCCTGACTGTCCCAGGAGGCTGCATGCTTGCTATCTAGAGCTCAGCTCAGCTCAGTCTTCCCACCTGGTTAAAAACATGACAACACTAAGCCTCATGAAAACTTCTGGGTGCTTATGGACCTGTCTCACAAAAGGAAATGAGTGTTGTTTGCTAATAGCTGTGTCTCAACAGTTATTTCAATAAAAACTTGAATTTAAAAAGTCAGAGTTGAATGTTGTACCTTAAATGGAGTGTCTACTTGAGTCCACAGAGTAGGTTTCTTCTCATATATGACCCAGTTTGAGCTCTCTTCAGATTTATTTTGTGCATGAGTATTTGCTCGCACATATGTCTGTGCAGCACAGGTATGCCTGGTACCTGAGGAGGTTAGAAGAGAGTGTTAGATCCCCTGGAACTAGAGCTGTGGGTAGATGACTGGGAACCGAGGTCCTCTCTAAAGGCAAGTGCTCTAAACTACTTAGCCACCTCTCCAGCCCCTGACGTCTGATCTTGATGATTGTCGATAGAGAGTGAGTTTGAATGCAGTGTGATTGTTCCAACACAACGTTCTCTGATCTGTGTGGCGCCATGAGCCCACTTTGGTGGGTACCCTCCCCACGGCAAACGAGCAGGTATCTGTCACTCTGGGCCTAAACAGCACAGCTTCCCACTTCTGACGTTACACTCTCATGACCAGAAAGCAGATCCATCAAAGGCCCAGGGGTCAGAGGACTGGTGTGTGTGGTGTATCGTATTCATGAGCTTCAGCAGCTGAAAGTATTGTCTCTGAGAGAAGTGTAGTGTTAGTGCACTTCTCTCAGAGCCAGCAGAAAAAGAGAAAAGGCAAGGATGAAACATACAGCTCATTACTTAAGTGCCACAGGTTCCGTTGAGTAAAGATTCAGCCCTGACTTTCAGTGGCAAAAAAAAAATTATCCTGATGCCACCACTGTCTTTGTAGTCAAGGATGGATGGATGGGATTTGATGTTAATTGTCTTGAGGAGTAAATTTAAATTCAGCATGGAATTCCACCACACACTTCAGCACTTATTCACCAGTGTTTCTCAATTCCAGCACAGGCAGTTCAAGGGCTTGGGCCTGTTACTGAGGACTTGACTCCTAGACTCCTCCATTCTTGTGTGTGGCTTTCATTCCCATGGTCCCAAGATGTGATAGTTGGGCTCTAGAAGAAGCTCATGAGGAAGCAATTTATTTTAGAGATGATTCTAGAAATGCAGGGAAGTAAGACAAAAAGGAGAAAGAAGCCAATATAAGAACATTCCAGAGTGGGTTACTGCTATGGGTACCCGGTACTTGGTCTTCATATCTAGGCCAGGAAACTGGGATATTTGCCCTCCAAAGAATCTGTTCTTAGTTACAAGCTGTCCTTAGGGTCTCTTTAACAGATGACTGTCAGTAGGTGATGGCAGGGATTTATAGGCAGGGTGCCAACAGCACGTGCTAATAGGACAACCCTTGTACTTCCAGCATGGCTCTGCATGCAGGGTAGAGAGAGGAGCAGATGGTCAGAGGGCAAAAGACAGCAGCTGACTCTGTACTTTTTTTTTTTTTTTTTTTTTTTAATCAAGAAAGCAATGGACTTCCCGAAGCTGTACCCATGTGCTACCCAGCAGCACCCAGAACTGGGTTAGGGTGTATTCCCTGTTGTCACCAAAGACCTGGCAAAGGGCCCCTAAGAAAGGAAGGGTTGTTAGGGTTCTTGTGAGGATACAGTCCATCCTAGTGGGGAGGGCATGAGGCAGGAGCTTGCTCACCTGAGCAGATGATGGGAGCAGAGACACGGATGGTAGTGCCAAGCTACCTTTCTCCTTTATCCTCTTCTACCCCATCCAAGCCCCAGCCTATGAAATGGGGCCACCCACATCCAATCAGCTAATCCTCTCTGTAGACACCATTACAGAGGTCTGCCTCACCTAGCTGGGTGATTGGTTAAATATATTTCTGTGTCATTGAATGGGTTTCTTTTTTAATTTTTCTTTATTATTCTTATATTTATTTTTTTAGTATCTTATATTTCCTAGATCTTTAGTTTCAGAAATTTTGGGAAGGATTTAATTTCATATTTTTAACTGATTAATGCAATTCTTCTTATCTTCACTGCCTGAGTTTCTTAATTTTGTCTCTTCTTATGAGGCTTGCCTCTGTAGTTCCTGTTTGCAGTCCTAAACTTTTTATTTCAAGAATTCCCTCAATTATATTTTTCTTATTTCTTCCATTTTGATTTTGAGGGTTGAACAGCTTTATTCATTTCCTTCAAATGTGTGTTTTATATTACTTGATTTTATTAAACATTTTATTTCCTCCAATTGTATGTATTTTCTAACTTTATTGGATTTATTCATTGATTCATTAAGGGCCTCTATCAGCTTCATACAGCTGGTGTTAAGATCATTTTCTGGTTCTTCATCAGTATTAGAATATTTAAGCCCTGCTGTGTTAGAATAGCTGATTTCTGGTGGAGAATTCTTGCCCTGGCTGTTATTGACTAGCTCTTATGCTATCATCTAGGTGTCTGGGTTTGGAATGATTATAGGTCAGGAAGTATGTGTGGGTGTCATGTTTTTCAGTTTGTTTCCTGTTTTTCCAGAGTACCTAAGCTTTGTGCTCCCTGATTTATTGGCCTGCTCTCCTGGTGTGTTTATAGAAAATCCCTGCTGGTGTTGGTGGCTGGGCTGCAGCAAAAGTTGGGGGAGAGTAATGTTAGAGAAGATGATCTGTGGGATCCAAAGTAGATGCGCACAGGGCAAACAGATGCTTCAGCTAGTGAATTGCTGCAGCACGAGGAACCAGCATAGGGAATTTTATCCGAGAGAATGAATTTCACCTCTGCCTTTGATCCTGTATTCCTACCATTTACCCACAATGATCCCTGAAACTCATGAGGAGACTGAGTTATAGATGTTGCTTTAAGACTGAATATTTCTAGTCACTTAATCTTTACACCTTCGTCAGATATGTATCACTGTGTCAATCACAATCTACTTCAACTACAAAGAAGAAATTTGAAGGATAGGAGGTTCATTGCTTTATGAATATAATGGTAAATAATTTTAACTCAGTTTAGTTCTCTCTCCACTTAGCTTCATAATAGTAATTCATGTTTTCAGTGCCCCATGTCCTGTCTATTCTCAAGTTCTTAGTTTCTTCTTTTCTCTATTTTTTTTCTATGTGTGTGTGTGTGTGTGTCTCAGTGTGAGTGTATGATTATAATATTGAAGTGTAGTAAATTTCCATGTATTTTGCAAAAGGTCTTTTGTTACATTTATCTTTTTTCTTTTTCCCTTCTTTACCCTCACCACTGATTCCATTTTAAACCTCTTCATATCTATGCATTTTATGTCCCCTCTTATGCTGTTCCCATGGTATTTTATTAATTTTAGTAATCTTATTAGAGATTAAAATTTAAACATGTAACTAACTAAATAACATGTAATTAACTAAATAAATAAACCCTCAAAATTAGTTTATCTTTTAACATGGTTCTAATTTGATCCTCTTCCCAAGAGTTCACCATATTTGGTTGTGAAAGTGTCTAATACTTCTCTTTTCTTATGTTTGACTTTTTACCAAGCTTGGTGATTTTGTTCAGAGTTATAAAATAGAAGGATTCTTTGGATGTCAGCAGTATTATACATTTTGATGTTTATTTCTAAATCAACCCGGGTAATGACACCCAAGTTATTTTCTTGCCCATTAGTGAACATTGTACCCTATGCACGCATGTACACTTTCATATTAATATACATGCAAAATGAAAAATTAAAGATTATGAATAGCAAGTAGTAAGAATGTCTAGGAATTCATTATTATAAAGGAATTTTGTTGCTAGAAGGAAAGCTGATTTTTGCAACTTAAGTGGGTTGATTAAAGTCTCAGAGGAAAAAGTCAGATTCAGAAGAGCAACTTAATTTAAAAGAGTTTGAATTATTGAATGTAAATAAATGGAGCAGATGTTAGCTAGGAGTCATGTCTACATGGTCCTAGAAAGTGTCTTACTCCTAAGAGAATGAAGGACAAAGCACACTACGTGTCCTTTTGATGGAATCGCATGTGTGCAATATTCTACCATTTGATCATGTACAGATCACACAGAGCTCATGTTGAGGCCAAAGGACACACAGAGCCTTTGTTTCCTTGTCCTGTGGATCAGGCTAGTTTTCAGCTTTGGTTGCAGTGACCTTGTTTTGTCTGAGGCATCTCCATAGCCCTTATAGTTTTTAATACATTTATTGAGTCTTCAAAAACTAATTAGCAAGTGTGTCCAAGGATATGTGTCAGATGGTCTTGTGATGTGGGAATGCGTTTATGTATGCTGTGAATCTCATTCTTTAAATAAAGGAGCTATTTTGGGCCATGGCAGGCACCATAGAAAAAGTAGGAGGGGAAATCAGAGCACAGGTAAGAAAGGAAGGGAGGAGTCAGAGGCAGATCGAGCTGAAGCCGCCCAAGGAGCAACATGTAGAAGCTCTGGTGAGCCCCGGGCCACGTGGCCAACAGATTAATAGAAATGGGTTGATTTAAGATGTAAGAGCTAGCTAGCAATGTGCCTGAGCCATAGGCCAAACAGCATAAAGTTAATATAAGCATCTGAGTCATTTCTGGGGGTCTGAGCAGCGGTGGGCGGCTAAGCGGTCTCGGGTGGCAGGTCTGTGGGTCTCTGGGCCTCTGGCCGCCCGGGACCCAGAAACCCCACTACTACAGTCTTGCCCATCTGTTCTTAATGCATTAAGCATGAATATGTTTGCCTGTCATCCTAGGACCTAATGCTTTCTAGTATAACTGTCATTCAGACTTATATTATACAACCATGTAGATTGATTCTGGGCTTTATTTTTGTGTATTCCGAATTGTCTTGGTGATCATATGTAAATATAATTATTCTTAATGTTACCAGAATTAGGCTGTATCAAAATTATTACTTGTAATTTTACTATTTTGTTCTCTCTTATTGTTCCATAGGTTATTGTATGAATACTTAAACATTTTACAAGAGAATGTGTTCAGTTTTGGTGTGCTAAAAGCAGCCGTCATTGTTTCTTGTGCGCAATAACATTAAGGATACAGCATTTGCTACTCAGTTCGCTCATAAAATCTAATATTTTTTTCATGATAAAGCACATTTTATTGTTTTGATATTGCATACTTAGAGCAACCACAGCACATGTACATAGAATATATTGATAATACTGTATCATTTTAATTTCTAAGACACTTGATATACTTTCCGATGCCAGCAGTCAAAACCAAAACTGAGATGCCAACTTTCAAATCAAATCCAAATCAACCAGAGGAGGTTTCTTTCAGTTCCCCAGCCTGTTGATCTTCTGCAGGTCCAACTGGACCATTTGCAGACATTTACAAATTTTGTCCACATTTACAAAAAATATCAAGAAGGCCCAAGGGCCATTTTACAAAAGGATATTCAAAATGGAAACACACAAAATGGAAGAAAACATAGAGAACATGAAAGTAAACACAGGACACACAGAAAACATGAAACTAAACATAGAGATGTTATAGAAAGTCAGTGCATCCCACAGAGTATAGTGGGCCATTCAAGCTGCTGGAGAAGGAATGGAAAGTGCCTATGGAGTGCAGGAAGATAGAGGGTTTGCTATTGGAGCAGGGGTAAGTACTACTAAAATGTTTATCTCTGCTGATCTAGAAAAGTTCTTTTATTTGTTGTAGAAGGCCAAGTCAGAGACCAAGGTACTGTGTCTTTAAGAACAGTGCAACCCTATGGGAAGTGCTTTTGTCTTTTTGGCCTCACTAGCCAACCAGGCCTTTCAGGCAATTTGCCAATCAGAAGTGGTGCAGAGCTTTTCTTGTGATAGGCTTCAGGCTTGGCTTTGAGAAGGAACTGGTACTAGAGGTTTGTGTGGTGTGCTGTTTGCATTGCTGTAGGGAGCTGAGCAGAGAACATGGCCAAGCTGGGAAACCACATCATGGTGAGTGAAGAGCTGCTGTCCACAGATGGGGTAAAACAGATGGTGAAGTGCAGGAGCTAGTATGGTGGCTCCTTCTGGGATCTGGGTAGAAACCTGTAGCCAGAATCTCTGTTGAGTAAGGTCCCAGGAGATGCTTGAAACTCCCTGGCCCAAGGACACATCTGTGAAGAACTTTGCTCTGTGGCCTATATCTGTTCACAGAATAAAGAGCAGGGAGCTGTGTGTAAAAACATCTTTTTAGTCAACTTTTACATGCTTTTGGTGTGTAAATGGAAAGCCGTTTGTCAAACATGGAGAGGCCTAGTTTCTCCACATCTCACCTAGATATCTAGCAGTTTACATTCGACCTGTACATGTAAAATTCATTTACACTTAATTTTATGAAGTGTGTTAAATAGCACTCAACTAGTTAAGTGTGATAAAGAAGAGTAAAATTGTTGATTTACAGGATTTACCATTGCTCAGGATATTAAGTCTCACAGAATAGGATTTAGCTGAGGGTATGACTGTTTCTAAAAACCCCAAAAGATAACCTATACCAGGCCTGTTATAGATTAGGTCAGTAGGATACACACAATATTGTCTCCATATTAGGCTGTAAACCATTAGAAAGGAGCTACGCCTGATTTACAACCTTTATCAAACAGGGGATTCTAACAAGCTACTCATTGAGACATTACAGGATCATAAGCACCCTTAAGGTCTGGTGGCCATAAAATTCTTGCTTTATTCTTGAGAGAAATCATAGCTCTCCTAGATATTTTTTGTTTAAATTGGTGTGATTTTCTTTTGGGTTTTTTTTTTTTTTTTTTTTTTTTTTTTGTATCTTTTGGCTCATGTCCACTCAAATAAGATCTGAGTTATTATTATTACTCAGCTATTCTTTAAAAAGCTTATTTGCTTTTAGATGTATGGTATAACACAAATTCTAGTTGTTATTTAATGAAAACTCAAAGCCAGATATTGGGGGGAAAGCTGGGAAATCCAAGAGAATAAACGGACCACAGTCAGTTCTCATATGAATAACTTCTCAGGGTAAAGCTCTATTCCAGAGTCCTCAGCCTGGCTCATGACTTCTTGAGAATACCACACCCCTGTCTATGCCTCCTTAAATATCTTCTTCGTCTTGTAGTTTTACATCTGGGTTTAACTCTGCATTATAATTCTAGAGTTAAGATTAAAGGTCTGAGCTCCTACTTTTGGTAGTTAGGCCTTGAACTCACAAAAACACAGTAAGATCTCTGTAGAGTTATGGGATTAAAGCCATAGGTCACCACTCAATCTATCCCCTGCTGGGATTAAAGGTATGAGTTACCACTCTCTGACCCTCTTGTCTTGTCTGTGGGTGGGTCTATTCCCCAATATTCCAGACTGATTTTATTAAATATCAAATATATCACATTATGATTTTTGCATATCATAGATTCCCCATCATTATAGGTAATTTCATCTTGGAGTAAAATTCAGGCACATCTCATGCTAGGCAGTTTTTCTGCCATTTAGTTGCTTGCTGTCTTAGAAATACCTGTTTGATATTTTAAAATATTTTAATCAATGTGATTGCAGGAAAGAGAACAAGCCCTTTGCTTCATAAATCTTTTGTATTAGCTTTTACTTCATATGTGGGCTTTCTCACAGTAAGATAGCTGTGCTGTTAGATACCTTCATTTCTTAGTTTTTAAGGGTCATTTTGTTTCATGAATTCTGTCTTTAAATAAACCTGAAGATTTTCTTGTGGATAGTATTGAGACTTTGTGGAAGCAAGTGTCTTTCTTTGTGCTTTATTAAATCCTAAAAATCTTTTAGATAAATTATATTTGCCTTTAAATTTGTTATTAATGAATTAATAATGTATCTCAGCTAGTTTTGCTGGGCTGCTTTTCTGGAATTCATCTATGTATATGAGGTTGGTCTGATTTGAGGGGTAATCCTGCTACCTTCCTAGTGATGCAATTAAAGGTGTGTGCACAGTAAAATATTGTTTATATTGTAGTTATTTTCTTTCATAATATCTGTTCGAATGAATGATTGTGTATTGCACCAAATGTGAAATCTGCTAACAAATGTAGCTCTTTCTTACAGGCAGATAACCATTTGTATATATCTTTTCTGTTCATCAATTGAACACTATGATGTTTGAGTTTAGTTTATTAAAATTCATACATGTTCAGCCCTATTGATGCACGGAGACATTGTGTGTGTTTCACTGAAGTTATTATTTCTTTTCTATAATAGTAACACTGTACCAAGCAGGTCCAGACAAAAACATATTAAGGAATAAAGCCCCAGCATATGTTCTTCTAGGTCACTGAGAAAGGATTGTACTTCTCGTAGGGACACTCAGTGCCTTGGTTTGCCACAGCACTGGACCTGCTTAGCCATCTTGTCTTTTATGATCAGTTTGGTGTTTCTTGTGAATGGAGGGGCTCAGGTTTAAAAATGAGGTGAACAAAAAAATTAAGCCTAGCTAGAATTAGCCCAGCAAAATTATTTATGAAATCCTGTTGCTTGTTTTTATACTATTCCCTCTTTATGTTTATAGACCGTTATGCAGTCATTTGTGTCTCTTTTTCTTAGAAAATTTATTAGACGAGAGTATCTTTTATTTATATTTCCCTATGTTTGTACTTTGTATACATATATGTATGTGTACCCCTTGCATTTCTGTTACCTATAGAGGTGAGAAGTAGAGATCAGATTCCCTTCAATAAGGATTAAAGATGGCTGTGAGCTTTTGTGTGGATGCTAGAAATCAAATCTAGGTACCTGAGAAAAGTAATCAGTGCCCTGAATTGCTGAGCCTTTGCTCCAGTCCCTCAGCTTTTGCCCATCACAAGGAATCTGTTTGGTCTTTCTCTGGCATTGTTGCTGTTCTTTGTTTAGTTTAATTTCTTTGTGGAAGGCTCTCAGATGGCTCCTACTGACCTTGACCTCGGTTGAATTCTTCAACTTTTGAGATCCTATGTTTTTATAAGTGTAGAGATTACAAGTGTTCACCACTTTACAGCTGTTACATGATTGCAGGGCTAAACCCTACCAACTGGGTAGGCTTTGGCTTTCATGTGTAGTTTATATACTATACTATAGGCTTCTGGTAATCAAAGGTTGTTATAGTAATTTGTCTATCGCTAAAAATTCTGTTCTTATTCTCTACAATTTTCATTCTTGAGAATCACTATTTTAATTTAAAACAGTGGTTTATTTTGATGGAATTTTATTCCTGAAGTGACTATTATTAACTGAAAGTCCTTTGGAATCAGAAAAAAAAAATGAGAAAAAATTCATAACCAAACTCTGGCTCTTGCTCATTTTCTCAATTAATTGGCTTTGTAAAGTAAAGTAAAAGCTTTTTTGGCTCAGTGTTTAAAAGTCATGTAGACTGTTTTGGTTGATTTTTGTTTTGAAAGATTAGTCATTATGTCTTTAGTCACATCCGATTTTTACTTAAAATATGGTTAACTCAGTTGCCTTCTAGTTTACAGTATCTTTTATTGAGTTTACTCATTTAAATCCTGGCCTTAGCGAGAAGGAATAAGTCTATATTTATGTGAATGTTAGAGGCTCTGTAGTGGTTTCTTCTGAAGGTATATAAAATAGTCCAAGAACTATTGTCACCGTTCTTACTGCCGTGTGTTTGGGCTTTTCCATTCCTCTTTATTTTGTAATAATAATTACTTAAGAACAATCAGCACACTGTCACCTTTTTGTGCTTTCCTGTGCAGCTGGTTTGGTTTTTTTTTTTTTTTTAACTTCTTTTCTGGGCTTAAGAAAGATTCATTTAGTTTATAGGTTTTATGATGATATTCATGTTGCACTTCCTTTTTCCCTACATAAGCTCATAACTGACCAATATTGTGTTGAGAAAATCAGGGCTATTGACTGTCTAGGTTTGTGATTCCTACATTAGCTGCCCTTTATTATTTTTGAATTTCATACATGAGTATAGTGTGTCTTCATCAAATACACCCCTTATTTCTCACCATGCTGTTCCCTTGTCATTTTTTTCTCTCATTTATACTTCACAGGATGTTTGTAGACTCACTGAGTTCATCTAGTTCTTGGGAAGGAAAGTTTGTATATGGCTCAAAGCTCCAGTTCACAGTGCATCATGCAGGCAAGTCAATCTGGAACTCAAGACAGAAAACAGGAATGATAGACCTTGGAAGAATACTGCTTACTGAAATTTTCTTCCTGGATTCTCCAGTTTTTTTTCTTTCCTTTCCCTTTTTATTTAAAAGAGACTTTTATACAATATATTTTGATTATAATTCTCCCATTTCAGTTCCTCCCAGACCGTTCCCTCCCATCCAAATCTACACCCCTTCTCTCCCATTAGAAACAAAACTCAAAATTCTGTTTGCTTTCCTTACAACTTCAGTGCCATCTTCTCAGTATAGTATAGTTTATTTATGAGGCCCTGTCCTCCCTCATATGTTATTAATGAAGAAAAATTCCTGTAATTCAAGTTCTTCTTCCTAATCCATCATGGCTTATATCATGTCATGTTGAAAAAAGGCCAATAACAATAAGGATCACTACAGTGAAAATCAAATCAAGTCAGATAACAAACTCACTAAATAAACCTTCAAAATGAATTTATCTTTTAGCATTATGCTTTTCTAATAATACGATCCTCTTTCCAAGACTTTGCAATATTTGGTTATCTAGTATTTCTGTTCTTTTTTTCATTTGTGTTCTGACCAGCCTTGATAATTTTGTTCAAACCTCTAAAACAGAGAATGCTACTTTGAATGATGGTAGGATCTGCTCCAGGCACCATTCCCTTGACCTTCATTCCGAATCAGATCTCAGGATGACACCTGAGTACTGATGCCCAAGGCTGTCCTTTTGCGCCTTCATGAGCATTGCAGCCCATAGTCACATGAGCACATTCATATACATACACAGGCAAAACAAGAAGAAAATTGAGGATTAGGATTAGTGAGAAATGAAAATGTCTAAGAGCTTATATATACAAATGATTTTTGTTGCTAGAGGGCAATGTGAATTTTGCTACTTAAGTGGGCTGATTAAGGTTTTATAGAGAAAATTAGATTCAAAAGAGCCATTTAAGTTAAGAAAGATTGTAAGGAATAATTGACTGTAAATTAGTGGATCAGAGATTACCTAGGAGTAATGTCTATATGGTCTCTGAAAGTGACTTATTACGAGGAGAATAAAAAATTAAAAGCACACTACTTGTCTTGTTAGTAGTGTATTCAGTATTCTTCTGTTTACACATACACAGATTCTGAAATGCTTTTGCTGATGCCAGAGGACAAATAAAAGGCATTTTTTTCTCAGTTATGTGTTACAGTCTTTAGCCTTGCTTGCAGTGGCCTTTATTGTCTGAGGCAACCCCATAGCACTCGTTTTTAATACTTTATTTGTTAAGATTAACTTGCACGTGTGTCCAAGACTCAGGTCTGTCTGTTTATTCTTAATGCATTGGGTATACATAGGTTGCCTCTCATCCTAAGATGTAATAATGTCCAATATAACTGTCATTCAGATCCATATACACAATAATGTAGATTCATTCTTGGTTCAGTTATTTATGTATTCCTAGGTTTCTTGGTGATCATTTGCACATACAAATATTCTTAATGTTATCAGAATTAGGCTGTTTTAAAATTATTATTCATTCTTTTTCTGTTATTCTTTCTTATCACATTGTTTTACAGATCATTGTATAAACACTTAAACATTTTTCAAGAGAATGAGTTCAATTTTTTTGTTAATGAAAAGCAGCAATATTTGTTTCCGATGTGTAGTAATATTAAGTATGCCACATTTGCTTCTCACTCTGCAAAAAAAATCTAAGATCTTTTCTTTGATAATCTACATTTTAATGGTTGATTATTGCATACTTAGAGCAACTACCGTATATGTACATATAATATATTAATAGCATTTTTCATGTATAAGGCTCTAGTCCTACTATTCTAAAAATTACATTTTGTTGCTGCTCCATATTTTTATGATAGAATGTAAGTAGTGATAAAGCAGTAATGTTTATATCAAAATATATACCTTTACAGTTATATATTTATAGAAAACATATACCAAGGGCATTATTGTAAAAACATTCTCCCAGAACTAAAATAAAATACAATTCTAGATTGTATTCTGCCTTTGAGGGTTTATAGGGGACTTTAAAGGGTGGCAACATATTCACATGTCTACTCAAGCATGGTTAGGTCAGTTTGCTTGGAATAACTTTTTCTTACCACTTAGCAGGCAGTAATGTTTAATGTTGAGGTGTCTTTCTTCTCTCCAGCAGAAGGATGAATTATGTCTTCAGTTAGGCACTCAAGGTAAATTACCACTTTTAAGATGAATTTCTCATAGGTACAAATGGAGAATCCACCTCCTCCCAAGTCTTTCCAAGGCTATGTACTGTAGCCTCATCCTCATGCCCCAAAGTCACTTGGTATTAGGGCTGAAGGGCATACAGTTACCTGGGAAAGAGGTCACATGATCAGCATGAGAGGATATTACATTCTATATGGAGTATCAATAATTAGCATATTAGTGGTCAAACATCGTTTGTAAGCAGGCGCAATTGATCTTAGGAACATACCAATTGTTTGCCTTCAGATAGTGCTGAGCAACAGAAATTAAACACAAGAGGGCTGATTTGAAACTGTGTATAAGATAATAAAATGAATTCCCATTTCCTTGGTACAATCCGTTAAACTGAAACTTAAATGAAACACAAGAAAGTATTCATGTAATCCATAGCATCACTACTATAACCATGTATATTAGAAATACAAATAAACAGTGGCTATATAACAAAGCATCATCAAATTGATGTGTACAGCCTCCATTACAATACAACTAAATACCTCTTAAAACTATGATGCCATGGCTTACTATAGACGCATTTTTCCACAGAGGGTCACTCCATGAATGAGTATTCCATTACCTGTTATTATTGGAGACATGTGACCAATAAGAGTATACGTGAAAGGCGAATGACAATTTGCATCCTACCATCTCAGTCTCTAAAATCCCTACTTACCTTTGGGTTATTTTAGAGGCAGATCTTCCTTGATTAAATTTTACATTGTGTGAATTACTATCTTCTAATAATTGGTTAATCTTTTACATTACATTACCAATTCTACTCTTCTATCACAGCTTATCATGGAATGCGACCCAGTGTATGAGATGCCTTTTGCAACACCCAAAAATTAACTCCAAATGTATATTATACCTAAATGTCAAATTTGTAGTGCAAAACTCCTAGAACATACTAAAAACTAGCCCTCTGAGTATAACAACTGGCCTAGGCTTTGGAAGTTTTCCTCTAAGCCCCTAAAATTTCTCTAAGCCAGAAGTTGTCTTTTGTGCTGCAGGTTGGGTTCTATTGTGGGAGGTAGCTTGGCAGCTGCACCATTAGGAGCAAGGGAATTCTCTCCACTGACAGGCAAGATTCATGGTGAGGGACATACTTCTGTCTCTAGATTGAGTGGAGTGGACAGCTGAGCCAAAAGAGCCAGTTTGGTGTGTTCCTCCCTGTTTGGGTCACAGGCTGTGGCTAGACACAAAGTTCAGAGTATTTCTGCTGTTCCTGTGTGGTCAAGAATGGTCTTTTCAACTCCCTGGGCCAGGGAGGCATCCTCTAAATAACCTCAGTCTACTGGCTGTGTTGGAACAGGGCATTAGGAGCAGGACTTTGCTTAGACACAACCTTGTTGCTGGTGTCACTGTAAAATGTCAGTGCCAGTTAGTGCTTGTATGGTTGCTGTAGAAGGCAGATTTTCACACTTCAGAGAGCCCTGTTTGCTCTCATATTTTTCCAGAAATTCAGCTGTTTTAACATTTAACGTTTTGGTTTAACATCCATTTGGGCTTAATTGTGTAAAGTTTTTAAATAATATATCCTTTAGCGTAGCATTGCACTGCTAAACTGTGGTGTCGAAGAGTAAAATTAATTAAAATAGAATTGATGGTATAGGAGTTTACCTGTTTTAGGAGACATTAAGTTACAAAGTGGCATCCCATAAGGGAGGGCAACATCTCAAATACCTCATAGATAATTAGGATGCTACTTTGTCGATTTGGGAATAGTATAAAATAGAAATATTTGTTAACCAGAATTAACCAGATATAAAGCTACATTTACATAATAAAATTGACTTGCCTGATGTACAACCAGCAGAATCACAACCCTCATTAACTCTGATGTGCCATAAGGTATATACATTCCGGAACAATTGCATCTCTAATCTTTAAAAATAGATTTGGGTCAAGGTCTCTGATGATAATTGAGTGGGACTTGAACCCTGTCTGTAGCCCCACAAGCCATTACCCTTGCTATGCTTTTGACAAACCAGCCTAAATTCTTAGATTACAAATCTGCAGCACCACCGAGTTTTAAAATGACCAGTTTGAGTCATATAATGTGCTGTCCATTACAGTATCAAGAGCAGGATTTGTGTGTTGAGCAAAGATTCCCACCCCAATAGAGAGGGGACAGAACCGTGTACTGTGTAAACTGCATAGGGAAACATACTAGACAGTAGCTAGATCACTGTCTGCAGTTTAAGGCAGTGGCCTTTAGGGATCTCCATCACAGCAAAGACCTATAGGGGGCATGATTAGTGACTTTCTGTGTAATTTCCCAGCATATATTGATTTCTTCCACACAAATAAAGACCAATATGTGGTGTATTATTTAGGGAAGATATCTTGAACTACTAAGTATTCAGTTTTCAATTAGCATATGCTTATCCTGATATGTGCAATCTGGATTGACACAGTTAAGTCAGATCCCATTTGCAAACAAGGCAATTGGCTATAACTCTGTGTGCCAGCTTACAGTACTAAGTAGCTAACATTTTAACTGGGACAAATTCATACAGTCTGTAATATAAAGTTTATGGCCTGGAGTAGCCCCAAGATCTTACTTAAGCAGTCCCAAAGAAACACACAGAAGCTTACATTAATTTTATGCTGATTGACCTATGGCTCAGGCATATTGTTAGCTAACTCTTAACTCTTAAACTAAGCCATGATTAGCCAAATGGCTTAGTACCTTTCCTCAGAGCAGCATCCTGGTCTTGATTCCTCTGCATCTGCTGGTATCTCTGTCTGACTCTTTCCTCTCCCAGAGTTTTCTTATTCTGGTAGCCCTGCCCACACCGCCTGTCTGCTGTCTAGCCAATCAGCATTTTATAAGCTAGTAGGAGAGATAAATATTTAGAATGTACCAGAACTTAATCTCACAACAACAATCTCTTATTAATAGCATTCTTTCTAACAAGGAATTGCCTGCTCTGTCTCAAATTCAGTATAGTTTAGTTTTCTTCTAATTATTTTATCAGTTTAAAAAGTCCATTGTTGGTATAATTAAATTTCATTTTCATTAAGAAACACTACTGCTATAATCTCTTTGTTTCAATTTTCTGATTTAAATTTTTATTCCATTTTGTAAGTTCTTTTTAATTATTTTGCATATTTATATCATAGGTATAATGTAAAATGTATATGTGTTTATGTGAAATGTTTTAGACAGACATACCCTTTTTTTTTTTTTTTTTTTTTTTTTTTTTTTGAACCTTCAATGGTTGAATCCTTCTACTTCTTAGGGTTTTTATAGAGAATGGTGTCTATGTTCTCAGGAGTCCACACCTGTGACCTATCCCACAGACTTCTCATATACCACATATGGAACCAGGAAGAAGACAGCTAGCAAGAGAAAGGCAGGGCGAGGAAGAGAGAGAAAAGGCCAGAAGGAAGCCACACTTTCTGAGGAGCTGAGCACTGACTTCAGACTGGGATGTGGCTTTCACTGGGGTCGGTGTCCTAGAGATCAACAGTCCTCGGGCTTAAAAGGGATGTTGTAACTTAGGTAAGAAGAGGAGAGGGGTCAGTATTCAAGCTTTACCTCCCATAACAAGCCCTTCCACTGTCCCCTTGACAGGAGTGCATTTGTTCAATGGTGTTGTAAGCAAAGCTCTCTTATAAAAAGAGCCAATGGGGGGGAGACAGCCAGGTTTTTTTAAGAGAATTCCTTCCCCGTGCCCAGAAATCTCCAAAAATGTGACCTCCATGAAATTCCCTCTCTCTGTGTTTGTTAGGTGGACATACCACTTCATAAGCTCAAGGGAGCCCAGCCTCTCAGCAAGCTACAGGCTCCCAGTTCTCCAACCTACCTGGGGCCTTCTAATGTTCTCATATTCAAAGTATTTTCTGTGTCATATGTAGAAGAAAGGAGATGAGGATTCATGTTACTCTGACTAGAAATTCAGCCCTAGCATGTTTGTTTGACTATCCAAGGCTTCTGTTTTCCACCTGTCACCTCCACCAGAACCTTTTTGTCCAGTCATTTCCCAATGCAGTTCTTTCTCAAGCAGAGCTCAGGGCTTTTCTGTAGTGAACGAAAGTCTATAAACTGTATAATAAGAAATACTAACAGAGTCCTAGGGCTTCCAACATCCCTTCTCTAAGAATAAAGTTCTCTTGCTTTCGGATATGTGAGATTAGGTGTTAGTGTTAAGAGAATTTATTTATGTTGTTTAGATTTAAATTCGATTTAGATTTAGAGTAAGATTTTAAATTCTTATATATCACTGATATTCACCCTCTGCGTGTGTGTGTGTGTGTGTGTGTGTGTGTGTATGTATGTGTGTGTATGTGTGTGTATGTGTGTGTGTTTGCGTGTGTGTATATGTGTGTGTATATGTGTGTGTATGTGTGTGTGTTTGCATGTGTATATGTGTGTGTATATGTGTGTGTGTGTGTGTGTGTGTGTGTGTGTGTGTGTGTGTGTGTGTTGTATCTGTGTCTGTGGGCATGAGGTTAGGATAACAAATGTGGAAGTCAGAATACAGTTTTGTGGAGTGTTTCTCTCTTTCTGGCCTCATGGATACAGGGGATTTAACTGAGGCCATCTTTTTTGGGCACGAAATAATTTTAACCTCCCGGCAGGTCTCCCAGACCAAAGCTGAAGGCTTTAAAATCCAATAGTCTGACAAAGGAAACCGATTTCATTTGGGAACAATGCTCCACTCTATAATCCCAACACCTGGAGTATAAAGACAAAAGGATTTTGTGTTTTAGGTCAGACTGCTCTATATAACAAGAACCTTTCTTAAAGCAAACAGTCATAATACTTGCTAATTTTGTGATCATACCTTAGGCAAGCTGATTTAAAAGGATTAGCACTAGTTTCAAAACAAGCTAAACTATATTTTGAGACCCTCTTTCAAAATATTTTCCCAACCACCTTCAGATTGTTCTTTTCCCTATTTATTAAGCCTAGCAAATGTCCGTCCATTTGTTTGGGGATGCTGATGCCAATACCCAATATGAAAAAGTAGAACTAATTAGTACTTAATATAGATTCTAACTCCTGAATTCTCAAGGGGAAAAGTTTTATTTGAGCACCTTTTACTCCTATAAATAAGTCAGTCTGTTAAAAGTACTCCTGAATTCTTTTTTATTAAATTGACAATGTTGTACGAACTAGAGGCTTGAGAAATTAACATAAATAAAGTCTATCTCAGAAATAAATTCAGAAAGTACCGTAACACACCCAATAGAAAAGGTCAGTTCTGTTTTCCTTTCTGTGTTTTAAGGATGATTTGATTTAAGCAATGTTACTCTTTTAATTTTGAGAGAAGCTCCGAAGAATAGGGCATTAAAAAGAATTACACAGGAAGCAAGAATACTACTTATGTAAATATAGTTTTCATGAATCTAACATTTCTTACAAACAGATATAAATTACGCATTACGATTACAAATCAAATAGACAGTATATGAAGAGGTCCTTGTTAACCATATATATATATATATATATATATATATATATATATATATATATATATATATGCCCCCAAGTAATTCTGGATATATATGCCATGTAAATCTATTTCACACATGAGTTCTTATATTTTATTAAAAGACACATTATTAGTTGTCCTACCTTATATTGCTCTTACTAGCAAGAGCATACCTAACACTTTATTGTATTCTAGTTAAATAACCACAGAGACGAGCCTGAGTTTCTCAGTCTGACTTCGCATACACTCTGGGAGCCAGCGCTCTTCCACCTGCTGATCCAGGTCAGTGGAAACACTTATTCAATACTTCCTACCATTGCTGCAAGCCATATAATTCCATTTAGAACATAGCAGTTTACATTTGGCTTAACAACAAAAGGCAGAATGCCATTACAATTATTTATTCTTAAATGATGCTTTACTAATCACAGTATTTAGTTATCACCAGCTCTTCATGAGAGTGTGGTGTAGAATTCACCGAATAACATATGTATGTTGACATAAACATAGCTCACTCACTCTGAATTACAACAAACCCCAAGTCTCGTCTATAGTAACTTATAGATTAATTTATGTTCTGGGATATTAGATTAAGATGTTTTAGGTGTGTTTATGCAGCAGGATATTTGTTACATGATGTAAAAATGTACTGTATTCTTTTATGTTGCGTTTGTTTAACTCTATAAAGCTGTTAGTTTGAGTGCCTAAAACACCCGATTAGTCTAAAAGAGCTGAACAGCCAAATTGCTAGACAGATGAGACAAGTATCTGAGACTACTGGGTAGAGACAGTAAAGAAAAGGAGATGTCTAAGGAAGGAGGAAAGAAGGAGAGGAGGGGAATGCCCAGGGCCAACCACCCTGCCAGCTACAGCGTCACAT
The DNA here is from genome assembly GCA_033318265.1 of Phyllotis vaccarum. Taxonomy (NCBI): domain Eukaryota; kingdom Metazoa; phylum Chordata; class Mammalia; order Rodentia; family Cricetidae; genus Phyllotis; species Phyllotis vaccarum. The sequence goes on along the minus strand of JARWLC010000003.1, from coordinate 24,251,811 downwards.
AGAATAAAAGAGACATAGAATAAGGAAACATAAAAAAGCAAAGATACAGTGTAGGTTAAGAGAAATGGTACAATCTAAACAAACCCAGCTAATTCTGGGCTTTGACAATTAAGACTAAATCTCTGAGTATTAACTGAACGCTGGGTGGCAGGTCCTCAAAGAGTAAAAGAAACAATTACAACTGTATGTATCCATAAAATCTCTAAAACATAGCGCGTATTTCAAGCATAAAACAAAAGCAACTGTCAGTAAATACCTATAGAAAACAGGCTTTGTGTATGAGAGAAAGTGTAGAAAAAACTGTGTATTGACATCTTTAATGTAAAATTATATGTGTAATAAATTTCATTAATTATTCACTTACATAAATTTCAAAAACTTCTTCATGCATATTGCTTTGTAGAATGTAGCTTTATTATTAACCCATACCTTTAAAGCTTTAGGTTTCCAATTTCATTTCCTCAGGCTTAGCAACTGAAGCATGCGCGCACACACACACACACACACACACACACACACATACACACACACACACCTTTCAAGAATCCATCAAGTTAGAATGATACTATAATAAGACACCTCCACTTAAGAAGAAATTTTAAATTTTATTCAGTAATTTAAATTGATTTATTTTTATTTTATGTGCATTGGTGTTTTGTCTGTATGTATGTCTGTGTGAGGGTGTCAGGGTTCTGACAGGGGTTGCAGTTTGGTATACCTTTCTGCCCTTTTTATTCTGTGCCTTGCTGCACAACAGGTGCATGGCCCCTGGTGTTCTGTCTCTTTTTCCTCCTGTGTTCTTTTCTGTCAGAATTGCTGTTCCATTTATTTTCTCTACCTGTTAGCCCCACTCATGCTTTCCTGCCAAGCCATTATCCATTAAGCTCTTTACTATCTAATTAGGTATTTTAGGCAGGCTTTACAAGTATCACAGCTTCACCAGGTTAAACAAGTGCCAACTAAAAAATGTGACACATCTTTGGGTCATTAGAACAAAAGTCCCACAATATAAACAAGTGTAAGACATCTTGAAATAATATTCCACAACAGCCTATGTTGCATTTTGAAACCTCAAAAATATTGGGATACCTAAGCTATGAGACATCTTCCATGAAGACCTAGCTGCATGTAGAGAGTAACGGAGAAAAGAGGTGTATGACAAGGTACAGGCATAGAGCCATTTAATTTCTTTTAAACTGAAGCTCCATGCATCAGAGACAGAGCTACAGAATTTCATATTTGTCCTGCCGTGCTTTAGTCTTGGTCCAATCTTTTCTCACGATGTCTCCATTTCTCTTGGTTTGTAATATGAATGCTATTCTGTGGCATTGTCTATTGGAAAATTGTAACTTGTTTTCTGATTTTGTAAGATGTCAGTGCGAAGAGATTGTCTTGAGCAACAGAACAGACTTTGAACATTTGAACACTGTAAGGGATATGGCACAAAAATGAGAGTTAATGAAGTGATTAAATGCATTTTCTTTATGGATGGCAGTGAGCCTAGAATTAACTGTTTTAGCTTGTAGTCAATTAAATGAGAACCCTCCAAGATAGAATAATATATTTGAATATGTGTCTCTCCACTGGATTGCAGAGGCATGACTTTCTTCCTGCCTGTTGTGTTTGTTTTGAATTTTTAAAATTAATATGATTATTTTACCTTTATGCATAATATGCCCAATGTGGATTCCTGGTCATCATAATGACCAAAAGATGTTATTAGAAATCCTAAACATAAAATAATGAATAGTTATGATCCCCCATGTAAGTACTGGCAGTTTCTGTCTATATGCAAGACCAACAAGAACTTTTTACTACTGAACCATCCCTCTGGCTCTGTGTTAACTATTTATGATCAGCATTTAAATTGCCAGTGTTTTCATCTGTCCATTTATAATTTATTAAACAAATAGTAACTTATTAAAATCTTATTGATTACAGTTTAAATTTGGGAAATTCGGGTTTCTGGAAGATGAATACTGAACTGGAGTGAATGCATACTTCATTGTAGGAACTTCAGTATAAACCTCTTCTGTCTATTATTTTTGTTTGTTTAAATGGGGTTTTCATGGTAGGAGATAGGGTTTTAGTATGGAATTCTGCCCATTCTGGATGTGTTTGCTTAGACTATGCTTGCACTTGCCTCAGAACAGGATATACCTGCCTCTGCTTTCTGAGTGGTGGATTTAGGGGCATGGGCCAATACAACCAGTTTGTTTATCTTATTTTTATTTTTTGTAGTTTGTAATTTTTCATACAATTTCTTTCGTGTGATCTCTGTACTGAGGACATGTTTATTTGCCTTAATATGCATTTTCTTACAAGATGAAATGCTAATATATGTGTAAAGACATGGCAAAAATGTAACTCCTATTCAGATTTTCCTGTAGTGATTGCATTATGATGTGTATGTCATGAAATAAATGTGGGGAACACCAGAATTACATGATTATTCTGTCAAAGAAGTATGCATTTACGATATCCTCAGCATCAGGCTTTCTCTTATAAACATGCATGGGATATTTAAGAATGCAGTAATATGTGATGATGTGCATGTCAACTTCACATTGGAAGAGTGGACCTTGCTAAAGCCTTCCCAGAAGAATCTCTACAAAGATGTGATGCTGGAGACCTACGAAAACCTCACTACTATAGGTAAGACTGAATATTCTTTATGTTTTAAAATAAGGAGAAAACTGTTTCTTGGTAACTGATGCTCTTCTGTAATTTATTGAGAAATCAAATAAATGGAAAAATATCAGGCATGTTTTTTAGTTTCTCTAAAGTAATTAAAATTTTGAATAATTTTCAAAAGTGTAACATATTTTCTGGTACTATATTTTATGATACAATTGGGAAGAGCATAATATTGATGAACCTTGTCAAAGTTCTAGAAGACATGAAAGGTAATGTTCATGTGCAAGCTGATACAAATGTACCTCAAAAATGTTCTGAAACTTTTAGACAAAAAGAGCTATATAAATAGCCACAGCTGAAAATAGTTATTAAATTTTCACAAAAATATACCTCAACTCAGGTATGTGAATTGCATTTGCAAGACATTCTTTTTTAAAAGTCAGTAAAATATTACTTAACAGATATCACCATTTGATTCATAACATCATGTAGAACTGTCAATGCATTTATTTTATACTACTCATATTACAATAGATATAAACATTGAAGTGGTATATGTATATTTCCAAAGTCTTCTAACAAGCAAATAGTCCATAGTAAAGTTAGAATTAGTTATATGCTAGTTATGACTGTGCTATTTAGTACTATTGGGCAGTTAGAGTCAAGATATAAAGGGCAGTTGTTGTGGAGAAAACTTATTCACTATAACAAGATTATATGAGCACAGAAAGTCAAACTGAGTGAATTTGATACAGAAAATTTTTTTATTTATTATTGCTTCTTTAATAGACCTATCATATGTTACTCATGATACAGCCATAGGCACATAGGGGTATTGAAAGAAGTAGCAAACCTCCCTCAGAAGAATTAGAAGATATGTAGCTGTCCCACATTGAGTATATTTGTTGAATTTGATTCAAGTATGCAAATAATTGGCCTTTCAGGTTTATTATTAATATATCATGCTACATGAAAGATTCATGAATAGTAAAGATGTGTAAATACTTTTGAATATCCTACTTTGCTTAGCAAATGTAGTATAAATCCTAGTGTAGGAAAATTTATGAATTTAATAAGGGTACTAACGACATGAGTTTTCTAATAAAAATGTAAAAAATTAAACATAGGAAAAATATTCTATTAATATAATAAAGGATTTTACAAGTTTTTTCCAAGGCAAAAGACCTTAATAAAAGAAAAAGCATAAGTGAAATGAGAGAGAAAAAGTTTAGATCAAATTAATCTTTACAATTAGTTGAAATTGTAAAAGTAATTTATATAAGTCTAAAGATTCAACAATGCATTGAATGTAGTAATGCTTATAAATGTGCCATTACACTTACAGTCACAAAGGGAGTGTAGAGAGAATCCTTCCATAGATAGTAAATTTTTAAAGCCTTTGCTTATTTTAGCATGTTTGAAATGTGTGGAAAAAAATATTATGGAGAGAAACCCTATGCATGTAATCATTGTGATAAAGTCTTTGCACAACATAGTCATCTTCAAAGACATAAAATAACACACACTGGAGAGAAATTTATTGAATGTAATAAATGTGGTAAAGCCTTTGCACAACAAAGTCATCTTCAAATACATAGAAGAACACATACTGGAGAGAAACCCTATGAATGTAATCAGTGTGATAAAGCCTTTGCACACCACAGTCATCTTCAAAGACATAAAAGAACACACACTGGAGAGAAATCTATTGAATGTAATCATTGTGGTTAAAGCCTTTGCATATCAGAGTTATCTTAAGACACATAAAAGAACGCATACTGGAGAGAAACCCTATGAATGTAATCAGTGTGGTAAAGCCTTTCCACATCTCAGTTCTCTTCAAAGGCATAAAAGAACACATACTGGAGAGAAATCTATTGAATGTAATCAATGTGGTAAAGCCTTTACATACCATGGTCTTCTTGAAATACATAAAAGAAGACAAACTGGAGAGAAACCCTATGAATGTAATCAATAGGTAAAGTTTTTGAATGACTCACTACTCTTCAAAGGCATAAAAGATCACATACTGGATAGGCACCCAACAAATGTCATCAGTATGAAAAGCCTTTGCATATCCTTCACATGCATAAAGAACACATTTTGTAGATAATTCCTATGAATGTAATCAGTGTGGTAAAATTTTTGCAATCTCAAAATTCTTCAAAGGTATGAAAGAACACATAGTGGAGATAAATCCTGTGAATGTAATCAGTTTATTAAAGTCTTCACAAAACAAAGTCATCTTCAAATACATAAAAACTTAAGGTATATGAGTGATTTTTAAAAATTAGAGTATTGAATTTACTTTAATCCAAAAATCAGCTGTTAATCTCAAAATGCTTTACATTGGTATGTATTTTGGTTTATTGATACAAATTTAAGGTCAATTTCTTTATGCTGTATGTATTTTTCTATTCTTGTTTAAGGTATGGCGTTTATGTAACTGATTTAGAATTGTAATGTATAATTAAGAAATGCATGTTAGTTAGATTTTTTTAGGTATACAAAGATATATTTCAATTAAATAGGTAATCTTCAAACACTTCTAAGACCTACAGAATATAGTATTTAAAATATTTTAATAACTTAGACTTTTCTGGACAGTAAAACAGGTCTGCTCCTGGCAGCACCAATCTACTTCATGAGAAAAATGGGCATCGAAGAAACTCCGTATGGAGTTTACTTTCTTTGTGGCATCGGTTAGCCATTGGACAAGACCCTGTTCTTGTATTGACTGCTTGACAGTATGCTGTTTAAACTATACGTGCAGTTTCCATAGGAAGATGACCTCTGAACTTAGAACAAGCCAAGATGGTCCTTCAAGTTTCTGCTTTGCAGAGAAAACTGTCAGACATTCTTCAGGACACAAGGACAAGTGACTGAAGGACAGAGCAGATTTCCTGCTTCACTGAAAGGAAAAGAGACTCTGGGCCTGTAGACTGAAGATGAATGTCACAACTTTATAAAGAGACTTTGGGTGACTGCCCAGACAGATAGGTGTCATCTCTGTCATTTCTAGATTTTGGAAGTTGTTTTCACTTTCTGTTTACTTGGGTAAAAATTAAATCCTTCTGTGGTCTTTGATGTAGTTAAAGATTAGATAGTTATAGGTATAGTTTTTTTTAAGTTGTTTTAAAAGGTATATTGGATATGAAACTTTAGATTCACAATGATAAGGTAGATGATAGAATGTTTTCTTTAATTTTGCTAAATAGAAATAGACTAGATATTGTAACTGTTATTCTTGCTTGATAGTGTTTTGTTACATGTAATTTTGCTATGTTAAAATTGAAACTTTCCTTTTTGATTAGACAGAAATGGGGAAATGATGTGGAAATGTCTTTCTGTTTGCTGTGAATACCAATCTTTAAATAAAGGAGCTGTTTTGACCCTTGGTGAGCAACATAGAAGAAGTAGGTGGGGAATCAGAATAGGTAGGAAAAGAAGGGCAGAGTCAGCTATTTATCTTGTAGAAAAAAAGTGAGTGTTAATAATCTGTTCACGAATTCTGTTTTGCAATGTTTGCACTAGTAAACTCATGGAAAAAGTAAATTTATAAAGCCTTATATATAGGGTACAAAGGCCAACCACTGAAACACAATTTTGCCTTGAAACCAGAGCAAAAGAAACACATTGAATATTTGACCAATTGAGTACAAAGCCAATCCATCCATGAGTTCAAAAGCAACCAGTCCCTGAGTATTAATTCCAACCAATCTGTGAAAAATTTTAAGTTCAGGGATTGAAATAAGAGCAAGTCCAACTCTGCTAATCTTCTCAGTGAAAAAACTGTACCCTTCAGAAGCCTATATAAGCCCCATACCTGTTCAGTTGATGGATACCCTTGTAACCCTTGTAACCCTGGCAGATTCAGCCACTTTCCTGGATTTTTCCTTCCAAAATAAATCTTTTGAATGAATTTTGGGTAAAGAACTTTTGCCAGAGTCGATTGAAAACTCAGTAGTGGATTGGAGCAGAGAAGCAACGGACACCTCCTAATGGCCAACTCCCTTAAAGGAGTGGAGCAGAAATGACTTCCCACTGCAGACTGCTACATTTTTGAAGCAGTTTTCCCATTACTTGAATGAAGCAAAGATGTAATAAATTGGCCTGGAGTAGAAATAGATAACACTTTTGGGAAAGTCTAGTGGAGTGGAGCAAAAAGGCACTGAACAGCTCTGCTGGAAAACTCCCTTAGGAGAGTAGAGTAGAAAAGCAATGTACAGTTCTGCTTCAAAACTCTTAGCAGAGTGGCATGGAGCTGAAATGTACTGGGTCCTTTTTGGAGAGGAGCAAGTTTACTATATCCTGTTGGGAAACCATTTCCCACTTGGAGCAGTTTTTATGTATAACCTGACTTCTGACAGACAGAATATTTTTTTCTTTAGCGCCTTCTATACTCAGGGCGTCTTCCCTCCATAGCTTCAGGCAAAGCTGACATCCAAATAGTCATGGTACCTGTTTCATCACAGCATTACAATCACAAGATACCTTGCTTTATAGCTGTCGGTTTAGCCCGACTTCCAGTAGTCAGTTTACCTTTCTCTTCAGAGCTGTGGGTAGACACAATACCATCCATATCTTTGAGTACAAGTCCCCAACATTTTTTTTTTTTACAATTGTGGGTATCCAAGATGACTTTCTTTCACATTTGTAAGTGTAGCCTCACTTCTGACAGTCAGGGTACATTTCTCCCCAGAGCTTTAACACTTGTACTATGAATTGAATCGATAATGTAACCCTTTTAGAACCCTCTTCAGTTACATGAAAGAACTAACATAGGTGTAAAACTCTATGGATTTTTATTAGTTCCTTTTGTTTTCTTGTGGTGTGATGTCTATATCGACTTAAGGGTTTAATTTGTCCCTTTTTCCAGAGGAATACAGGACCACCATGACATTTGTATGGCAACAAGTGTCAGACATGGAAGCTAAATCAGGAGGCTAAGAACTCACATACTTAATCTTCATCGTGACGCAGATAGTGAGAACTGGAAATACTCTGTAGATGTAAATTTTCAAAGCCTACCCTCAGCGACATATTTTATCCAGCAGGGCAGCATTTCCTAAATCTTTACAAATGATAGCACTAAGTTTTGAAGATTGATGTCTCTGACTTCAAGACTACAGGCTTGGTTTCTGTCACAGGAACAGATGATGAGGAAAACCTCTAATAAGCAGTTTCATGGCTCAAAATTTGTTTCACTGGAATAAATGCCTACAAGAGGAAAAGGTTAGGAAAAAGATGTTTTTTAACATTGTTTTCATTGTAATTGTGTGATATCAGTATGTTTGTGTAGGTAGATGAATGTGCATGCTGTTTCCTGAGAATGTTAGAACTCGGAATCTTTTTGTAACAGCTGTTACAGAAAGCTGTCAGAAATTGAATTTTTGGTTTTAAGAATAAACATTTATTAACTCCATACCATGTCTTTATTGCTATAAATATCTTAAAGCCTATTCATATCATTTTGAAGTCAAGAAATAGGGATAAACTCATAAAAGAGAAAAACCCTAGTCATAAACAATTTGGTAAAGGCTTGAGATCACAGTGTCTTCAGCTTCTAGATCCATATGTTTCATTTCTTTTTTATCAATCACAGCTTTGAAGGAAGTAAACTACTTACCATGTTTACTCACTACTGATTGTGGAAATCCCTGCATTGTGGTTTCTCTTTTGAAACCTTTGAGGTATATACTGAGTGTGCTTTGTGTGTTGCAAATCTACTTAGTGAAGTTTACACTGTGATCCTCATCAGTTGTATGTTTCTGTTCCCTTTTTATTGTGCTCTCACTTAGTGAGAGGTGTATTTACTCCCTATTGTAAACAATTGTGTCTCCATCCTATATGATCCATTGATCATTTAAATATCAAGTAGTGTGTGATCATAATTTTCAAGTAAGGTTGTCTGTAAACATGTGGTGGGTATTTGTTCTGGGTTTTTTTTTTCATATTTTCACAAAGTCCCTTGATATTTTTTTGTTTTGCAGCATGGCTTGAATGTCAGCAATGATTCAGAGATACATTTGAACACATTACCCTCATGTGTCTGCCTCCTGAGTTCAAGTGTAAATATGGACTCCCAATTTGTGCTGTTTGTTAATACTATTTAACAATGTCAATCTTAACATGCTTGAGAATATAAGAAATAATACCTCGTATGAATTCAAAGCAGTATTTTTTGTTTTTCTAGTAGAGATATTATAAAGTAGGATAATAAATGATGTATCCATATCTAAGTATATGGATATGACTTAATACTCCATGCTACTTGGCATTGCTCTTCAAGTACTGCTTTCTAAGAGAATTAGCCAGACAGGCTAGATGATTGGATGGCACTAAGATTTATTTTGTACCAAACATATATGGTGTGTTTAATGTGATTATGTGTTTATAGGCCAGGACAGCTATGTGCAAATGAGAAATAAGTTGTGACTTTTACTTCTGGTCCTTTTTATATAGTGATCAAGGTCAGGTTTCTATTTTTGTATTCCACAAATTTTTCCCACTGTGCTTTCACTGGCGATCAAATGAGATTAGTAGAAATATTACAACACTAAACTATTGTCTGTTTTTCAGATTATAGAGAAAAATTAACACAAGGATAGAGTAACACGGGACAGTTTAAAAATAAATCTACTTTGCATATGAAAATATTTATACTACCATATTTTGAACAGTAAACATTTTACCAGTAGCCATGTAGGGAGTAGGGGAGGGGGCAGAGGAGGTGGCGACAGGTGATAACTAAGATTCATGTTGCTGGCCCACCATGAGGTGACTCCCTGGTGGATAATTCTCAGAAGAGTGAGGCCCACAATACCACAGACCTCAGAATAAATTTGACGTTTGCTGAACCTTTGCATCCTTGCTGTTGCTGTCTTTCTCTGATATCTGACATGTTTGAATTGGGTGTGAGAAGTTTCCCATTGCTTGTAAGGTATTTGTTTCTCTCATGAAACTCTAACTGGTATTATTACCTGTGAAATAATATGAAGATGACTGTCTTCCTAAGCTCTTCCATCCAGCTTATAATAATGTTAGCTTTGATGAGTAAAAGTAGATACAATGATATGTTTCACAGCTAACATCTAAGGAGCTGCATTAGATTGCCGTCAAAACTTAAGGTTAATATGATACATTTACAACTATCAGTGTGCCTCATCTGGCTGAAACAAAGTCTTATAGAAACTTCAGATCACATGTTTTGGGAATAACTTTAAGATGAGAAAAGCAAAGACGACAATGTAACATTCCTAAGGACACACAGCTGAGGCTAAAAAGACAAATCAACCCAAATGTAGAGGTTGGTTTTATATCAAAGGTCACGAGAAGCTCCTTGTGTGTGCTCCTGCCCTCAATCTCCTGATAGGTGTTTACCATAAAGATCTACAGAAAAGATAATGTACAAAAGTTTAGTGTTTTCTTAGTGTCAGGGTCAAGGGTCAGTGTCAAAGGTTAATGTCAGGATTAGAGAGTTAGATTATATCCCACTGTTAATGATAGAGGAATAGAGAGTTAGAGGGTAATAATTATGTTTGGGATAATGTTTATGATTAGTTTGATGGTTAGGGGAAGTGTCAGGAGCAGAGGATTAGTGGTTAGTGTTGGGGTTGGCAGGCTAGGGTTAGGGTTCAGGGTCAGGATATATGTCCCATTAAAGAGTGTGTTAGAGTAGGAGCTATGGTTTAGTGCTCAGGATCAGACTCAGGGTGAGTTTATTCTCCCTGATAGGTTAGGGGTATGGGTTTAGGTTTGGATTATGGCTAAGGATAGTTTGGTGGAGGATTTGGTTTAGGATTAAGTTAGGGCTAAAATTATGGTTAGTATGTTTAGGATTCCAGTGGTTTTAGGTTAGTGTTAGGGCTTAGGGTTAGAGTTGCAGTTAGGTTTAGGCTTTGGGTTAGGTTTAGAGTTGTGGTTTGGGTCAAAGTCTGCGTCAGGGTTTGATTACCCTAAGCATTAGAGTTAGGGTTGGGTTTTAGGGTTATGATTAAGTTTATGAAATGAGATAGGTTAGGAGTTAGTATTAGGTTTAGGGACAATTGGTAGCACTGTCCATAGTGTAGTGTTATGGATGTTTGGGTAATGGTCATGTTTAGGGTTTGGGAGTAGGGTCAAATTAGCACTATAGTTAGAGTTGGAATTTGGGGGTGAGGGTTAGGATTAGGGTTTGAACTACAGTTAGCTTCAGAGCTAGGATTGGGGCAGTTGGAAGTTAGGGTTAGGTTTACATTTACAGTTAGAGTTAATGTGAGTTTTGTTGAGGTTAAGATTAGGTTTAGCATAAGGGCTTAGGGTTAATGTTAGCAATGAGTTCATACTATGTGTAGTTTTATGTTATGGTTAGGTTTATTGTTCAGGCAACATTGTTAAGGGTTAAGGCCAATGTTACTATTTTTTAGGTTAGTGATATGTTAGAGATAAAGTTGTTAGTATGAGGGTTTAGGATTAGGCATAATTATTTGGGTTATCAGTAGCATAGTGTTATAGTTGTTAGGGATATGGTTAGGTTGGGGATTAGTAGAATCCTTAGGGTTAAAGTTAGGGTTGTGTTTGAGAGATACTGTTAGGATCAGGGTTAGTGTTAGGGTCTTAGCTATTTAGATTTCAAGTTACATTTCTGTTTTAGTGCTCATCCTAGGGATATGGTTGTTAGGTTTATGATATGGAGGGTTAGGGTTTGTTTGATCATTAAGGTTATGTTTGGGTTTTAAGGTTAGTGTTGTTTGTTTAGGGCTATGTTTAAAGTTAGTGTTCACCCTGTTATGTTCGATTTAGGATTAGTGTTATAGTGTTAGGATTATGATTATGCTCTGAGTATAGTTAGTTTTTAGCATGAAGTATAGGTTTAGTCTTGAGGTTTAGGATAATGGTTCAGGACTCATTGTTATGGATATGGTTGGGGGCATTATTAGGGCTCAGTTAGGGTTTGGTTTGGATTAGAATTATTGTTCATGAGTAATGTAAGGGATAATGTCATTTAGGGTTATGGTTGGAGGTAGTGTTAGGATTAGGTTTGGGTGATTTTAGGTCTAGGATTATGTTTAGGATAATGGTTCAGAACCCAGTTGTATGAATAGGATTTGGGTCAGTATTGGAAATACTTTTTGGGTATGAATTTGGATTAGAGTTAGTTCTCAGGATCAATGTTAGGGGTAACATTAGATTTTGTATATGGTTGAGTTTTTTTAAGTGTTAGGATTAGGTTCAGATCAGGATTAGAATTGTTTGGTTTTAGGATTCGGTTTAAGGTTCGAATTAGGGCAAAGTTGAAAAATAGGGTTTGGAGTATATTTCAAAGAGCTTTGGAGATTTTACTTTATTGTTACCTCCAGTGTCATCAAGAAAACCTATAAACTTACTGAGTTATAGACTTTTTAAGGGATAAACCAGGAAACACATGTGCTTTCCAGTTGCAAATTTCTCTTTTTAATTTATCTTCAAAATTCCTCACTCTGAAAAATCTCTCTTGCTGTCTCTTCTGCTTAAATGATTATGCTCTCTGACTTGCTCCTTCTGCACACCCACATACACACTCCAACACACACTTCTCAGCTCTCTCATAATTTTTCCAGCAGCATGCTAACTAATGAATAGCTCTTGAAATTTTTCACTAAATATGATTCTTCATTCATTATATGTGTCATTACTATCCTGTCTCTGTCTTTTATAATCACTGGCCGCAACCTAAGAACTCATACATCTATAGCCAGCCAGACACACAGACACCGTGTAAAATTAGCTGGGCTTCAGAGATGGTTGTTTTTAATAGCAGCACATGGAAAGCAGAGGCGATCTGTTCTCTGCATTAAAGGCTATGCTACTAAGCTTTCTTCACCTCTGAATCTTAAAACAGTAGGGTGAATAAAAGTAATGTGAGAAACTCAAGAGACCTCATGAGTGTCATCTCTGCCTTTACCACATTCCATGTGATCCCTGAGAATAAGTTCAACAATGAAGGTACAAGCTAGTCACCCCTGTACACGGTACACCACGCACCACACCAGTCCTCTGACCCCTGGGCCTTTGATGGATCTGCTTCCTGGTCATGAGAGTGTAATGTCAGAAGTGGGACGCTGTGCTGTTTAGGCCCAGAGTGACAGATACCTGCTGGTTTGCCGTGGGGAGGGTACCCACCAAAGTGGGCTCATGGCGCCACACAGATCAGAGAACGTTGTGTTGGAACAATCACGCTGCATTCAAACTCACTCTCTATCGACAATGAAGATCAGACGTCAGGGGCTGGAGAGGTGGCTAAGTAGTTTAGAGCACTTGCTCTTAGAGAGGACCTCGGTTCCCAGTCATCTACCCACAGCTCTAGTTCCAGGGGATCTAACACTCTCTTCTAACCTCCTCAGGTACCAGGCATACCTGTGCTGCACAGACATATGTGCGAGCAAATACTCATGCACAAAATAAATCTGAAGAGAGCTCAAACTGGGTCATATATAAGAAGAAACCTACTCTGTGGACTCAAGTAGACACTCCACTTAAGGTACAACATTCAACTCTGACTTTTTAAATTCAAGTTTTTATTGAAATAACTGTTGAGACACAGCTATTAGCAAACAACACTCATTTCCTTTTGTGAGACAGGTCCATAAGCACCCAGAAGTTTTCATGAGGCTTAGTGTTGTCATGTTTTTAACCAGGTGGGAAGACTGAGCTGAGCTGAGCTCTAGATAGCAAGCATGCAGCCTCCTGAGACAGTCAGGGACCCAGCTTAGTCTGTGTCGGGTAAAACCACATGCAAGGTATATAGAAAGCCCAAGGGCCACTGAGGTTAGGGGACTGAAGAGGTGCCATGCGGATGGGGAACTTGACTTTAAGCCCATGGAAGGGGGCAAAGCAGCAGAGGGGCTTTCTTACAATTGTCCTGTGCTCATCCATCCTGATGATGCTTTTATCAATGTAACAGACAGGAAATAGACAAACTCACTGGGCCTGACTCAAGAATCAAGCCTAAAAGTCAGGCACAGTAGCACATATTTGTAACCCCACCATTTGGGAGGCAGAAACAAGAGGATTGCTCTAAGTTCAAGGGCAGCCTAGGCTATATACTGAGATGAAGGCAGATGAAAGCCAGCACGGCAGTCATGATGTAATCCTCATATTCAGAAGGCTAAGCCTGGAGGATCACAAATGTGAGGCCAGGTTGGACAGTATGGTGAGATCTGCTTTATAAAGAATATCTAAACTCTAACAGACAGCAAGAGAGCTGCTTGAGATATTGAGAGATATCAATGACTAATAAGTATTGATTCTTCTTATATTGTTTTAGTTGTTCATGTGTCTTTCTTAGGGAGAGAGAGAGAAACAGTAGTAGACACACAAACACAGTGTCTAGGTTTTTCAGTTTTTCTCCTTTGGCTTTGATGGTGTGAAATTACTTATTTCCTGTGTTTTCTATTGGTGTAATTACCATCCATGGGTTAGAGTTTTCTTTCTATGAAGCACTTTCTGTGGGGCTGAATTTGTAGATACATATTGTTTAAATCTAATTTATTATAAAGCATCTTTCTTCTGGATGTGTGGTAGTTGAAAGTTTTGCTGGTTATAGTAGCCTTGGTTGGCATCTGTGCTCTCTTAATGTCTGCACACATATGTTGCAGACCCTTCTGGCTCTTAGCATCTTCACTGACAAGTCAAATGTATTTCTAATAAGTCTGCTTTTGTCTATTATTTGGCTTTTCTGCAGTTTTTAGTATTCTATCTTTCTTTAAGATTTTTGTTGTTTAATTGTTATGTAGTTAGTGGATTTTTTGGTTCACTGTATTTAGTATTCTGTATGTTACTATTTACTTTGCCAGACCTCTCCTCTTCAGTTTATTATATTATTTATTCTGTACTTATTCACTTATGGGACTGTCCTTTCATTTGGGGACTGCACTGGCCCTGACAGGAAGGATGAGTTTGAGATACTCAAACTTTCTCAAAAACTGGAGTCCAGAGCTTGAGTAGCCAGCACCTCACATGCGTCCTCTCTTTATGACACTGGTCCTTTCCAGGCTGGTTCTATTATTTCAGATAGTTATTGGTGATGTTGAGGAGAAAACTGTGTTTCTACCCTGTGCTGGTTCCCTCTTGTGCATAATGCCATGAATTCTTTTGCTTAGCAGGTTTTCATAAAAAAAAAAAAAAAAAAAAAGACACATACCACCGTGACCTTTTCTGGGCATTCTGTGAAGGGCAAATGGATGGAACGCCACCTCCCAGGGCTCATAAATCCATGGTTAGGGAAAGGCACCAGAACAATGAACACTCAAGTAAGAGCTGGTTGGGGTAGGGCAAAGGAGAAAGTTCCACCCAGATGGTGGGGGAGGCTATGGCATTGGAACCCAAGTCCAACACTCGGCAGTTGTGCTAGTGATGGACCAGCCTGACCCAATCTTAAGATTAGAAGCCACCTTATTGCATTCATTCCTGTTTTCTGTAAAACTTAAATTTTATCAGTTCTTAACCCCATGAGGTAGTTTGAAGGAAAATGGCCTCCAAAGGGAGTGGCATTATTAGGAGGTGTAGCTTAGCTGGAGTCAGTGTGGCCTTGTTGGAGAAAGTGTGTCACTGTGGAGGTGGGCTTTAGTTCTAAATCCAGCTAAGCAGACATAAGTCTGAGGAAAGGGCCAGCGGGATGTCGCAGCAGATAAAAACTACCGTTCAAACAGATGCAAGTGTGCCGTACAAATCCTAATTGGTCTTAGTAAAAGCCTGAAGCCAGATATTGGGGTAAATGCTTAAAGATCAGAGAGTCAGGAACCAGGTGCTAGAAAGACTTCTCACCTCTACCAAATCTTCAGGCAGAAAAGGGGAAGATCCTGGAACAGGAATCCTCTGATTTAGTGCCTTTGAGTCTTTGGCTGCAAAGGACGGGCCTGAACTGTCTCTGCTCCTCATATCCTTTCTCCACCCAGCCACATCACTTCCTGTTTCAGTTAACTAGTGCTGGGATTAAAGGCACCTACCACCACTGCCTGGCTCTGTTCTCTTGTAGACTAGATTAACCTCTTGTAGTCCAGGGTGGCCTTGAACTCCCAGAAATCTGTCTGCCTCTGCCTCCTGCGTACTAATTATAATAGTATTATTAACACTAATTAAAGGTGTGTGCCACCACTACCTGACCCCTTGGCTAACTCTGGCTGGCTCTGCCCTCGGATCTTTGGACAATCTTTGTTAGATCACAAACAATATATTATCATAAAAATGCTTTTGCCAAGCAGAACCTGAGTGCAAACCCAGAACTCGCATGGTAGGAGAGAAATGGCTCCTACATGTGTCCTCTAACCCCCCCCCGAAAGACCACCCCAGGGGTGGGGGACCCCCGGAACAGACCTCTCTTCAGGAAGAGACCCCGGGACCCAAGGAAGGACCGAGCCACAGATCAGATGCAAACATCACGAGGTTTATTTATTGAATAACACAGGTACCTGCTGGCTGCTAAGTCTCTCGGGACTTGCGTGCCCAGCCCTTTGTTCAGGGCCTTTTTATGGGGTTGGGGTGGCAGAAGCAAAAGCATAGTTACAAGGTTTTCATTGCCTGGTTTGAATGAAGCTATTCTGTTGAGGGGGTGAGGGCCAGGTCACCATCTGGCCTGCCTGATATCGCCCACCCCCAGGCGGTGGCCTGCCGTTTATCTTTCTGGGAACTCTGTCTTCTATCTCTCCCTGGACCTTCCCCTGCTCCTTGACTGGGGCCAGATCATGTAGCCATGTAACTCTTATCTTTCTTCCCCCTCTGCCCTGCTGACATTGTGAAAGCTTTTATTATTAAGTTTTGCAGAGATGCTGGTGTCTCCAGTATCAGAATGTATGTTTTAGGCTTTTCTTAAGAGCAAATGCACAGCCCACAGGGGAATCAGTTTGTCCTTGGTTGGGGAGTGTTTGGCAGGCTTCTGACTGCAGCTCCTTCATCCTTGGGCCAAGGCACCTGGTGCTGACATGTCTTAGACAAGTTTCGTTACTTCTTGGGCAAGAGGGAATTGCTAAAACAAGGGGGCTGCAAACAAAGGGAGGAAAAGGGAGGGGGGTCTTACACCCCCCCACACACACACAGAGGCACATGTACACACAATAAATGGAAAAATAAGCCTGAGATTAGTGCATTTTGGGCTGGGTATACTACCCAAAGCCTGAGGCACTTCTTAAGGATAGAAGAATAAAATCTTTAGGCCACAAGTAGTGTGCAGCAATCACAGGAGCAAAACGTAGGGATGGTGACTCAGTTCCCTCACTTGCCTCCTGAAGATAGGCGTGAAGGCAGAAGAAAGGCTGAGCGAGGTGGCCTGATTGAGAAAGGGCTATGCACGTGGGTCATGAGGACACAGGCCACAAATGTACTAGATCCCCAAGCTCTTCCAGACTGTTTCCAGAAGAGATGCTAAAAACAACTGATCTGGAAAGGAGGCTTACATATTTGTAGTGGGGGTGGGGGTCGATTTCCATAGTGCTATTAGTTTTGCTTTTTTTTTTTTAAGTCATCTGCAGCTTACAGGCATGATTTTTTTAAGGAATGAAACTCCATCGCCACTTAAATTGCTGCCATGTTCTTGAGTCTTCATGTTTTCACGAGAGCTATCAATCAGGCAGTGTATATATGTAAATACACATGTCACCCAGATACTGGAGAGCCCATGGTGCTGCTGGCTGCTTATCACTTCTGACAGTTGGGCATACTGCTTTGCCTCCAGCTCAGCCATCTGAGAAGGAGCACTCAAGTGTCCTGAGTACCACTGCATCAGCCTTTAGGGGTCTCTTCTGGGAAGCAGTTTGTCTTTAAAAGAATGGAAATGTTTGGAAGAATTCCCTCCATTTGAAGACCTCAAACATACCATTCCCAAGGCTCCTCTACCCTGACATCTGCAACGTCTAGGGCTATAATTTTGGTCTTTTGAGTGTCTCAGGTGTAGTGTTCAAGGACCCTAGTACAGAATATTGGAGATAAGCTTACTACACGGGCAACTAATGCTATGAATAGGCACACAGTCGACAATATGTCAGTGGCTCTGAGTTTCAGGCCTCCGTGCTATAGACAGACAGCATGGCAGGGCTCCTGAAGAGGAATCAGGGTTCCTTCTCAGGTCTCTAAGGAAAGATGAAGCTTTGTACAGGACTCTGCTCTGATACCTCAGCAGATGGCAGGGAAAGGAAAGGAGCAGGGAACAGAAAATGCAGGACACCAGCAGCTGCAGAGGCTCCTGCAAACTTACCTTCACCAGTAAGTACTGCAGACACTGCAGAGATCTGTTAGCTAAGAGTCACAGACAAGGCTCTCAATAGGGAGCCTGGAATAGCTAGGGAGGGGGGGAGCTAGGTAGGGGGAGCTAGGGAGAGGGGAGGGGGTAGGGGGAGCTAGGGAGAGGGGAGGGGGAGGTAAGGAGGGGAGGTGCTAGGGAGGGGGAAGGGGTTGCTGGGGGAGGGGTAACTAGGCAGGGGGCAGGGGTAGCTGCCAGTGGTGTGGCCTGAGAGCACTCTGTTGTGGATTCTAACACTTTTTGTCAGTGGGTGCTTGCACACACATTGCGTACAGGACCATGAGCAAAACTAGAGGTGCATCTGTTCTTCCAGGCTGTGAGAAGACAGTCACGCAGAAGGGGAATGGATTGAAAACAGAGATGTCCGAAAGGAAATGGAGAGAGAACCTTGATCACAAGTGCCTGAGTTCTTTGGCATTGGAAAAACAGTTTCCTAAAAAATAAGAAGAATCACTTGGGGCTTGAGGTCTGAATGAGAATGCTCCCAGGCTTATATTTGAATGCTGGCTCTTAGTTGGTAGACCTGTTAGAGAAAGATAAGGAGGTGTGGCCTTGGAGGAGGTGTGTCACTGGGGGCGGACTTTAAAGTTTTAAAAGCCCATGCCAGGACCTCTTTCTCTGCCTGCTGCCTGGAGATGACTCAGTTTCTGCTCCAGCACCATGCCTGCCTGCCTACCCCCATGCTCCCCTCCATGATGGTCATGGACTCACTCTCTGAAACTGTAAGCCCCCAATACCATATTCCTATGATACGGCATCTGAAAGAGACTTACATGCCGAGTGCGTGGCTCAGCAGAGTAACACAGGCAGAAGATCTGAGAGGGGAAAAAGAACATGTGTCAGAGAATGGCAGTGATGATAAATCAGAGAGAGATCTGAGCTAAACATGAAGTGCAACCAAACCATTGTGTAGAAGGGAGTTCTCAACCATACCATGAAACTCAGACGTCTTCTATGTTGGCCTGTTGCGTCAGCAGGAAAACCAACCCAGTTCTAGGGCCTGGAGAGATGGCCCAGTGGACAAAACCCAATAGGGGAAGATGAAGACCTGAGTTTAAGTCTCCAGAAGCCACACAAAACTGAGCAAGGGCTCCTATGACACACTTGGGGGCAGAGAAAGAAGAGTGATACCCTATGGTGTGCAGAGGGAAGAAGGAATGGGTATCTAGGAGCCCACACAGTCCTGTAGCCTGCTGCACACATCAGGCAGGTGGAAGGATGATCTGGTTCCCTCACCTGAACCAGCTCCTTGAAGGAAGAGCCCTTACCCACCTCACTTCTTTTCCTGTCCCCAGCGATTGAAATAGAGCCTGTCACCAAACTGACAACCTTTCACTGTATCCTCATGGACAAAGATATGGATGAATACTGAGTGTAGGGGTTTAAGGAAATAATTCAGCATCTCTGCCTCACTTTATCCCTTTACCTGATAAAAAAAGGAAGGTAATAACTTCTAGAAGACAGAGGAATTAAGATAAATTGAAATGCAGAAAACCTTAGAAAGTATTGGAAGAAAATATTGGAATGTGTGGGTAGAGCCATTTGAAAATGGCAAAATGAATTTTTTTTTAACGGTTTTATTTTATTTGAGAAAGGGTTTGTCTCTGTCACCCTGGCTGGTCTGAAACTCACAGAGACCTGCCTGCCTTTGCCTCCTCGGTGCTAGGATTAAAGGCATGCACTCCAAACCCAACCAATGCCAGGGTTTCTGAAGACGATGGTATCGGAGTGATAAACAAAGTCAGTGTGCTCCTGGTTCTTTCAAATCCCAGATAGACAAGAGTCTCAAAAGCTCACCAGCAGGGACCAGAGGTAGCTGATTAACATGCACAAAGCCCTTGGTTCAATCCCCAGCACCACCTCAGCTGGACATAATAACACAGGCTTGTAATCCCAGCACTGGAGACAGAGGCAGAAAGACCAGGAGTTCAGGGTCATCTTCAGCTACACAGGGAACTCAAGGCTAGTCTGAGATAGATGCAACCCTGTCTCAAAGAAAACAAACCAAAAAAACCAAAAGCCATCAGGAACTCTGCAGAGAATGGTCATTCAGTTGATTTATACCAAGAAGCTGATGATGGAGGGCAGGGTGGGGGTGGGTTAGGGGGTTGTCTCTGGTCCATGGAATGCCCTAGCAAAAGTTGTGAAAGAAGAAGGCTGTGCGTCTGAACAGACTAAACAGCCCAGCATGACTCCTGCTGGTGCATCCCAGTGGGCCAGTGCCAAACAGCAGACCCGATCCCCTGCCAGCCAAGGCTGGGGGGGTACATCTTCCCTCTGAGAAGAGAGGGCAGACATGGCCTGGTTAGGCTCTTCAGAACACACTGGAGGAGAGCACAGTCACCAGTACCCCTGTAAATGATGGTAATGACACCACGTGCCCTCTTGGTCCACTGTCCACAGACCGAGACTAATGGCCCTCGGGAAACAGAAAAGGATAAAACCGAACCGTGTACATTCAGGTGGGGGAATGCAGATCTCAGAAAGGACCTGTACTTAGTAGGGGCTTCATTGCCATTGCTTGAGACACCTGCTATATATGCAAGGCTAAGGAGAAGTCTGTTGAAGCAAGAAAAGAAGTCCTCAGGTTGGCTCTCAGAGATCCAAAGTTAATACAAATGGTCTCTATGTGACACCCTTTCCAGAATATTGGGATGCTCAGCTTTAGCCATCAGGGCACAGAATAAAGACTCCTTCACCTACTTGCCAATGGCCTTGAACAGGTGTTCTCTTGTCTCTATCAGGTTGGCTGTTTGTGGGAATGCTACCTCACCAGGTTGTAAAGGGCTCACACATCTTACACAGAGAGAACCAACTGTGAATACTAGAGTATTTGCTAATCTTTAGCTTAATAGCGAATGATACACATATTAGACCACTGCAGCAGAAGAAAGTATTAAGGAATGAATGTCTCTTCAATGATTGAAGGAGGAGAGAAGCCCCTTATAAATGAAGAATTCATGCTACACAGAGCATTTCTCTGTGCTCTTTGAAGCGTTCTAACACGTCCATCTGGCCAACATTTGGGCCCTGGACTGGCTTCCCTCTAACAACTTTTGAACAGAGTCAGTGTTGCTGTCTCTGGTCTATTCTGATCAGCTCCTTGAGTTAGCATGTATTCATAGTGATTCTGCTAAAAAGCCAAGCTTTCCTTGATGGCAGAGCACACATACAGAAGTAAGCTTACACAGTTTTTCTGACCTTCTCGGACTCCAGTGGTGTTAATAACAAGTTGTATAACCTCTACTTTCTTATTATCTTAAAATAGGTTTTAAGTTGTAATACCAAGCAATGCAAGCACACTGTCTAAAAATATCAGCAGTATAGAAGGATTTGAGGTTAAAAAAGAAACAAGTTATTCTTCACCTCCCGCTCCCCATGTATGCTCTCCATAGTGATAATAGCACTTTACACATCCTTCCAGAAATGTCCTGTCTATCCTTTCTTTCAACATATATTCCTCTGAAATATCTTTCTTACTTTCTCCCTCCTCTTCCCCAGACATGATTGTGTGTGTGTGTATGTGTGTGTGAGTGTGTGTGTGTGTGTGTGTGTGTGTGTGTGTGTGTGTGTGTGTGTGTAAGCACCTTGGCTGTCTTGGAACTCACTCTGTAGATCAGGGTGGCCTTGAACTCACAGAAATCTGCCACCATGTGCCACCATGCCCACATGAACTTTTAAATTATTTATTTAGTATGACTGGGTGGATGACGGGCTCACATACACAGTGTGCATATGGAGGTTGCAGAATAACTCAACAAGGCAGCACTGCCCTTTACCCTGCAAGCCAGGAACTCCAGGTGTAACGGTGGGCGTAAAAGGAAACTTTTTAGACAGTGTGCTTGCATTACTTGGTATTACAATTTAAAAGCTATTTTAAAATAATAGTCGAGCTGTCTTTTAAAAGGAGAAGGTTTATGATTACACACACGTGTGGACTCAGGGCACTGTGGAAGCCAAGAGCCCCGAATGCTTCTAGGACAGAAGTTTTATACAGCATTCTGGGTAGGGGAGGGGTACATCCTGGCTCCTGAGATAGAGAAGCTGTAACAGTTCTCTTGGTAGGGCTTTCCTGGGTGGTCCCACCCACGTTGCTACATCAGGAATGCAGACACAGGGAGTCAGGTGGCCAAGCAATGCAGGAAGCACATCCTATGTCGCTCAGGAGGGGGTTCGAGCAAGTACCTTCTCAGCAAACAAAAGGTCAAATCTTAGGTTAGGCAAGGAAAATCTCATCTTTACACAGGAAAGAAGCTAAACATTTGCTTTGTGATTGTTAAAATTTATTTATTTTTATTTTCTGTACATTGGTGTTCTGCTTGCATGCATATCCATGGGAGGGTGTCAGATCTTAGAGCTAGGCGCTAGGAACCTAACCCGGGTCCCCAGGAGAGCAGTCAGTGCTCCCAACCGCTGAGCCATCTCTCCAGCCCCACATTGTGATTGTTATTCACTCAACAAATATTTGCTGATCACCTGTTGAACTGTGAACCAAAGCCGTTGCAAGGCCGGCAATTACCTCCCACCTCACCATGTGATCTCTGGTGCTCTTGCTTGACATTACTCTCCGCGTCTTTAAAATCAGGTCGGAATCATAGAGTCTCCAGAGAGCCTCCCAGCAGGGCCTCCCCTTGCTCTTTTCTTAAAGGAGATATCAATCACAATCACGTTACTGTCAGGTGGTGGGGTGCTAATTTCCTCGATGGCTGTGGTGGAACACACCTTTAATTACAGTACTCAGGAGGCAGAGGCAAGAGGCCAGCCTGGTCTACAGAGTGAGTTCCAGGACAGTCAGGGCTGCACAGAGAAACCATGTCTGGGGGCCAGGGGTTAGAGTGAATTTGGTGGCTTTAATACAAAAGAAATGTCCTCGCTTACAAATGTGAAGTTTAATGTATGGAATGCAGACCTCGTCAAGGCCATGCTGTCTCTAGGTGGCCTTCTGGCTCTCCCTAGCTTACAGTGTCTGCCAGCTAGTCTACGTGTCTCCCGGCTTATAGCTGTGCTACGGTAAATTTTGCCTCCATCATCACATGGCCTTGTCCTTATGGGTCTCTGTTTTCTCATAAAAAGAGAACCAGGCATGATGTCAGATACCAGTGATAAGCTCTTCACTCAGCAGAGGAAGGATGGTCAGCCTAGGCTACATAGGGAGCAAATACCCATCTCAAATTAAAAGGAGAAAGAAGGAGGGAAGGAGGGAGGAAGTGGGGAGGGAATCAGTCCTTGGAATATGGTCCACCCATATCCAGGATGACCTCATTTTAAGATCCACACTAGCAAAGTCTCTGTTTCTAAATGCCACTTGCTGAGGCTCCAAGTGGACATGAACTGGGTGGGGGACACTATCCAACTCAATACGATTACTATTTCCATTTGCTTCTACTGAGGGTACAGACTGTCACAGCAATGTGTCCACAGACCCTGGAAAGTCCTGTGTCTGGGACAAGTGGTCAGCGGTAGAGGAGAACATCTGAGCATCCAGATGCTTTTCATAGACTCAGCCTGTGCCCCTGCAGTGCTGTGCAGGCAGGGACCAGGCCTACATACAGTCACACGGTGCCAGGGTAACACAGCAGAGTGGGGTAACCATGGGGATCTGTAATCATGCCATGATCATGATTGCTTTTACTGATTGTTGGTTACTGTTGTGTTTCTTCTGGAGAACTGTCCAAGTCCAAGTGTATATAAAGAACACCCCCAGGTTAGCACAAGGTCTACAGGCTCCAGCTCTTTGGGTAGTGGGAGGGATCTCTGTTGCTTCTGTCTACCCTTGGCTCTAGGGTGACTTCTGCTCTCCCATCTCTCTGGCTGTGTCTGTAGAAATGAAAACTCTCAGACTCCTCTGTCGGTAAATTACAGACAACAATGGAACTTCCCAGAGCTCTGTGGAGAGAAAGAAGTGTTTAGAGGAACATAATTCATCTGCACCATGAAATGCAGTGTGGAGAGTATAAAAATACACTTAATAAACATCTGTTCTAATTAAAATACCAACTCATTTCCTGGTATTGGAGGCTCTTCCAACAAAGAGAAAAGCTTGGGTTCTCATATTAACAAAACCAAACTAAACTTTACAATGACCGGTTTGTCTCCACCTCTCCACTCTGAAGGGACCTCTGTCCCTTCTGTCATCCCTCTGCTGACATTTCTTTCACTGTGGCATGCTCTCGGTCGTGGTGATCACTCTTCAGTTTCCTCTTGGATCCCTGAGGCAACTACCTCCTTCTCGTAAAGGAGCTGCCTCAGACATATGAGGAGTTTGGCTGTTTGTCTGTTCTTCTTTTCCCTGCTAACTGACTTCATCTGGCTTATCAAGTCACATAACATCATCGGTCACTTGAGGCCCCCATCCAGCCTGGTCACCTCCCCTAGTGAGGCCCAGTCAGCACCTCCAGTTGTGTCTCAAGAGGACGTTTTGGCTGGGGCATGGTTACATACCCAGCACGCAGGAGGCAGAGGTAGGCAGATCTCTGTGAGTCTGAGGTCAGTGTGGTCTACAGCATGAGTTCCAGGACAGCTGAGCTATATAGTAAGACCCTATCTCAAAAACAAAAACAAAACATCTCAAGTATAATGTGTCTAAAATCCAACTCCTGGCCCTCCCATATCCCAGCCTTCTAGACTGGGGAAAAGCCTTCCAGTTGCTCAGGGTAAACACAGGAGCCATTCAGAATTCTTTCTCTCATGTGCAGTTATGCTGCAGAAGTCTATTTTAGCCTCAAGTTAGAGCAACAGCCCTCTCCTGCATTCACAACCGCTGCCTTCTGGCTCAGCTCCCTGCTTCTTCCTCTTCTGACTCCATCAGTCACTCTCCACCCAGAAGCCAGCATGATATCATCATTGGCTACACATTTGAACCCCTTGGGGAGCTGTAAAAATTGCAGAACCCAGGACACATCTCAGACCAGTCAAAACCTGGCATGGGTGTGTCTGCTTCTGAAGGTCAAAGCATCTTGTTCTACTGCCTAGAAACTCCAGGTGCTTTCTTGTCTCCGAATAAAACTGCAAGTCCTGGCAATTCCTATTAACAAGCAGTTCTCAAACTTCAGCTCTGTCCCAGTGCCACGTCTGACTCACTAGATCTGCACAGGGCCTGACCATTAGTTCCCTGGGGAAACACTAATGCTCCTGGGCTGGGGGCCGTGGTAGGATCCACTTCCTGGCACAGCCTACTCTCCACTTCTCAGACAACTTTTTTCTACTTTTCACTGGCTCAATTTATGCCTGATACACTGATAATGTTTCCTCTAAATCAAGCCAGATACCTCACGCTTTCCCTTTGCTGTTTTTTCTGCCTCAGCATCCCCACCTGCCACCTCTAAAGTCACCTTAGCATGTGAGGCTTCTCTGATACTTTGTTTAAAATCACTACCCTCCAGCCTGTCAGGATGGCTCAGTGCCAAGTATACTTGCTGTTGTAAGCAGGAGGACCTCAGCTAGATTCTTAGTATCTACTTAGGAAACTGGGCTTGGTCTGGCTCAAGCATGCAATCCCAGTGCTGTTCCTACACTGGAACATGAGCAAAGTTAGAAAGATCGCTTGGGCTTGGTGGCTCCTGGACTAGCTCTGGGTTCAACGAAGAAAGGCCATGCCTCAAAGGAGAGTTATAGGGCAGGACAGACTGATGAATACACGGGGGGGGGGGGGGGGGGCCCGCGGGGAAGGAGGGAGGGAGGGGGAGAGAGGGGGGGATCGAGGGGGGGGGATCATTCCTCTCTGGATCCCTCACTTCAACTTTTCCATAAATCCAGCCATCCATCATGTGTTGACACATATGCGTATCTGGTCTCCAGCCCCACACATGCCAAATCATAAGCTTAATGAAAGCCAGGACTTCTGCTCTCACTGCCATATCCACTGCTATATCAAACCCTGCCTGGTCCTCAGGACTCCACAGTGAACAGAATAAAGAAAACCCAAATCAGACTTCCTGTAGTTCCGGAGGCAACCAGCAGAGGCCACTGTGGTGTCGCTGATCGGATACGGGCACATGCCTCTTAGCAATCAGTCAGCTGTTCCCATTCCTGGGTGGAAAACAGCAGGCGGTGGCACAGCCACCAATTGGACCCAGATGGGGTGTGGATGTATGTTTATTATCATCTCCAAGTGCTTGGTGGGAGCAGATTCTTGGAGATCAGCTGCAATCCATATCCAGTAAGCTTTTTGCAGGGGAGGGACCAGGGTGAGGACATTTCAACAAATCCACACTGCGTGAACAGACACCAACTCCTGGGGAACGTGAAAGGGGAAGAGTGAATTTGGCCAGATCCAGGAAGACACAGTCCAAAGTTGGAATTAGAGTGAACATGTGGAGCTGACTTCCAAAAAACAAATTCCCAAGAATTACAGAGGACAGGAAGCCTGATAGTTCCCCCCCCACCCCCACCCCCACCGCCACGTTCTAGTTTTCACACTCAAAAACTTGCAGACATCTGCAGCTCCAGTTCTCCTTAAAACTCACCCGCCTTTGTTCTTTATGACAACGTGGTTCCTTTACACCCAGAGGTTTAGGAATTTAGAACAAGCAAACAAGCTTTTGTCCCACTTCTGAGCCTCAGGACTCAAGACTTGACGGCTTGGGAAGTGTGATCAGGACACCTAGATTATGCTAATGGAGTGATTGGAATGTTGATAATGTTCTGAGAGGCATCCAGCTCTAGGGGCAACATTTTAGCTTTCACTTATGCTCTGGAAAGTGAGACTAGATCTTATCAGAACCATCTTCCTGGCTGCAGAATTCAAGGAGGTCAAGGGTTCATTTGCATACAATTTGCATATAGTTTAAGACTATTAGCTAAACATTCAGAAACCCTCTCCACAGGCTCAGAAACCCACTGCAAACTTAATTTCATTTAATCCACCTAAAAAAATCAATGAAGCAAAACCTATTCTACTCCCCCATTATCTCAGCAAAAGAAATACAACTCACTTCTGTTAAGTAACTTGCTCCCAAAGCCAGGCTAAGCAAGGTGTTTTAGGCCCAGGCAGTCACCCCCGCCCCCCATCCTCTGCACCACAGACTGTGGAGTGAGCTAAGACTAGTGAAATGCCACCTGGCTTTACCACATGTGTTTGTCTTCTGCGAGTTGTTGATTTTCCTGCCACACCTAAAGTGAATTCTGCATTTCCTTTGAAAGTCTAAAGACTGAGGCACTCAGCCTGGTGGATTCCTCCAAGAGTAATATATTCTGGGCTTCGGGTTAGGAGCGCTTGCTGCCTTTACTGAAGACCATTGTTGGTTCCCAGCACCCACACTGGGCATTTTATACCCACCAGTAACTCCTGTTGGGGGGGATCTGATGCCCTCTTCTGTCCCTTGTGGGCGCCACACACATATGGTGCACATACACATAAATAATTAAATAAATAAACTCATTAAAAAAGGAAAAAAAGGTCTGTAGTTTATTCTGAGTACTCATGAAAGATGAGCTTCCCACCCGACAGTGATAGCACATGTCTTTATAATCACAGAGGCAGAGGAGGCAGAGGTGGATCTCTGAGTTCCAGGACAACCTGATCTATATAGAGCAAGTTCCAGGAAATCCAGAGCTACACAGAGAACCCTCATAAAGGAGGAGGGGAGATTCCCAAAGCTCTGAGAGGTGACTACCTTGGCCTCCTCCCCAGTAGATTTCTTCAGGCTTTGCAGCCAGCTCACAGCCCATCTCTAAACAAAAACAAAACAAGTCCTCTTGGTGTGATTCTTTTAATGATACAAAGACGAGTTGCATTTGTTTAACTCTGTGAAGCTGTGTTCCTGTGCCTGCCTAAAACACCTGATTGGTCTAATAAAGAGCTGAATGGCCAATAGAGAGGCAGGAGAGGGTAGGCAAGGGGTTGAGGGGAAGATCATCGAGGAACGAGGAAGCAGGAGCAGAAAGAGCGAGAAATGAAGGGACCAGCCACACAGCCAGACATAGAATAAGGAAAGAAAAAACAAATGGAAATAGAGAGAGGGAAAGGTCCAGAGGCAAAAGATAGACAGGATCATTTTAGTTAAGAAAAGCTGGCAAGAAGCAAGCTTATAAGAATAAGTTTACGGGTGTGGTTTATTTGGGAGCTGCCTCACCCAAAAAAAGAGCAAAGAGCAACAGAGTAAAAAAAGCTAACAACGTCTCTTCTGGTTAGCTCACCTTTTCTTCTTCCACCCCGGATTTTTTTTAAAGGAAAAATAAGGGTAGGAAAGGCTAAGAGCTGCCTTGATCTTTGAGAGAATTAAAGGAAGAGAAGGGTGAATGTGGAGAGAGAGTGAATGAGATCCTGGTTGGGGACACCCGCTCTCCAATCAAGAGCCTCTTAGCTCTAAGCTATCCACTTGAGCACAGCAAGAACCATTTAGCAACTCAGTATAGAATGGCTTTTGGTATGCGGGTGCAAAACTGCCTTAGCGAGCACTTAATTTTGTAGAGCTTTGTGCTTAGAAGACTGTATCACAGATGTCATGGGTTCCCATTGGCCAAGCCAACCTCAGCATCCTGTATCCTGATCCCCAGCTCTGCCACTCTGACTCCGATGACCTTGCCCTACCAGACCAGGACTCTTCAACTACTGGGTAGTCAATCTCTAAGAAGGCACAACACTGTGGTACCTTCTTTAGGAAAAAACCAACCAACTAAAACGTCCTAAAGCTTCCCTCTGTCATCTTTTTATGGAGACTCGGCTTCCCAGCACCCTTGGTGTCTATGACTGTGAGGATTTGGACTGGCCCCAGAGTTACTTGGATTCACACATATGCAGAGGGCAGGCAGCTTTTTGGAACCAGTGCTCACAGAGATGGAGCTCGGGTTTTCAGGGTTATTTCTTAAACTGCTTTCTTAGAGGAGTGAACTTTACTGAGAAAGGAAAGACTTTGGATGTTGAATTTTGGGAAATCTGAAGCAGAGAATCCTCCCCAATTATATGTGGAAGACAGCCAGCCAGCATTACCCCACCTGCGATTCTAGCCCTCAGCTCAGAGTTCTAAGGTTTCAAGCCATTTCCTGGTGCAGCTTTGGCCTCTTCTGGCTCTAAGGAATCCTTTACTTAGCATGTTGGATCTAAAGTCATTTATCTCCATTTCCTCAGAGCACTCTATAATCCATCTCCCTTTCCATCTCGAGCCTGCAGTGTAAGAGGAGGAGGATCCAAGCTGCCTGTCCACCACTGTTGCTCCCCCCACCCACCCCTACTCCGTGATTAGATTGACCCCTGAATCCCTGGTGCCTTGCAGCCACCATACATTAATCATGATGGGAAGTGGTGCCATGCCAGCCCACTAGAGCTCTTCAGAGCTGGGGCGCTGTCAGTAAAGTGCTTACAGTTGCGGACATGACGATCTGAGTTCTATCTTGTAGAGCAGTTCTCTGAGCAAAACTACCGCCATCTTCATGAGATCACTGGTGCCTCTTTGCAAGAACCCACTGCTGTCTAGGTCTGTGGACTAGACATTCCCTATAGAAAGAAAGATCCTAGACCCTCAGCGTAGCACCCATATACCCCTCCTAGCCATTTGTAGGCAATTCGGCTATAACTATGCATAGCCTGGGGCAGGGTGTCTTGGGAGGAGGTAGAATATAGAGATTGGGAAAATTAACTGGGGAACTCCTTCTCTGTGGCTATGAGGAGGTCCTCATCTCTGATGGGTTAGGACTTTGCTTTGGGGCCACCCAGTCAGTGATCCCATACTCATGCTCTGTAAGACAGCTATCTCCATTAGGATTGCTATTGCTGTGAAGAGACACCATATCCACGGCATCTCTTACAAGGAAGATATTTAATTGGTGTAGCTCGATAACAATTTCAGAAGTTCAGTCCATTATCATCATGTTGGGAAACATGGTGGTGTGCAGCAGACATGGTGTTGACTACATTTGATTGGAAGGCAACAGGAAGTAGACTATAACACTAGAATAGCTGGAGCATAGGAGACCTCAAAGCCATCCCCACAGGGACAGACTTCCTCTAACAAAGCTATACCTACTCCAACAAAGCCATACCTCCTAATAGTGCCACTCCCTTTGAGGGCCATTTTCTTTCAAACCACCACAGAAATCCAATTGTATTGGTCCCACATTTGTATTGGTTCCCCATGGGTGAATTTTGGCGGACTAGAACTTTTGTCTGTCATCAAGACATTATGAGAAAGGGGTAGGTGTTGTTTCTATCTCTTCAGTGGAAAAAAATTAATCTCACAACAGATCCCCCTAATCTGTAAAAATACCAGATGTTAGCAAGCCCTGTAGTCCAAGTGCTGGGGAGAACTGGGTGAGTATCTGAAACAATCTGGTCAACTAGCATAGCCAAATAGGCAAGTTCCAGGTGAGTGAGAGATGTCTCAAATGGAGGATATGGCTCAATGGTAGAGTACTTGACTGGCATTCATGAAGACCCGGGTTCAATCCTCTAAATGGGGAGGAAAGATGTGGAACCCAACACACACACACACCCTAAACATAGACCACTCCTGAAGAACAATACCCAAGGCTATCCTTCTCAATGTCACGTTTCTTTGTTGTCTTGTAGATGAGAGCCACAAAGGAGTCAAAGGTCAGGAGCTCTACAGACCACAGGGCTTAGATATTTAAGACCTCACCTAGGCAGGAACACAGGCAGGCTCTAAGGTTTGTTTTTATATTGGAAAAACCTCAAGCTGAAACCAGACAGTTTTATCCAAATCCCGGCAGTACTCCTTACTCTCATTTCAGAAACTGAAATGACCTTTCAGAGCTTCACCTTGTTCATCCCTACAATGGGTATAATACTTCAACATCATTGTGGGGAGCACAGAAGACACGGGCATTGGAGAGGGCTGTGCAAGAGTGCAATAGATGCTTTATTTCATCACATTTGGGGACACTGAGGTACAGAGAAGTGAGAGACAGGCCAGAGCCTCAATGAGGATGCCTAGTAACGAAGGAGCAGGGTGGCTTTTTGCCAGTCCCATCCTATTTTATGGTTTCTGAGGACTCCACCTTTCTCCCTCTTGAGTTGGCACAGAGTCCTGAGCCATCAGCATCATTTTCCACTCTAAGGCCCTCTCCAGTGCTTTCCTTCTTTATCATGGAAATTAGAAGCTGGAAAGGGAAACAGTTGATAGCCTGCAGCTGGGCCAGAGCCTTTTGTTCCTAGGGTTGATGTCAGGCTGCTGGTTGTCTGACACTGAACAACTCATGCCATTCTGTTAAAGCTGCAATTTCCTCCTGTGCAAAGAGAAAATAAAACTCAGGTAGTTGTCTCAAGGTGTCTTTATGTGTGTGAGATGGGTATGTGTACGTGCACGTGTGTGTGTGCAGGTGCACATTTCTGTGCATACATGAGATACTTTAGCGTGTTGGTCCTCAGGAGCTGTCTTTTACTGGGACCTGGGGCTCACTGACCGGACTAGACTGGCTGACCAACAAGCCTCAGGGATCCCATGGTCTTTCCCCCCACAGTGCTGTGATTACAAATTTACTGGGCTTTCTAGCTGGATTCTGGAGAGCAAACTCAGGTCCCCAGGCTTGCACACCAGACACGTTGTCCTCGGAACCAGCCCCCAGCTCATCTTTTAACTTCTATTCATCGGAAGCCGTTGTTCCCACAGCCAGGCCAGTTAAGATGGCAGCAGCTAGTGAAACCACAGTTGGGTTAGTCTGTTTAGCTACGCGAAACTCAATTCAGAAGGTTGGGTGTTTGGGCTGTAGGAGGTCTCTTCCTGTCAATCACGTGGGTGGGTACTTTATTCATAGTATATGCACAGCATTTGGCTTGTTTCGTTTACCACAACCTATGACTCTCTAGCACAAACTATACAGCGTGTTAGTCAAAGTCAGCCTGGCAGCTCTTTGTGTGAGTAGAGTTTCCCTGCAGCATAACCACATCTACTTTCTACATATCACCAGAGCTGGCTTATTTTTTATTTTTGGTAATGTGGTGGAAATGGGAGTTTTCTTTGTTTAATTTAATTTATTAGTGTATTTATTTATTTATTTTAAATTATGTGTATCTACTGGGCAGTAGTGGCCCACACATTTAATCCTACTACTCAAGAGGCAGAGAAAGGTGGATCTCTGAATTCAGGGCCAGCCTGGTATATAGAGCAAAGTCCAGGACAGTTTGTTTGTTGGAAAACAAACAAACAAACAAACAAACAAAATGATATGTGTATGCGTGCGTGTGTGCGTGTGTGTGTGTGTGTGTGTGTGTGTGTGTGTGTGTGTGTGTGTGTGTGTCTTTGCTTATGCATATAACAAGTGTAGGTGTCTGAGGGGCCAGAAGAGGGCATCAGATTCCCTGGAGTTGGAGTTACAGGCCACTTTGAGCCACCCAATCTGGAGACTAAGAACCAAATCCATATCCTCTGCAAAAGCAGCAAGTACTCTTAACCACTGAGACATCTCTCCTGCTGTTTTGCTTGCCAATCAGTTATTATTTTGGCAAGAACCTGGGTATACATCCCTGGCTGGCTTGGAACTCACTATGAAATCAGGTCAGAATCTTCCTGCCTCTGTGTCCTGAGTGCTGGAATTACAGTCCTGTACCACCTTGCCTGGCTTAGGATGTTTTAACAATGATAATTTCAATACCTGATTCTGCTAACTGCCTACTATGCTATCTGCTACCTAAAGAGCTTTTACATGTCTATCTTAATGATTGTGACAACTTCCAAGACACTCGCAAACTATCATTTCCAGGTTACAGAGCTAACTTGAGATCCTTCACTGCCAAGCGGCACAGGGAAGATTCCTGATACAACTTCTAAGAATTTTTTTTCCCTGATCAGCTTGATGGCTCCGTTGAAAGTTGCTCCCGAGTTCTGTTCAACCGGACAACTCTCTTAGCACTGAGAGTGAGCTATCTCTTCCTGTGTGGGAGCATCTCAATTTTTCTTTTTTCTTTTAAGACAGAGTCACTTGTAGTTGAATATAATCTTGAACTGGTATTCTTCCTGCCTCTATTTCCCAAGTTCAGGAAGTACAGGTGTGCACTACCACACCCAGTTTATACAGTGCTAGGCAGTAAGCTCAAACTTCGTGCATACCAGGCAGGCACTCCACAGACTAAGTGACAGCCTCAGCCTGCACAAGAGTGCCCTGCTCACACTTGACTGCCTTCCACAGCATTTATTTCTGCACTTGCCCGCGAGAGAGGTAAATGATCCCTGCTTTCCCTTTACAGCCGTTGCCTTTCAAAATTAATTTATTTAGAAATAAAAGATGGAATTGATTCAAGTATTAAGAAAACCAGGATAATAACAGAGCGGGTGGTGTGTAAGTATTGACACAAAGCAAGGAACAGTGAGAAGTGCAGAGATAGAGACCCTTGACCGCTCCCACATACACCCACCTCCCACCTCCCACAGCCCCTACCCTCCACCCCTGGAGTCCTCTAGCTGTGGAGCTATTGGTACCTTCACTGAACTCAGGCTCCTTCTCTTGAGTGAGGGAGTTTGTATTAAATCATTTCTAACGTTCTGTGGCATCTGGTTTGTTTCTCCGGGCCTGGAATTCACCAGATTTTAATTTAGACTTGCTAGAACTGCCCTTTCTAACACTGTGGGGAAGGACAAGCCTCAGCCCCCACCCCGTACTTCTCCCCTCCCAGCCTCCAGCAGGAGTCAGTGAGAGGAGAAGCTGAGTTCTCACGGTGGGGGTATTTCATTTGTACTTCATGCCTTTAAATCAAACCGGACCAGGTCGGTCCAGGACATTTACCAGAAGAAAAATAAGTTCCTTGACATTTCCTTGTTCACAGTTATTCCTTTGCTCATCCAGAGACAGCTATGCACAGCTCACCACAGCTGAGGGGTGTTGGGGAGGGAAGAAGGAGGGATTGTATTACCAAGCAAGAAACAACCTTGCAAATGGAGTGAGTCTAAACTTGTGTGGGAAAACAACCTGAGGGCTGTGTAGGCAAACATTTCTTGTCTCTTTTGTCAGTTTCCAATTAACCACTTAGAGTCTTAATATTAATTGTAAATGCCCAGTCAATAGCTCAGGCTTGTTACTTGTTAACCCATGTTTCTTATCTATACTTCGCCATGTGCCTCATGGCTTGATACCCCCTTTCTATGTATCCTGCTTTCTCTGTGTCTTCTGGCATCTGTCCCACTCTGCTCTTTCTCCTCATTGTCAGTTTGGCTCTCCCACCTAACTTTTTTCTGTTTAGCTATTGTCTGATCATCTTCTTTATTAAACCAATCACAGTGACAAATCCTCCCAGTGTACAAAAAGGATCATTCCACAGCAGGGATGGAAAGATGGCTCAGTCCAAAAAGTACTTGCCCTGCAAACACAAGGACCTAAATTCAATCCCCAAAACCCAGGTTAAAAAAAAAAAAAAAAAAAAAGCCATGCTTGGTGGCATGCACTTATAATATCAGCACTGAAGAGGTAGAAACAGGTAGATCCCTGGGGCTCACTGGTCAGCCAGCCTTGCCTGCTTGGTCTGTTCTAGGTCAGTAAGAGAGCCTGTCCCAATAAACATAAAGGTAGATGACTCTTGAGAAACAACATGGGAGGTTGTCCTTTGTTCTGCGCACGTGCACACACACACTCCTCTCTCTCTCTCTCTCTCTCACACACACACACACCTCACACCTCACACACACACACACACACACACACACACACACACACACACACACACACACACACACACACGATCTGACCAGAAGTGATGAGGGAAGGAAAGGACTATTTATTGTTGCCTTGAAAGTCACTTGGGTGGTGGAGAGCACCTAGGACCCAGCAGGAGCTGCAACCGGGCCGCCAATGACAGAGTTTAGCTCTTTAACTGCGACATCACTCCTGAGAAGCAATAATCATCACCATTTAGTTCATTTATCTTTTTTTTTAAAAAATGTGTTTATTTTTATTTTATGTGCATTGGTGTTTTGACTTCATGTTTGTCTCTTTGAGGCTGTTGGATTCCCCGGAACTGGAGCCACAGACAGCTATGAACCACCATGTGGGTGCTGGGAATTGAACCCTGGTCCTCTGGAAGAGCAGTCAGCACTATTAAACCACTGAGCCATCTCCAGCCCTGTTTCATTTATCTCACCACTCCTTCTCATGCTGCTCACAGCTGCTTATACAGTGGCTCATGTCTCTCCGGGTAGAGTCAGTGTGATGACTGTGAAAAATTTAGCAACGATAAAAGTTTCAGAATATATAACAACCAAAAATTAAAAAATTAATTCAAAACCAAACATGCCAGGCAAAACACCTTGACTTATATAAAAACACAGACACACAGAGTGAATTCATATTTCTGACAGTGCCTGTGCTGTT
This sequence comes from Phyllotis vaccarum, assembly GCA_033318265.1. NCBI lineage: Eukaryota > Metazoa > Chordata > Mammalia > Rodentia > Cricetidae > Phyllotis > Phyllotis vaccarum. The sequence goes on along the minus strand of JARWLC010000003.1, from coordinate 24,216,668 downwards.
TTGTCCAATGACTTCACTGCAGCCTTGGTGCTGAACACGCAAGCCAGGCACTCTGCATCTCACCTACTATCTGACGCTAGATACTGCCCGGGGGGGGGGGGGGGGGGGGGGGGGGGGGGGGGGGGATATGGACTGAAGAGATGCTCATCAGTTAAGAGCATTGTCTCCTCTTCCAGAGGACTTGGGTTCAATTCCCAGCACCCACAGGTCAGCTCGCATCTGTCTGTAACTCCAATTTCAGGGGATCTGATACCCTCATGCAGACAGGTGAAACACCGATGCACATAAAATGAATGAATAAATAAATAAACAAATCTTAAGGGGAAGGAGGAGGAGAAGGCGGCGGCTGCCTCATGAACCTCAGCCCAGATTCGAGGCTGTGATATGTTCTAAATTGTAATGTCTTACGATCCACGCAGTTTTCAGTTCTGGGAGAAACATAATGATCTACTCATGTAAAACAAAGACTTACCATTTTCTATCATTCCTCAGCATGTATCATATTAGTGTACATGTTTGGAATGTATTGTATTAGAATGTTTGATATTAAAATTGCTGTTTGGGTTGCGACTTAAGCTTCATTAAAAATTCATTAAGAGAATGCTGGCCTGGGAGGAACCAGGATTCTTGACAGTTTTGGAAATGACTCTAAACATATTTCATTTGTATCATGAAGTCATGTGTCTCAGCTTTCTTGGCCCAATGGTTATAAATCAACACCTGCCAGCTGAGGAACACTGAAGCTGTGTCCGGCAGCATCAACTATTCCACCCGACATGAAATATATATGTAAAAATAAACGCGCATACCCATCTCACTAGCATGCACATTTGGTTATTATATATTACATATATATGTATATACACTTTAGAATGTATTAATATATGTCAAAAAATTGTGCCTAAATAAGTTTCCTAGGCTGGCGAGGTGTGACTCAACCAAGAGCTTAAAGTCAATCAAACCTGATGACCTGAGTTCAATCCCCAGGACCCTACAAGCTGTGCCATGTATGTACACACACACACACACACACACACACACACACACACACACACTCACACGTACATGCACAGAGAGAGAGAGCCAGCACAATAAATAATTTTAGTGTAAAAAAAGTTAAAGTTTTTTGACACATTTTATCATTGTGAATGATCATCTGCTTAAATACCTATTTTATACACCTGCACACTCTCAATTACATAAAAAATTTCTTGGGTATAAAGGGTCATACGTGCAAAAAGTTTACAAAACCCTGGTTCATATGAAGAAGTCAAGACTCAGAAGGCTGTTAGCACTGTTCACTCCGGTGCAAGCTTCACAAGCGCAAGGGCCAAATTCCCTATTTTGTAAGGGAGAAGGTTGAGATTCAGGGAGGTAAACTCAGAGCTAGTGGAGACAAAGGTGGGCTTTGAACCCAGGTCTTGCTCTCTGCAAATCTTTTTTTTTCATTTCAGCCTCTCCTGGAGTCTGAGGAAATACATGTACTCAGAAGAAGAAAGACAGACAAGGAGCCTCAGCCTCCCAAGTAGCTGGACTGTAGGTACTACTGAGGCTGATTGCTTTGTTATTGTTATAAAGACATCTGTGCTTTGTTTATATTCTCTTGTTGATTTGTTTTTTCCAGAACTGAGGATTGAACTCAGAAATTTACAGATGCTAAGCAGGCACTCTGCCACTGAGCCACAGCCCCAGACACCATGTCACCTGAATCACTTCGGTGGCTGATTCTCTTCTCTCATAGTTACAGCTTCAAACCAACTAGGCCCTCCCTCACCCCACAACTTCCTGCTAAGCCCATTTTCCCTTCAAAAAATAAGTCAGAAATCAAAATATTTGGCTGCCTGGAGGAGCTGGGGTACACATGAAAGGTAGGCCTTCCCTGGGGAGGCCTTTACACAACACCCACCATGTTAGTGGGGCTCCGTGAGATGGCAGCCTTCCCTCAATCCTGTGGCATCTCCCTAGACAGAGGAGAGAAGCTGGCTTTGTGAAGCTTCTGCCAGGCAGCAAGGTCCAGGAACCCTTCAGGCTCTCTCTGCTCTCTCGCTCTGGCCCTTTCTTTTGAGGCTGATGTCTTTTTTTAAAATCCCACACCAAGGCTTTGTGTGTGTGCTTCTCTCCATTAATTTGATCACAGAGGACAGATCTAAGACATGGTTCAAATAAATGAAAGGTTCTCTGGGAGCTACCCACGTAGAGGCAGTCTCCTCTAAGCCCCATCTGCACCTCTGAATTCATTAGGTAGGAGTACACGGCATCACCAAAGAGGCACACGCGTGGTGTAGCCATCGTGGAGAGCCCTCTCTTCCCCAGCCATAATCAACCAGACCGTGTTTCGTGCTCTGACACTTCATTGTGACTCTTGCTGTCTGCCTGACAGGCTCTGCCCCCCCAGATTAGATTTCAGGAACTAAACTGTCGTTTTCCTCTGCCAGGAAAGACTTTTATAAACACTGGGAAGACTGTCTTTCATGGCAACCTAAGCAGCAAGCCAGCTGCAGCAGAACAGCCCCCCACCCTACCCCAACCCCGGCTGCCTGCCAGGAAGCCGCAATGGGCCACAGCTTGTATGGGGTGGTTATTTTCTTATTAAGAGTGTATGTCAGTCAAAGGTTATATTGATTAATTTTCTGTTGCTGGGATAAAAACTATAACCAAGGCAACTTATAGAAGGAAGGGGTTTTTCTGGCTTATAGTTCCAGAGGGACGAGAGTCTGTTATAATGGGGAGGCATGGAGGCAGGCATGGTATCCAGAGTCAGAAGCTGAGAGTTCACATCCTCAACTTCAGACGTGAAGCAGAGAGAGCAAACCAGATGTAGCAGGAGCAAAGCCCACATCCACTGACATACTTCCTCCCCAAGACCGCACCCCCCAAACCTCCCCCATACATCACCATTGTCTGGGGGCCAAGTATCCAAATACTGATTCCTATGGGGGACGTTTCTCTCAAATCAACAGAGGTGACCTTTAGGCATCATTCCTCGGTGGCCATGTACCTTCTTTTTGAGACAGAGTCCCTTACTGGCCTGGAACCTAGCTTGTCTTTGCACTGCGGGGATTACAGGTGGGCAGTGAAAGGCTCGTCCTCTAAGGAGCACTTCAGGTTGACAACTGGAATCTACACTCTGGGGAACAGCAGCTTGAGTCTTTCCTGGAATTGCAAGCAAAAGTTCCCTCTCCCAAATCGTCACCTTTCTTCCTGTCTCCATTTTATGGCCCTTTTCCTCCTCTAACTCCCTGACTGAACAGAGCATCTGTGACTGTGGACAGTTGGAATGGTACAGGTTCAGAGGCAGGTTATCTTGATCTATGTTTAATTTTTTGTTTTGGTTTATATATATGTGTGTTCTATTTTTAAATTATATGTGCTTTGTGTTGGAGTTGGTATATACAGGTGCAGTGTCCACAGAGTTCAGAGAAGAGTATTGGATCCCCTGGACCTAGAGTTACAGGTGGTTGTGAGCCACTCAAAGTTGGTGCCAGGAACCAAACTCCAGGCCTCTACAGCAGCAGCGCACATTCCTAACAGCTGAGCCACCTCTCCAGCCTCTATAAATTCTTCAGAGCCATTTTTAACCATATTTTAAAACAGACCCCTACCTTCCACCAAGGCTAAGGATACCTGCAGATACTATCTGAGGCCTACAGCAGAGGCCTCACTGCTTTGCTAAACCCATGTATCCAATGCCTCCACCAATGCTTTTTGAACTTGCTTCACTTGTGACTCAAACTAAGTTGTTCATGGCCACAGTTGAACAATAAACCTGGTTGGGTGAATGATGCCCCACAGGTTAACACTGACATCCACAGGTTCCACCTGAGTGGTGACGCAACATTCCTTGTCACTATGGATCACTTGATTTCCTTGCTACAGAGACCAAACACCTGACAAGAGATGACCTAAGGAAGGGTGATGTGTTTGGGCTCGTGATTTAAACACCAAGTCTGTCTGGGCAGGGGAGGTACAGTGCCAGGTGTAAGAGGCAGTTGGTCACACTCAGTCTGCAATCAGGAAGCAGTGAGTAGACAAGATACAGGGGCAGCTTATGAAATCTCAAGGCACACTTCCTGGGACTCCCTTCCTTTTAAAGACTGTACCTCCTAAAGGTTCCACAGACTTCCAAGCCATGTCACCAGCTGGAAACTGAGCACTCAGACACATGAAACTATGGGGGAGATTTTACATTCAGATCAACATATGCTATCAAGGATGCTAACATTTGAGGTCCAAAGAACAAGAGCCATGTGGCTGAGTGCTGTTACCTCACATTGCCATTGGGAATGGTCATCTAGAGATGTGTCAGGACCAAGAATGGATCCTTATGTTCCCAACTCTGGTCTCTGAAAAACTCAGGTCCTGTGTGCATGGAAACATGTTCATGTGTCCAAGTGTCCCTTGGTACCAGTTCAAGAAGCCATCAGATTATTCCCCACTGCCAAGTGCAAGCATCACCCTAGGTTGACAAGCTCAGTGTGTCTTCCAGAGCCCGTTGGGCACCACTCCATCCTGGAGTTCTGGATGGAGCATGCTCTAGCTCTGTTCTGTGCTTTTCTACAATGGGTCCTAGGAAGGGGGGAGGGGCACCTAGCATGGTCTGAGAGGAGTCTCTTCTCAGAAAAAAAAAAAAAAAAAAGTCTTTCTTTAGACTTACCTGCCCGTAGCCAGGCATATAAACTGTGTGTAGCCTCTTCTCCCCGAGTTTTACTGCGGTTGGCAGAATAAAATATGGAACCTGAATTAGTTACTTCCTCATTGCTGTAACAAAATACCTGATGAGCAGAACATAAGGAAAGAAAGGTCTGTTCCAGTCCATGATGGGAGAAGTGACAGCATCAGGTACAGGAGGCTTCTAGTCAAGTTGTATCCACAGTCAGGAAGTCGAGAGAGATGGATGCTGGTGCTCAGCCCACATGCTCCTTTTTAAACACTCCAGCACAGAAGCCGATAAAATAATCCTGCCCATGTTCAGAACAAATCTTCCCCCCTCAGTTAAACTCAGTTTCCTTTCTAGGAAGGCCCTCACGGAGAGGCCCAGAGCTGTGTCTCCTAGACAGTACTAAATCCAGTCAAGTTAACGATAATGATTAGTGGACCCACAACTGGTTTTCACTTATGGGGACATGGTAGTGCCAGATCTCTTTGTTTGTTTGTTGAGACAGGGTTTGACTGTGTAGCCTTGGCTGTCCTGGAACTCATTCTATAGACGGGGCTAGCCTCGAACTCACAGAGATCCCCCCCTCCCCCAGCACTAGGATTAAAGGTGTGTGCCACCACTGCCCCACACTGCCAAATCTCTTGAGGAGAAAGCCAGCTAACCAGAGACTGGGCCATAAGCACTTGGTTGCAGGGGTTCTGACCCCTGCTGGTAAAGCTGTGTGAAATCACCAGGTGCCTGTGGTTCCTCCCTGCAAGGCCATTATCTCAGCACTAACTATTATCTGATCCACAATGCTGTCTGTACAATACGGATTAAATGGAGAGACTAAATCAGGGCTGGGAACACAGCCTTGTCTTCTGCTATTGCACTTGCGGTCTGATTAATGAGGACTTTCTTTTTTTATCATCTTTGAATCTTTGAGCCAGGAGCAATTTTAAAGGACATTCATCCAAACCTTCATCTAATCCTCTCAAATTAAAAAGTACACAGACATGACATGACTGTGTTGAATGTTCACAAGCACCACACGAAGCGTTTTATCAGAAGTCTCTCCTCGACACACTCATTGGTGAATTCTCCTTCCCAGCCCTCTGTGGTAGCTTTCCCCTGTAATACATGTTCTACAGTGAACTTATCTCTGTGCATACTTGATACCTGGGGCTCAGGAGTCCCTATTGTCCAGCAGCAAGCATGGGGCAGTTTCTTCACATTAAGAGCCCCAGGCTCTTGGCCAACCTGCCCTGCCCACTGCTTTAAATTTTTACAATGGATTGTCAATAATTTAAAATTGGAAGGCCAATGTGAGAATCAGCCAGATTTTCAGCTTTCCCTGGAGGTCAGAAGACCTGGCCACTTTACCCTGGTGGGTCTGATATGGAAAGTGGGAAATCTGGCCCTTTAGACACAAGCAGATTATGAGAGTAACTTCATTGGCTTTCCAGTGTCTCTACTTACACTTGGAACCAAATGCAAAGACCTCACTGTAGTGTAACTGTCCTTCTAAAAGAGAAGATACTATCAGGGGACACTTGATCCCCTCCTTATGCCTAAGACCAATGGGACAATGGACCCCAAGAAGTTTAAATGTCCCTTGGAAGCCTCATGCCAGAAGGAAAAGGCTAAAGCCTGGTGTCAGCCAGAGGAGGATAATGTCTCCTGGAAAGGGATTCCACAGTTCTGACAGCTTATCAGAGAGTCTAGAAACAACAGTGGGTAGAGGCACTTGCCTGAGTGAGCCCTGGACCCAACAGCTCCATAGCATCACATGCTGTCTCTGTTCTGAATTCTCCAGCCCTGCTGATAAGCTTGGCATTCCATGGCTCCACCCCCTAGTCACCTGCCATGTCTGTGGAAGCAGACAAACAGATGGTGAATGATAGGTAGGTTAAGTTCAGCAAGAGCAGGTTCAGCTGGTAAAAGAAGACCCTCCCATGGTGCTGATAAGGTGGGGTCTGGTTCTGTGAACTCTCTGAGAAGCGGATAGACACTTCTCAGAGCCTCTGGAGCAGGCCTATTGATGCCACCCCTTCCATCCTGAAATAGACATCTATTGGATGAAGAAGTGTGTTTATGAGTGGGAGGATCTGCACTCAGTGCCTCTGCAGTTTTAGAAAGTCACATCCAGCACAACATGTGGAATTGGTTTGAATGAGAAAGCCTCCCTCCCCATAGACCCATATATTTGAAATGTTTGGTCCCCAGCTGGTGGAACTGTTTGGGAAGGATTTGGAGGTGTGGCCTTGTTAGAGGAGGGTGGGCTTTGAGGTTTCAAAAGCCCATAACAAGCCCAGTCTTTCTCTCTCTGCCTGCTGCCTGCAGATCAGAATGTAAGCTCTCAACTATAGCTACTCCAGCACAATGCCTGCCTGCCTGCCTGCCTGCCTGCCTGCCTGCCTGGTACCATGCTTCCTGCCATGATGGCCATGGACTAATCCTCTAAAACTGTAAGCAAACCCTCAATTAAATTATTTCTTTTATAAATTGCCTTGGTCATGGTGTCTCTTCATAGCAATAAAACAGTAATTATGACAGTATTCCAAACAGAATATATACCTGTTGGGCAGGGGTATAATTCATTTGGTACAGTGCCTGTGTATCTTACATGAAGCTTTGGGTTCAACTGACAGCACCATATAATCCAGATATGGTGACTCATGGCTATGATTCCAACACTCAGGGAGCCAGGCCTGGGGAGACAAATCAATCTGTAAATTACCTGAGTTTAGATTTTGAGCACCCACCTAAAAATCCAGACTCCATAGTGTATGTCTGTAATCCCAGCACTGGATTTCTGGGAATAACTGAACAGCTGCTAATCTGGCCAAATTGGTGAGCTAGAGTTTAAGGATAGCCTTGAACTTCTGACCCTCTTGCCTGACACTCTCATATACATACAAAATGAAAGAGAGAGAGAGAGAGAGAGAGAGAGAGAGAGAGAGAGAGAGAGAGAGAGAGAGGGAAAGGAAGGAAGAAAAGGAAGGAAGGAAGGAAGGAAGGAAGGAAGGAAGGAAGGAAGGAAGGAAGGAAGGAAGGAAGGAAGGAAGGAAGAATTGAAGCTGTTCCTGTGCATCTACATCTCCCAGTGGTCACTACCCACAGAATAGACTGTGGGAGGAAGAAGTAGGAGGCAGAAGAGCAAAGCAGAACACTGTTTTTTTGACAAGTGAGGGTATGGTAGGACAGTCAAAAGGGAAACCCAAGAAGTATCGATGGATGGATGGGAAAATGAAGAAGAGCATTAGGACATTAGGTTTTGTGGATGAAGAGCAGGAATGCAGAGATGAAGGGATCAAGTAGGGGAGTGGGAAGATAGCCTGCGGGAAGGGCAAGCTGCAGACATGGATGGTTTAACCCTGCCCTCAAACTGAGCACTCTCCTCACGTCTGAGGGCCCTCAGTACCACTTACCTCAGCTCCCAGATGCAGAGCTGAAGGTGGGTTTTCAGATACAAGTGTGTCTTCCAGGCACACTGCTCTTTGATGTGTTAAGTGGTACTTGCCCTTTGGTGCCTGGCATTTCCACAAGTAAGAAACTGACATCCTCAATGGGCGTTCAAGTGCTCTGTGAAGTGAGATCCCCGCTAAAGGTAGAGAAACCTGGTGCCTGCTGAAAACAATGGGTGTCAGCAACAAAGATATCTCTAGCAGTTATCTTGAGGTGTTCCCACCCCACTTTTCTGTTCAGAGAAGCCACACTTTCAGGAGGAATTGGGAATGGTGGCAAAGGCCTCGCGGAGCCAGCTCAGAGCCTTAAAATTAGAGCTTTCCTGTGACTGCCATGTTGGTGCAGAACAATTTCCTATGATTTAAACCTTTCTTCCAGGAGATGGGAGGAAATGCATGAGATCCAGAAGGTGAGCAACGGCTCATAGAAGTAACGGCTTTATAGAAGTTACCTGCGGTGGGGGGACAGGAGATTCTGACTGGCAGAGCTGCAGAAAGGAAATTCTCACACCAGTCTGAGCTGCCTGCAAGCTTGGCAGAGAACCCCAGGTCACTGCTCTTCACCCACATTGGAGTGGGCTCTGCAGTGATGCAGCTGCTTTTGAATCGTGCAAGTAACCCCAATAAAATGCATTCATTCACCAAGTTGGACTTCAGTGCAGTTTACTATGGTCTCTCGTGGGCATCCTTGCATTGTGAGTATTCATGACATCTCCCCAGGAAAAGTCCCTGACACTACACATGTGGACTCAAGCTCATGTCCCGTGGGAGAGGGCTCACTTGCTCAACCAGGGTGACTTGATTGCAGGCAGGAGAGACAGCCCATTACATCTACAGCTGGGGAGTTCAGAGATCTACAGAGAGCGATGGAGGGCAGGCTGGGGTACAGCATACATGTGTCAGAGCATACACATGGAGGTCGGAGGACAACCTGGGTGTCAGTCCTCCCATTCCGCCTTAGGATTTCTTGTTCCTTCATCGCTGCAAGAAACAGATCAGCTGACCACAGCTACCAGGAATACTGTTTCTCTTACTGTGAGAATTACAGAAATACCCATGCACCCAGCTTTCCAAGGCTCCCAAGGATCCAAACTCAGCTCCTCATGCTTGTATGGCAAATGTTTTACCCACCAAACCATCTCCCTAGCCTGAGAAAGGGATTTCTTTTTTTTACTTTTTTTCTTATTAAAAGTTTTTTTTTTTTTTAACTTACCAACCACAGCTCCCCTTTCCTCCCCTCCTCCCACTCACCCCCTAGCTTTCCTCAACCCCACCCCACCATCCACTCCTCTGAGAGAATGAGGCTTCTCACAGGGAGTCAAAAAAGGCTGGGATATCAGGTTGAGGCTGGACCAAGCCCCTCCCCACTGTATCAAGGCTTGCAAGGAATTTCTTTAGAGGGAATAGATTCGAAATAGCCAGCTCATGCACTAGGGATAAATCCTGGCCCCACTGCCAGAGTCCCCACAACTGCTCAAGAGGACTAGCTCTTTTTAGGTCAACTCTAGAATGAAGAGCTGACCACCCATGTCTAGACTCCATTACTGGGCTTATTCACAATGAATAGCTGGATGGTTTGAGCAGTGAGGTCTGTCATCAGGAAGGCCCTAGACAAACCTAACCTCTTATACTCAGCCAAACCATTTATTTTTCTTTCTTCTACTAATTACATTCATTTATTTGGAAGTGGGTACCCATGTGCCACGGTGGGTGGGCGAGTAAGTCAGAGGACAACTTATATGGGTTGTCTGTTCACTGTGTGGATTCTGGGGATTAACCTCCGGTTATCAGCTTTGGCAGCAGGTGCCCTGGCCTGCTGAGCCCTCTCACAGACTTTCCATCTGTCCTTTAGGCTACACCCTTCCCGGCTATGACACAGAGAAAGTAACAGTGCCTACCACACTGGGTGATGCTGAGAAGTGCTGGAGAAGATGTGTGCTGAGGATAGTGTGGTGTCTGGTGCACAGCCAGCGTATGATAGTGGCAGCTACTAAAAAGAATAATGATTGTGCTATCAGTCTACCACCCTAGCTGAGCATTAGGAAGTGGTACTTACCACCTGGACTCTGACTATCCACCTAACTGTGCGTGGATCCTAGTGACTGAGAGAAAAGCCAAGGTAAACACCATTTTCCAGAAGACATATGGGATGGCCAGAGGTCCCCTCTCTGTATCAACGTTTGCATCCCGGAACCCCAGCCCTAGACCCTAACTGTATGTAGTACTGTCATTTGGCAAAGCTGAGCTTTCCCTAGGAAAACTACTTGTCAGCACGTTGGACAGTGTCCCAGGAATTCTGCAGCACCAGTAAAGCAGAGCAGGGGTGGAGATTGGGAGAATGGATGCTAGGCTGGTAGAAGCTAATAATTTTGCAAGAAATGATGCAAAAATCCTTTCTTAACTTCTAATACTTGGGGGAAATTGTAAAGGCGAGGGAATAGTGTAACCCAGCTAAGAACAAAATCTCTCACATGTGTAGCTTTTATCCTCCACTCCCACAGAAAGCCTACTGTTGTCAAAAGCTTGGGTAGAGTCCCCCTTGCCTGCCTATCAGTCATACCATCAATTGCACCAAACTGGGTCTGCACAGAGTCTCCACTGGAAGCTTAGGTAGGCACTCTCAGAGTCAGTCCACCAGCCTGCTAGCCAATCAGCCAGCACACCCACCTCAAGGATATGGGACCTCATGGAGTCCAAACCCCAATCAACATTCTAGTCATCCTGCTTATGAGCACCCACATGCTCCCCTACTGTAGTAAGAGGTTTCTGGCCTTGACTTTCGGGCCTAACCTCAAGATTTGGGCCCACAGACCCGCAGAGACACACAGATGCTTGCATTAATTTTAGGCTGATTGGCCTAAGGCCCAGGCATATATAACTTGCTAACTCTTTACCCTTAAACTAACCCATGACTCTTGTCCTGTTCAGCTGTGGGGCTTGGTACCTTTTCTCAGAGCAGCATAGTTGTCCTCTGTTTCTTCTGGCTTCTTTCTGGCATTCTGCTCTGTTCTGCCTGTTCCTAGAGTCTCCTTAGTCTGGTAGCCCTGCCCACACTTCCTGTCTGCCTTTGGCCAGTCAGTGCTTTTCATTAAACTCATAGGCAGGGACATTTATTTACAATGGAACAACATAATCCCCCTACACCCTACTGTCCTGAGCTAGTCACTTAGGACCACACCTGACACATATCATGTGCTTTTTGAGCCTCCGCTTTGGGACCAAGCTTGCAACTAGCAGAAATAGTTTATGTTATGGGATCTGATGAAGAAAACTGAAAAATAAGTTAGGTGATGAAGGCCCCATCCTGATCTCTGATCATCTCCTGGTTGATCAGATGACTGGGAGAGAATGATTGGAACACTTGTGAGAAAGCATGGTCCTTGTCACTCATCTGAGGATGTCATATGTAAAAAGTCACGCAGCCACTGCATTCAAAGACTCAGAGAATAAAGATACCCTCCATGAGTGGTACAGAGCTTCTTAAGCAGAACTACTGGACTTCTGTGTTTGTGAAACTGAAAACCCCAAGGAGAGACAGGGCCGCAGGCATAGGTTGGCTGAGGGGCAGAGTAATACTTTCTCTCCATTTCTCCACATTCTGTCTGCAGCAATGCCTCTGTCCTCTCTTTCTTCAGAGTGGCAAAATGACTGCCAGCTTCGGGAATCTGACATTCTCCTATCTTAGACACCTCAACAGAAAGGGCACCATGTTTCTAAAAATTCCAGCAGAATCATCACATTTAAGTCTTATTGAACTACCTCAAGTGCTGTGCCCATTTGGCCAGCCAAAATTTCATTGATTGGATGTTTCTGTGAGGGAGGCAAGCATAGGGAATAGTGTGGCACCCTGGGACTGCTATGGTTTGGGCTCTGCATACATTCCTCTTCTGAGGCAGGCTGAGAGCCTCACTTCTGTCTCTGAATGAACAGTGTACTCAGCAACACACACACATCACTCAGAACAATGGGATACATTTCTCCTCTCCTTAATGGTCATCAAACTTGGACAGTTTCTACCCAAACATCTTCTTAATTCATTTAGCCAGAAGGGTAGGTGGGGTTTAGACGTATACACAATGAAGTAAACTGCACTTTTAAGGAGAAGCCCCTATTGAACATTTATGTATGTATATGATTAAAATAAGGTACATTATGAGGCAGGGCATACACTGTAGATAATATAACTTACATCTATCAATCATAAGAGAAACTTGGGGCTAGAGAAATGCTGGGCAGTTAAGAACACGGGCTTCTTTTGCAAAGGATCTGAATTCAGGTCTCTGCACCCACGTTGGGTAGCTCACAACCACCTGTAACTCCAGATTTAGGGGATCTGACAATCCTGGCCTCCGAGGGCACCTGCACTCATATACACATACTCATATAATCACATATTTAACCATAAAATAATATTTTAAAAACAGAAAACCACCCTATGCACCTAGCAATCCAACCCCTCCTTTAAAAAAAAAATAATACTTCATAAGACAAAGCCCAAAACTGAAATCAGGATTCTTGAGTCCCCTCATGTATATCCCTGGTGTCACTCTTGACAACATGCTGCTGACCTGTGCTATTGCTTGGTTCTGAGTAAAGTTTCCTTGTTACTCCTCAAACCCATGTGCACTTATTTCAATACACTGAATAAGATGCAAAGAACATAAGAACCCTTTGTCCACCCAATAACCAATGCAATGCCTGAAGTCAGAAATGCAAGCGTGATGACTTTAGTTCAACCCTCACAGTCCATGTAAAACACTGGGTATGATGGAACAGGCTTGTAAGCCCAGGAGTGGAAAAGCAGAGACGGGAAGACCTCTGGGGCTCACTAACCATTTGGCCTAGCCAGGTCTATAAGGTCCAGGTAAAGTGAAAACCCTGTCTCACAAACAAGGTAGAGAGTGACTGAGAAGACATGGAAGGCCGACCTCTGGCTTCCACACACTCACACACATACAGCCAAACACAGATGTGCGTATAAATATGTACACATGCCAGAACAACAGAACGAACTGCCCTATAGTACTTCTCTGGGGACTAAGCAAGACTTTAATGACAATGAACCGTTAGATGACAAGCAAAACACACCACCAAACCACAGCACACCCCTTGATTCAGTCCAAGGTCAGGACTATGAGCTGGCTATTGCCTGTTAACACATTGGACACCAAGGGTCATTGACCCACAGTAAGCACCGCAGCTCCATTCATGACCTGAGGATTACAAAGGCAGGCCCCCTTAACCACAAGAGGTAGAAATGAGTCTTTGGCCTACTACCCAGCATGAGCTGCACGTACAGGAGAAATATCTCTCTCTCTCTCTCTCTCTCTCTCTCTCTCTCTCTCTCTCTCTCTCTCTCTCTCTCTCTCTCTCTCCCAAGTTGTGGCTCTGTAACAGCCCAGTGCTAAGGGGCATGTGATTAAGCCTATAGTGGTCCTTCCTCAAATAGCTATATCATCCAAGGTTGCCAAACAGCAGCTGCCTTGTCGAGCTGCCATAGTGAACTGGGCAGCATCAGTTGCCTCCAGCACCCAGCTGGCAGTTCCTCCGAACAGTCTCCCTTCTACCAGCTACTGTTACTGTTTATGTAATCTTGAGGAGGGGCCTTGTGACTCTTGTAACCTTCTCAACTTCCTGAGCCTGTAAGTTTCAGGAACTTCCTGAATCTTATGAACCTCCTCCTTCTCTCCAGTCTTTCTGTCCAGAGGGAATACCCACACAACAGTAGTATACTCATAGTCAGCTTTCACTGTCAACTTGAGAGCCTAGACTCATCTAAGAAGGAAGTCTTCATTGTAGGACTGCTGACTGGGCATGTCTGTGGGGGATTGTCTCAAACCTTAATTGAGATAAAGTTTAATAGAGGTGTTACCCATTGTAACACCATTCCCCAAGCAGGAATTCCTGAACTGTATAGGAAAGCTAGTTGAGCATGAGTCTCTGAGGAGGCCAGCAAACAGCATTCCTCCATGGTTTCTGCTTCAAGATTTTGATTGAGTTCCTGCTCTGATTCCTCTCAATGATGAGTATGACCTAGAAGTGTCAGCCAAATAAACCCTTCCCTCTCCTAAGTTGTATGTGGTCAGAGTGTTTTTGTCACAGCAATGGAAGACTGTACACCAATAGTCTTTCCTGGCATTCCATGAAGTCAACCATCATTAAGTCTGGTTGACTCCTCAGAATCACTAAAGAAAGAACTCCTTCAAGAGTGAGGGACTAGTAAGTTTATCATTGACTCTTGTCCATCACCCTCCACAGCTCCCTTGGCTCTGCAATCTACCTATAGGTTTTTACAGCAAGCCCAGGAGACACCAATGTGACAAAGTTCTGTTTTCACTTCCTTAAAAATTCTCCTAAATGCTCTACCTTGCCAACCAGTTTGCAAAAAGAAAAAGAGGTGAGGTTCACACCATTCAACTCCCAGGCTGTTGCCATGGAGCCCTCCAGACACTAACATGCCAGCAACAGGGCTGCTTTGCAAAGGAATCAAAGGGGGGGGGGGAATCTTGTTTAAATGCAAATACCTTTGAGAGGAAACAATGTGGGAAAGGAAATTCTGACCCCCCCCCCCCCAAAAAAAACATATCCCCTGTCTCTGCTGAGGCTAAGGCTGATAAGCCTGTGCCTTCCCCAGCAAAAGCCAGGCTTCATCTCCTGCCAGAGTGGGAACCAGGCTCACTGGAGCCATTCACTAACAAACAGTGCAGGCACATGGACTGCTCCTAACAAAGCTCTTAATATGGAGCCGGTCCCCAGGCAGCAGAGCCTACCCCCACTTATCCCCACCTACCTCATCTACTCCCCCCACCCCTACCTACTCTCCACCCCCAACTATCTAGAGGGCTGCAGGTACCCTGAGGATTTGCACCAGAGTTTAAAGTGAGGAAAATGGAAGCTGAGAATTCAACCCAAATGGGAGATTTCAGAGAGCAATATCAGACACCACCACCACCCCCGCCACCCAGGATGCACCCTTCTCCTGGAGCCTGCAATGCCTCAGGCCCCACTAATAAGAAATACTGTAGATTTTTCATCTGTTTATTGTGTTCTGTTAAAGATAAACTGCATTGTTAGCTTAAAATATGGTAAAACTCGGGCATTTAACCACTGAGGAGGTTTTCTCCTATACTGTAATTACATTGTGCACAGGATTATTCTTTCTGGACCCTTGTAAAACCACACAGCTAAAAGACATTGGTAATTCTACCCCAGGAAGTGGGCAGAACTGGAAGGATGGGGAGGGTACTGCTCCTTCCAGGAAGCCCCCAGTCATCCGGAACTCAGTCTTGAGGCCCTGCTGGGCTTTGGGTGTGTCCCACAGGTTTGCAGAAAGGATGGGGAGGTTCTCACGTAGGGCTGTCTCAAAGCTCTAGCTTGAAAGAAGGGAGCACGGGGAACAGCCATTTCTTTAGTTTGTTCTACACAGTGTCATTCAGTCATGTGTATATAAACAGTCATATAGATATACAAGCACACACCACATATATGATGTATATGTGTAAGTTCATATGTGTGCAGGTGTGTGTGTGTTTACAAATGTGGAAGCCAGAGGTCAAACCTTGAGCATCATTCCTCAGGAGCATCTTTATTTTATTTTATTTTATTTTTTTTAAAGACTTGCTTATTTTTATCTTATATGTGTGAGTGTTTTGCCTGCAGGTATATATGTGCAGCACATGCTTGCCCGATGTCTGCAGAGGCCAGAGAGGGTATCAAATCACCTGGAACCGGAGTTACAGACAATGTAAGCAGCCATATGCGAGATGAGAACAGGAACCAAGTCCTCTGTTAAGTCTTAAACCCAGGACAAGTCTCATTCAGCCCCTGTGGCTCCCCCTTGCTCTCCTCACCCCTGCCCAAACCTCTCCCTCCCAAAGGCAGGGCTTCCACTCTCCCCCCAGCCTGATCCCTATAGAACCCAGCCATTTGGCTATGCTGGTCTCTTTGCCCAAGCTGCCTCTCTTAGTGGCTCCTCTCTTGCCCCCCCTCCCTCCTCCTCCCTCTTCTCTGGGCGGGTTTAGTCTGCCTGCCATGTTAAATTGAACCATATTCAGCCTGGACTCTCCCTCCTGGTCTGGAGGAGGTACTATGGAACAAATGATTTAATACAGATCTTGACATGGCAGCCCACCCAAGATGATTTGCTCACGAAGCAAAGAGGTTCATAAACACAGACATGTGTTGGCCAGTAAGACAGGAGCACACACATGACAGATTGGCATATCTTCACTTTCCTTATGTAAAGTTCCCAGAAAAAAGCCACAACTATGTGGAAGGTCCTACAGACCTTCAACAGGTCAGGGTAAAACATCTTTGTGAAGAGTTGAAATACTGCATACCCAGAGCTATAATTACCTTGAAATATCTTCAGCTCTCGCACAGCCAATGATCACGCTCCTCTGCTTGTGTCCTGGCCTTCTTTGACTCTCACATAAGACTTTCGCCTCCCCCAGAAGAGTTCCACCTTAGCTGTAGCGAGTCTACCCAGGGCCTCCCTCCATCCATGGATTTGATGTATCTCTTGACTTATGGTCTGCTTTTGTTCTGTGGCTGCAAAGTAAAATATCCATGGTCTGCAAACAACAAGTCACTTGAGGCTTGAATCTGTGTCTCCAGGCTGTGCTTGCTCAGATTTGATTGAAAATAGATGCCTATTCCTTTGGGAGACTTTGTGTTGTGTGGAGGGGAGGGGGCAGGCAGAGAAGATGGGGGGCAGGGAGCGGAGCTTAAATAACAGCCCAGGATTATGTACATCTTAGAAATAACCACGCTACAAATAGATTTAGAAACATGGAGTAGATTAGCTCACTAGCATCAGGAGATTGGAGAGAGAGAGAGAGAGAGAGAGAGAGAGAGAGAGAGAGAGAGAGAGAGAGAGAGAGAAGCTGTCAGGTTAAAGGGGGGAAACCCCAAGCACCTCCAAAAAGGGGCAGACCCACTGAGCCCAAAATGAGACTGGGCTATAGGATTAATGGAAGAGATAAACACTCACTCTCACCATGGACCTTGAAACTGGTTTCTTCCCTATTGCCATGTACTGGTGGTGCATGCCAAAGCCATCAGGCCTTCAAGCCCCCTCCCCTGGCACCTAAATTTCCAGGCTGATCCAGTTTACAGCATACCCTCTTCCCCCAACACACAAACACACAACACCGCCATCCTGTAGCTACCAGTTTTCTTAATTACCCATGAGGCTGTATCACATTCCTTCTCTCCTTTCTTCTCCCAAAAGAGGTAGCCTTGGGCTTCATCAGTCTGTTTTAGACTTCCCCAAAGGCTGCTGGCTATTATCTCTCTCAAATCTATAATAAAAGCCTCCTTCCCACCCAATGAGAGGTCATTTGGGCCATTTCTCTACACCTCTGCTTACAGATGCAATGTTAATTAACCTTTCAGGCATATACGTCATTAGAGGTCAATGAAACTGAATCCAACTATGGAGTGCTCACCTGTAATCCCAGCAGAGGGTCACAGGAGGATCATCCTCAGCTGCATACTGAGTGGAGGGCAGCCTGGGTACAAAGACCATAGAGGCTGGTTTTTGTTTTTACCCGCGTTCAATTAAACCTTAGCCTGGAAGGGAGGGGACTCATCCAGGATTGCTCTCCAGGCTGGGGCAGAGCCAGTGGGACCTGGCGCTGTCAGCCTGGCCCTAGGACTCCTGTCTTTATTTTGATCCTGCAGTTCTTAGCTTCTCGCCTACCAGGCTCAGCGGTGCCTCTTCCTGGACAGCATTTTAATGATGTTCCAAGACTCTGTGCCCTTGTTCCACAGGGGCCCAGGGATGTGAGGACAGCTGGTGTAAAAAAATGCTCACAGCTATGTTAATACAAGAAGCAACACCTCCAAGTTTCTTCACTGGGGCAGGAGAGCAGGGAAGGCAGGTTAGGTTTGCTCCCCAGACACCTTAGAGGTGAAGGTGACCTTGCCGTCCTGTCCTCGTGATCAGAATGTTACCACTTTGCTGTGGATTTTCCTCGTGATGGGTCCCCTCCCAGAAGTCCCAATGACACCCTGAAGCAAGAAACACATTTGGCCCTCAGCTAACTCCAGCCACCCACCCAAGGGTGATTAAGAACCAGAATACTCTGAAGACTAGCAGATGAGAATTCCCCATTATGCCTTTGTCCCATGACCATGAAGGTTAGTCTTAATCATTTCCACAGTGGAACATGTTATTTGGAGCAACCTGAGTCCTTGGGTTCTGTGGCCATGATCACTCATAACCAGCACAAAATAAACTGTGGCTTATTCTATACCTTTGAGGTGAGAACATTGTTTTGGGCTGAAAATTTTGATTACCTGTCTCTTTTGCCAATATCAGCTCCATCGGTTAGAGGTCTTGGTTTGGGGGGGAGTTATTTTCTGCTTGGTATGTTGTCCCCAGTGTTTTCACAGCACCTAACATAAAATAGGTGAGAAATGAACATTTATCAGATGAAATATGTGCCGTGAATACTATGTGTGAGAAACTGAGTGCGATAAATAGTCATATCAATGAGAGAATGTCTAGAGAGGAAGATGGAGTATGAGGTGCCCACAGGGAAAAAGACACTTCTTCACTACTAGAAAAAAATAAACCTATCAAGCTGCTGGGGGTGGTTTTGCTGTTTGGCATCTACCCTGAGAGGCAAGAGGTGGCCAAGGTACCAGCATGAGCTGACACGGTGCTCCTGCTTCTTCCTCAGACTTGCTATTTCATCCCAATTCCTCTTGGTACAGTAATGATGCCTCCCCAAGATACCCATTCCCTGACCCCCAGAACCCGAGAACACATTACTAGAACCAGGGTTCATTTACACCTTTTGCTCGCCCCTCTCCGTTCCTTGTGCCTCTTACCCCACCTCTTTGCCAAAGAGAAGCCATTGCTTGCTCCAGCTAACCAGCTGCAGGGGAGTGACGTTCATTGTAAGGTTCCTACCAGAAAAGGAAATAGGTCTTGGATGACAAAGATCCCTGTCCCCAACACAAGGATGCTCTGCCATTGTAGCCTCCTCCATGCTCCTCCTCTGAAGCAGTTTGCTTCACACACCCTGTATGATGGATGGCTCATATCGAGAGTCGTACCAACTTGACAGAATCCAGAGTCACCTAGGAGACAGGCCTCTAGACAAGTCTGGAAGAGAGTTTCCAGGCTGGGGTAATTGAGGTGGGAAGAGCCACCCCTACTGTGGGTGATGATAAGCTGAATAAAACAAGGAACCGAACACCAACATTCACCTCTCTCCTTTTCCTGACCATGGATGTGACATGACCAGCTCTCTCAGCTCCTGTTCTCATGCCTCCTCACCATAGTAGACCATACCCTCAAACGTTAGCCAAAAAACCCTTAAGATGATGTGGTGGTCTGAAAGAAGGTGGACCCCAGTGGGAGTGGCATATTTGGAGATGTGGCCTTGTTTAAGTAGGTGTGGTCTTATTGGAGAAAGTGTGTCAGTGTTGAGGCGGGCTTTAAGGTCTCATACATACCCAAGCCACACCCACTGGGACAATCTTTTTGTTGCCTCACTTCCTGTTCTTTCTCTGTTTTCTGTGTGTGGAGGGACCCTGTCTCAAGTAAACAAAATATAAATATAAACAAACACAAACAAACAACAATTTAATAAAACTCTCAACAAAACAAAACCTAACCATCTGTCTTAGAGCTTCTATTGCTGTGAAGAGATCCATGACCACAGCAAGCAACTCTTATAAAGGAAAATATTTAATTAGGGTGGTAGTTTACAGTTCAGATGTTCAGTCTATTATTATCATGGCAAGGAACATAGCCTTGTGCAGCAGACATGGTGCTAAAGAACTGGTACGTGTTGATATGCAGGCAACAGGAAGTAGATTGTCCCAGTGTGTCTTAGTCAGCTTTGTCTATTTGTATTTCTGATTATATGTGCCTGGACCAATTTGCCCTGTAACATAAGAAACTGGATACTGCATCATGTACCCTGGGCTCAGATCCTTCATCTCAGAGCAGGTAGGATGGCAGACATATTGCCCTGGCCCTGGAACAGTGGAAAGTGCCTCATAAATACTTACGGAATAAAAGTTGAATGCACTGGCCACAAAACTCTATAGATATGTAACTGGTTATTTTTTTCAACTGCCTCCTGACAATAGAACAAGAAATCAGACAGGGAGAAAGTTACCCATCCCTGCATTAGAGTCACTGAGAGGGTAGTGCAGCTCTGAGCTCCCCCTGGGAAGTCTCACTGCTCTGAGCCACAGGCCTGGCTGTGGGTATTCTCTCTGGGTTCAGCTGCTTATCAGCTACCAGGCTATGATTGACTTCTCCAGTCCTGGATCTTCCTTCCAGCATCTCTAAAACTGAGAGGATAATGCACCTGTCTTCTAGACTGTTCTTCGGACACAGAGATATGCCAGATGAGATCTGATTTATGGAGCAGTCCTTGGTACTCTTTCATTTTCTGTTTCCAGTTGTCCCCAGAGGAGTCCAGTGCTGTCCTTATTTGGTGACGATGACTACCACAGAGGCTAGAACATTGTGCTCAATGAAAATCTAGCCCAATATAAAATGCTGCTTGGGTTGGCAAGATGGCTCTGTTGGTAAAGGTGCTTGTCACCAAGCCTGATGACCTGAGATCACATTCCCAAGATGCACAAAAGATGCAGAGGAGAAGAGAAGCGACTATCACAAATTGTCCTCTGACCTCTGAGGCTAGATGTGTGGCTCAGTGATTCAGTCCCTAGTACAAGGAAAGAAGGAAAGGAAGAAGGGAAGGAGGGAGGGGGGAAGAAAGGAGGTGACCAGTTCTTAGTCATGGTCACTCCAGCCCTAGACTTGGGGGACCACACTGAGAGAAGCACAACTCCACAGTGCAGGAGAGAGTCCCAAGGAGCCATTACAGACTCTTCACCAGCCACAGGTGGGCTGGAAGAAGAGGGGCCGACCCTTCAGAAGCATGCTCCCCACAAGCCCTCACCTCTGCCTCTTTCCCTCCGTTTCTTTCTCCTTATACTTCTTTCCTAGACAGGGTCTCACGTAGGCCAGGTTGGCCTCAAGCTTTCTATGTAACAAAGGATGACCCTGAATTCAAGGTGCTCCGTGCCTACCTCTAGGGTACCTAGATTACAGGTCTGTACCACCTGATTCAGACAGTGGTGGGGATTGAACCCAGGGCTTCAAGACATACTTCAGTCTAGAAAGCATGCTACCAACTGAGCCATATTCCCATTCTACCCTCCTTAGTTTTCCGTCAGAATGTGAAAGGAAATCTGGGCTGGCAGGGGATGGCAGGACTCTGCTGCTTTCCAGGCTGCCCCAAGGAACATGTCTGGACCATGTTGAATTTGATCAGAAGAGGATGAAAACAATTCTCTGGATCTTCTACCTCACACCCTGTGCCAGAATGAAGGATGAGTTGCCCTGTGTATTCTGTTGTGCAGAGATGTCATGACCATGTACCACCAGCTGCTCAGCCTGCTTTCTACACTGCAAGGTCTTTCCCATTATCCTGAGCACTATGCTGCTGACCACACCTCCCATTCTCCTGGGTTTTTCTCCTTCCCTTTCTGGGGAACTTCTACTTTATCTCCTTGAGTCTCCATTGGAACACGGGCTTTAGTCAAGTGCTCCCACAGCCACCATCTTTGCATTACAGTGTTCTGTCCTTACAAACAGTTTCTTCCTCTCCCACATAATGCAGGGACTGGTTTATGAAGTTCCCCTGAGCTTGGCCAACAGCACAATGGCAGGACACTTAACCTGGTGACCATCCTGAGACCTGAAGTAACGTGACCCTTGTGTGCTCTGCTTTTCCCTATAAAGAGACAAAGCATGGGCCTGGAAGGATGCTCACTGCACAAGGTGTCAGATACTGCCTTTGCAGAGGATCATAGTTTGGTTCCCAGCACCCACACAAGGCAGCTCACAACTACCTGCAACTCCAGCTCCACAGAATCCAACAGCCCTTTCCTGGTCTCCAAGGGCACCAGGATACATGCTCACGCTGGTGTGCATGCACATACACATGAGCACACTCTCACACACCATGTGTAGGCCTGCATCTTGCCCAGGGCAAACTTCTGCCTTCCCACAGTCCCTTGGTGCCAGCTGTCAGCATATTTGACAAGGCCTGGGGGAACTCCATGAGAAGAGAAACAAGAAGAAGCCTCTACTCCAAAGCTGCAGTCAGGCAGAGCCGTTTCTCCATGGAGCCTGAGGCCTCTTTCCTGAGGGGTTGTGCTAATGAGGCGAGTGCAAATGTTCCATAGGAGAGCAACCAAGATCATTAAGGGCCTGAGCCCAAGTCTACCACCATTAGCCAGCTAACAGGGAGACGGCATGTGCGGGCAAAGCGCTTGGACGGCTATCAGACACTCAGCCTTGGCTGTGCGGCCAGCCAGACACCTCTAGATCCCTTGCTCTGCCCTGCACTGATCATATGACCTTTACCAAGTCAGCCCAACTCCCAAGACCTGATCATGAAGTGGGAATTAATTAATTCTGCAGGTATTTGACAGGTCCTGGGATTTCATTTGTCTTTCTCTGGTAGCTTTAAGGAGTAGTGGACTCAAATTTTTTCAGAGCCCGCAGAGGAAAAATAAGCAAAGAGGAGGGATGATAGAGTCATATATAGCCCAGGCTAGCTTCCAACTTGTTACTTATCTATGGATAACTTTGAATGTCTGGTTCTCATCTTTTGCCTCCTGAGTTGCTGTGGTACTAAGCATTAAACCAGGTAGGCCATCATACTTGGCTTTATGTGGTACTAAGCATTAACCCCAGTGCTTCATGCATGCTGGACAAATGTTCCACCAAATAAGCCACAGCCCAGCCCACCACAGCTTCTGTTACTCTGAAAATCCATGTCAGTGTGTAACACCTCTTCCTGCTAGCAACTAACTCAACTTTGTGAAGACTTTTATGCTGAGCCAGGCTTAGTACTGTGTGTTTTTGATCCTAGCACTCAGAAGGCAAAGGTGGGTAGATCTCTGTGAGTTTGAGGCCAGCCTGGTCTACATAGTGAGTTTCAGAATAACTGGAACTACATAGGGAGACCCTGTCTCAAAAAAAAAAAAATATTTCTGCACTGAAAATTATGTGGGCTATATTTAGCTTGTCCTAGATAGTTGTTGCCTGTGAGGAGACTGTGAGGTAGTCCCGAGGAGAGGTTGTGAGGTAGTCCCAGCAAAGGGTTCTGCTCAGCCTTGACCTGAACTTAGCATTATCAGTGTTGGAAATTATAGTGCACACCAGTTCCCTGACATCTACTAGCCCAGAAGGGGAATGGATGGGATGCATTCTTAGAGATAAAAGCTGAAGTCAAGTTTCTTGAAGGGAGCATCATAGGCATGGACTCAGCAGAGCTGGGACCCAGTGATTCCCACATCACACAGAGATTGTCACCAACAAAGCCATTAAGAATGCCAGGCAAGGGCTGGGGACATGGCTCAGTGGATAAAGTGCTTTCTGTGCAAGAATGAGACCCTAAGTTTGGATCTCCAGAGCCCATGTAAAGTTCAGGTCCAAGAGTGGGTATCTGTAGCCACAGAACTAGGGGGCAGAGTTAGGGGCCTCAAAGAACTCACTGGCCAGGCATTACAGCCGAAACAAAACAGTATGCTTCATACTCAGTGAAAGACCTAACAGCAACAACAATAATGATATGAAAATCAGTTAAGGAAGATATCTGATACTTTTGGCCTCCATATATGCTTATGGGGGTGAGCATGCACATATCCCCACCTCCCCCACCCTCCTATACATGTACACAATGTCACCGGACACTATATTGGGTAGAAAGAACTAACAGCATAAGCATGATAATTGCCCTGAGTTAATTTATAAGCCCTAAGAAGTTCATATAAAAACTACCATCAGATTTTTTTCTACAGCTCAACACATTGATTAGAAACTCAACGAGAAGAAGCATGAACCAGAACAGTATGGAAAATCACATAGAACAGAGAAGGCCAGGCTTCCCGGTGCTGCTATATAGATAGCAGTTGGAACAAAACAGAATGGGAAAGTCAGAAAATTACCTAATTGTGCATGCAAATTTAACATATCACAAAAGCGACCATTGAAACCACTCAGGGAAAGTATACTTAGAAAATTAGAGTTATGTAGAGAAAAGATAAAGCTGGACCCATTTCTCATGTCGCTTTCATCATGAGAAGTTGAAATGCAGAAACAGAAATACTAGAAGAAAACACTGTTGAAAGGAGGAGGCCCAGCTAACTATAGCTCCAAGTCCACATGCAGTAGGGATGGGTGGGTAATCAGGTTAATTTACAGGTCATCAACAAGGCTGAAGACTTCACAACCAAGGGGGAAAGATAAATGGTGAACTGGCAGGGATACTCAAATACATCTGAGTCCACACATCTGACATCTAAAAGAGCTTCAAACAGGGGCCAAAGCAGGCCAATAGCCTGTGGACAATCACACGGAGGAGATGGGCAAATGGCTTTTAATACTTTGAAAAGATTCTCAGACTTGCCTATGGCAAGAATTGCAAATTAAAACTACATGGGCTGGAGAGATGGTTCAGTGGTTAAGATCACACATTGCTCCTCCAGAGGACCAGAGTTCAGTTCCCGGCACCAAAACTAGACAATTTAGAACAGTTCCTTACTCCAGCTCCAAAGGTATGGCACACATGTGGCATATGGACACACACACATACACCATTAAATCTAGATTCAGTGCATAAGAGAAAATGTGAAATTTGTCTTTCTGAGCCTGGCTTATTTTGCTGAACACTATAATTTCTGGTTCCATAATTGCACTGTCTCTGTGTCTCATGTCATACTTTATTATCTGTTATGTTATAAGATATCATGTCATATTTTATTATGTCTTTAATGGTCATCAAGGCTGGTTCCATTTCTTGGACATTGTGAAAGAACGATGAACATGGATGTGCAAGCATCTTTGCGGTGTGTTGGCCCGGAGCCCTTCTGAGATATACCCAGGATGCTAGAGCTGTTATGTTGGGTCGGTTTTGTCTACTTGACACAAACTAGAGTTATCGGATGGAGAAGAAACTCGAACTGAGGAATTGTTTCCAACAGTTTGGCCTGTCTGTGGGAGCATTTTCTCCATGGGTGATTGGTATAACTGTGGGCAGCGCCACCCCAGGCAGATGGTCCTGGGTTATGTAATAAATCAGGCTGAGCAAGTCATAAGGGTCAAGTAAGCAGCGCTCCTCCATGGCAGCTGCTCCCGTTGCTGCCTCCCAGGTTCCTGCCTTGATTCTTCCCTCGATGACAGACTGTGTAACTTCGAAGGCAAATAAACACTTTCTTCCCCAAGTTGCTTTTGGTCAGAATGTTGTATCACATCAACATAAACTGGATGAACATATAAATAACATAGATATGTCACATTTAAATCACTTAAGCAAAAACTGCTCCCTCCCCAATTTTTTAAAAAGTAGGCAGAGCCACTCACAGTTCATGAGAGATAAACCAAAGAATACATTACATGCTGGAGAACAGAGGGAACCATTCACTTTTGATTAGAAATAATGTATAATAGGCAAGAATAAGATGTAAAATTCTATTGAATGTGCTGGGAGAAAGTTAATAAAACAATACTGATTGACCTGGAATTGTACATCCAGAACAACAGCTTTCAGAATAGAAGCAAAAATGTGATGCACACATGAGTGCATTGCCCACAGAGGCCAGAAGAGGGCGTCATGTCCCCTGGAGCCGGAGTTATAGGCAGTGGTGAGTTACTGGAAAACAAACTTTTGTTGTTGTTGTTTTACAAGAGTAGGATTTGCTCTTAGTCACTAAGTTGTCTCTCCAGCCCCCTTCCCTTGTTTCTTAATTTTAAAAAAATATATATAATTGATAGTTTAAAGCAAAGTTAATAATGTCATGTAGAATGTACAACTTTTAAAGAAGAAAAATGTTCCTAAGAAATGACGGGTAGGTATGAAGAGGAGTATGTTGATATTTCTTGTTTTGTTTTCTGTTCCATGACTTTTCAGGGATCTCTGCAACCACCACGGCCAGCAGAATATTGATCTGAGGAAGGCAAGAAAGTAGTTTGGTTTAACACGACTCAGTAGCTGGTGTGCATTCAGCTTCAGGAGTCTGACCCCAAGTAGTTTATTTTAGGCATATTTAAACATAACACAACTTGGTTTAAAAAAAAATTCTGGTGATTATTAACTCAACCCATGTGCACAATAAGGTTTAAGGTGTGACTACACTGAAACTTTCATAAAGTACATGTGACACCTTCCATAAAAGATAGGTTCTATAGATTGTCAAGCTCATAATATGGGTCTGGAGGAGGATTGGTGTGCTCATACAGTAGACACAAAGGTCACCAGGCTATGACCACATCTACTCTTAGCATTCCAGGAAGAAAACAGGTTATACATCCCACTCATTTAAGGGATAACCCTGTGTATTTAACATTCTTGGTCCCCTAGTGCCCGTCTCTGAACACAAGACTCTCCGTTCCCTCCCACAGGAGTTGATATGATATTAACTGCAAGTAGACCACAGCCAGTAAAATATGCATATTGTTTCCACACATCAACCATTAAATCTAAGACAAGGAGGTGAGATTGTCAAATACTAAAAGTAATTCAAGTGAATGCATGAAGGCGAAAGGGGACACAGAATATAGGAACAAGTGTAAAACAAGAAGATGACAGATTCCAAGCTAAAAATGCCAATAATCCCAGGGCTTTCCATTAAATTTAGATGAGTACTCCAAAAATCAAGGACTGTATTAAAAAATAAAACTCAAGATCTGGAAAGTCTTGAAAGCCATATACTGCTATTAAAAAAGTCCTAATTCAGAGAGCTGCTTAAGTAAAACCAAGGTAGTTTGCCAAGGTAGTGACACACACCTTTAACCTCAGCACTCAGGAGGTAGAGGCAGGTGGATCTCTGTGAGTTCAAGGCCAGCCTAGTCTACAAAATGAGTCCCAGGACATACAGGGCTGTTACACAGAGAAATCCTGTCTTGAAAAACAAGGGGTGTGTGAGGTGGGGAACAAGACTGGCAAGATGGCTCAGTGGGTAAAGGAACTTGCCACCAAACCTGACAACCTGAGTTTGATGCCTGGGACTTGCATGGTGGAAACAAAGAACTAAATTCCACAAGTTATTCTGTGGCCTTGACACATATATCACAGCACATATGAACCCATAAATAAACTAGCAAATAAATAAATAAATTATAAGGCGCAGAATTGGAGAGTAAAACAATAGTGAAAGATGTGCTCTGCAACTGGAACCTAGAAGTCAGTACAGGTTTATCATGATACAGCAATGGCCATAAGATAATTAGGGAAAAATGGTCTTCCTCAAAATAAAAATTAAAACAACAGTAACAAAACCCTATTTCTACTTCTGCTGGTCAAAAGACGTCACAGAGTTGGAGGTGAGTGGAGTGGTCCTCGAGCTGGACTGGGAATGGGTAGAATTGTCTAGATGGATGCTTTTCTTGTCACTGTGAACAAGCCCCTCACACAAGCATCTTAGAGAAAGGCAGATTTATTTGGGATCACATTGGAGGGCTTGACGTTCACCGAGAGCAAGAAGACAAGGTTCACACAGGCCTGGAACTGCTGGCCTCTTCACGTGCGGGTTTAACAGGAAAGCAGAAGCAGAGACAAGACAGGAGGCAGGGCTGGGCTGCAAACCTCAAGCGTGCCATCCAGGGACCCACTTCCTTCAGCTGGGCATCACCTCCCAAATGCTCCACAACCTCCCAAAACAGTGCCACCAGTTGGGGCCCAAGAGTTTAAACACATGAACCTGTGGGGAACATTTCATATCCAAACCACAACAGTAGCCTTTGGGCAGCAGAGGCTGGGGTGAGGGACAGAAACAGGAAGCAGAGGAAGGGAAGGAGACAAGGGGCGGGGGTAAGGGGGTGGGGAGGGGGGGTACCAAGCGCTCCCTGAGGAGGGAAGCTGTCAGCTTCAGCTGAATTCTGAGGAAAGCCGACAGACATGTAAGCACGCTAGAAAAGCAGTTATTTTAAGGAAGAGAAGCAGAGAGAATCAGGCTGAGGGAAGGAGGTAGGAGTGTTGGATTTGCAGAGGCCCATTCATACAACAATTACTCACTAGCTCTAGGGAGCAGCAGCCAGAGCAGCAAGCCTGGAGACAACTCTCTAAGGATGATTCCACACGGTAACAAGTGCCATAAACAGTTCTAGACAGAGCTGAGTGGAACACATTCACCTATCACCCCAGCACTCAGGGGGCTGAAACAGGAGGACCGTGAGTTCCAGGCCAGCTGGGCTACATGAGAAGATCCTGTCTCAGAAACTAATCAAATAAAAGAAAAATAAATAAATAACAGCCCAGGATAACACACGCAGTATCAGAAAAGCTCTCTAAGCTGAGGGATGATTGATAAAAAGCAGTTAGCAGGAGGTTCCTCCATCTTGTGTGCTTACTGAGGCCATTTCAGGTTTAATTAAAATTTGATCTCCTTGGTGGAGAATCTTCTGGAACCTGAGGTCAGGATGGCTCAGATAACTTAGTGTAGGTTAAATTGCTCGCTTGCACAAAAACCTCCCTCTGCAGCCACAGAGCAAGATACCAGGGTGTGGGTTTCGTCTTTCAAAATCCCTTGCTCCAAAGCAGGAGTCCTGAACCTGTGGGGTGCAACCCCTTTAGGGTTAGATGACTCTTTCACGAGGGCCACCTAAGACCATCAAAAAAAAAAAAAAAAAAAAAAGATATTTGCATTAGAATTCACAACAGTAGCAAAATTATAGTTATGAAGTAGCAACAAAATCATTTTATGGTTGAGGGTCAGCACAACACGTATAAAGGGTCACGGCATTAGGAGAACCGTCGCTCTAAATGCTTGGGGCTACACTCTTGGTCCTGTATACCTGATTGTAGTCCCAGCCATTAGAAACAAAGATTTTCAATTGACTATAAGCTGTGTCTGAGTGCTCATCTCTGGTGAGCTCGTCCTGTGTGGCATCCAAAAGCTTGTCAGAGACCTTCTCATGCAGTGTCACCGTCATCCGGACAGGATCCCCAGTGAGAGAGGCTCCAGTAGGGATCTGGCTTCATTCCAGAGAAATGAAAGAATCCTCTTGCCAGTAGTGCAGAGCAGTGGGGACACTTCTTGCTAAACTCTGCAATTCTCCTTTGCATCAAGGAGGCTCCTTGTGACTTTTGTTCATCAGGTTTGGGGAGAGACAGTTCAGTGGGGGAAGAGTTTGTCCTGCAAACCCTAGAACATGAATTCAATTCCCCAAACCCACATTACTAAAAAAAGCACTGTGTGGCTATGCTCAGTTGTTTATCTGTCTAGTGATATTCAGATACAGTGTTTGGGTGCATGTGGTCTGTGTGCATATGTGGTATCATACAGTACACAGGAGCCTGGGACTGCTCCAAGGTACACTCACAGTGATGCTATTCTGGTTTATTCTTGTCAAACTTCCAGTTCACGGCAATCAGTGTCTGAAAACATTTCAGACTGGGAGACTGAGTGGTCTGTGGGGAGGAGGAGAAACTTTTATTTTTACTTAAGTATTTTTCAGTTTGGGGCTTATTTTGCTGTTTGGATTTTTGGTTTTCTGCATGATTTCTTTCTCTTTTGGGGGTGGGGATGGGGGTGGGGATGGGGTTGAGACATGGTTTCCCTGTCTATCCTGGAATTCACTCTGTAAACCAAGCTGGCCTCATACTCACTGAGACCTGCATAATTCTTCCTCCTGAGTACTGTGATTAAAGGTATGAGCCACCACTACCCAGCAAAGATTTCTTTTTTAAACATGTATATATGTGGGCATATGCATATGCATACAGGTGTCATTGGAGGTCAAGAGATGTCAGATGACCTGGAGCTGGAGTTACAGGTGGTTATGAGCTGCCCAGCATGGCAGGTCCCATGTAAGAACAGCAAGTGCTCTTAGTGGCAGAGCCAGCTCTTCAGCCTTTCTGTAGGGTTTCTTGTTTGTTTTGTTTTGTTTTAGACAGTATTCTCTGTATCCTAGGCTAGCCTCAAATGTGCTATGTAGCCGAGGCTGGCTTCTGATTGTCTCGCCCTATATCCCAAGTACTGAAATAACAGCCTGATGCCACCATACTTCACTGAGAAGAACTTGGAGATGGTTTGGCTCAAGCCCTTCATGTTCCAAACCGAGACAGTGAAGCTGAGGATGGTCCCATAGAAAGAAAATTTAAGTCTAAATTGAGAATAGGGCCACAGGAACCCTTGGCCAGGCTTCTCCTTTCTACTTGGCAAGACCAGAAGAAACCCTAGCCAGCATCCACCAGGGCAAGCACTTGCTGGGGCTGTGCTGGCAGCAGTACCCTCCCAGGCAGGCTGGGGTGAGGTGATTATGTAAGTCATTTGCAAATCAGAAAAGTGAGTCCAGACCCTTTGCATAGGCCTGTTCCGCTTGGTCCCAGAAGATTGGATTAGCATTGATTGCCTGCACAGAGCATAGGGATAAAGAAAGTCTGAGCCAAGCATTGCTCTGGGCCCAGTCTCCACTGCAGTGTCTGGGGCTTCCTGAGCCAAAGGGGCTTCCAGGAGCCTGTGTGGGCCAGCCTCTCTACTGGGCAGAAAGCTGGAATGGTATCAAGAGGCAAGACTCCGGGAGAAAGATGAGAGCAAAGTTGTCCTCAGTTGACATAAAGCCCTGGTGGCTGACGGCTGCTTTCCCATCCTTCAATACACAGACACATGCACACACACACACACACACACACACACACACACACACACACACACACACACACACACACACACCATAAGCTCCATGAGAACAAGATCCCAGCATACCTATCTGTAATTCTCTACTGCCCAGTATAGTATCTTGTATCATAGTTGTTCAGTAAATATTTGTGGCACAGCCAGTACACACATCTACCATTCCTTCACACAGGGACACATGATGTATACCTGCCTAGTCTAGATTTCTGTTAAGCCATACCTCCAATCCTGCTCTCAACCCTTCTCACCCTCTAGCTTTCTTTAATTACCCACCCCCACCCCTTCCCCCCTACCCCCGCCACCTCTAAGCTCATCTTCCCACCCCAAGTCCTTGTGAGACAGACTTCAAAATCAAATCCACTTCTGGGCAGGGTTGTCAGGAGGCTTAAGCCAGGGGATCATGAGTTCAAGGCCAGCCTGGGATACACAGTGAGACATTGTCTCAAAAACCTTAATTAATTAAAATTAATCACTTGAAATAGAATCTGTACCACACACAGAAAATTGATATTGACAATATGTAAGAGCTAACCATGCATGCAACAGTCAATTCTGTTGCCTTTCAAAGGCTGGATGAGATAGTGGAAGGAAGCTCCAGGAAGCTTTATAGACTTGGGTTCAAATCCTACCCCTGCTTCTCACCAGCTTCACTTCTTAGGAAGTTGGTTGGCTTCCCAGAGTCTAGTAAATCTCCATACAGGAGTGCATCAGATCTTCCTCACAAGCCTGTGAGAAGCACACAAAATTCCACAGGAACATGGGACTTGTCTATTTGCTTGCCGATAGGCTTTAAAACCTAGAACAGTGCCTGATACAAGGAGGCATTCAATAAACATTTGTTATGTGAATGACTAATAATAATAAAGGTTGCCATGGTTTGAAGGGGAGTGGGTGTGTCTCCCAGAAGGTCGTGTTGTGAAGGCAAGTTCCCAGTGGTGATGAGGGAGTGGAGTTTTAGGAGGTGGGACTTGGGTCCCTGGAAGGTATTACCCTTTTAAGGAATTAATGTAGTTCTCCAGGGACCCAGGTTAGCTCTAAACATGTCTGACCTATTCTTTAGTCATTCCGTTTCCTTCTTCACCAAATTTGAGATGTCAGGAGGAGTCTTTGCCGACCACCAAGCAGAGGAAGCTACCTGTCTTAGTTACCTTGCCTTTGCTACAGCAAATACCTGACAAGAAACAGCTTAAGGGTTTCTTAACTCACAGTTCAAGAGGGCACAGTCCATTATGGTGGGAAAGTCAGGCAGTGGCGTGTGAGGCAGCTGTTCTCATACATCAGTCAGACAGAGGCGAACGCTGGTGCTCAGCTCACCTTCACCCTTTACTCAGGCCAGGACTCTTGCCTGATGGTGAGTTCTCCTCCCTCAATGAACCCAGTCTAGGAACTCCCTCACAGACCTTCCCAGAGATTGACCTTCTAGGCAACTAATTCCAGGTGCTATCAAGTTGACACTCTCCAAAATTTGTAGTCAAATAAACATTTTCTATTATAAAGCACCTTACCTCAGATATATTGCTATAGCAACCAAAAAAAAAAATAAAACCCAGACTAAAATCTTTATTTGTTAAACATCGTAAGCAAAACTCCATCCTAAGCTGTGTGTGCCATGCTGGAGGTACCACGCATTATTTTATTAATCCTCACTTCAGTCCGCAGAGCCAGCTCCACTTTATAGAGGAGAACTTTGAGGCTAAGCCCGTAGCAAGCTTTCTCCTGTGCGACACTCTGGCTTCTTCCTTTCCCATGCTCGTTGTTCCCCACCCCATCCCACCTTCAGCTCCTCAGACCCTTCCTTGAAGGCCTCCCTCCCCACCCAGCCCTCTATTACATCATCCTATGTCTAGACAAGACAGATGAGCACCCCTTTCTCCATCTGTTTCTCCCTCTGGTTAAGGCCTGTGCTTTAGGTCCAGATCTCACGCTCCTCTCCTGCCCAGGAACCTAGCTTCTGACTCCTCTCTTTCCTCCATCTCCCTGTGGTTACTGACTGCTAAAATGTTGGTCTTTTATGGGACTCCAGTCTTCCTGTTTAATACCCAGAATCCTTTTCATCTGGCCAGCTCCTTGGTCCCACACCTTGTTCACAGTGTGTGATGGCCCACCCTCTCCTTAGCAGACCCCGTAGCAGGCTGTACCTGGCCCAGGACTATGGCCCCGTTTTCTCTTCCCAGTACTGTTGGTGGTTGCTTCTCTTCCTGAGCCAATCCTGGACTTGTCTGTTCCTCACCAAGTTTCCACAGCCCCAGGAAAGCATTGGACCTCAGAGTATCCTCATCTCCATGACAACTTTTCCCCACTGGGGCTCACAGAAAGTTCCTCGACTTCATGGAACTTAAAGATCATGTTGTTCAGCTCTTTGAAAGCACAGAACTTAAGCAGCATAGATGGGGTAAAGGGACTACCCAAAGCCACCTCATCTCTTTAGGACTGAGAGAAAAGCAAAATTCAGGTTTCCTAACTCCATATCCAGGTCTGTCCTCTGCACATAGCCCACAATCACACAAAGCAAATGATGGGATTTGTCTGCATTGTAAGAGTCAAGTCTATGACTCAAATATAGGACTTTCTGTAACTTTCTATGTTATGCTTCCTGCCTGGTTATATTGAGTCCTAGGCACTCTTTCGATGGCCTTAATGCCATTATGAATAGTTCATTCTTCAAGAACAGTGAGATTGACTAATTGATAACAGAAGAAAGAGGGATGAACAGAAAGCCAGAAAGATAGGATGCAGCCCAATTATACTGCACTAGGACAATCCAAACACAGCTCCAAATCTCACTCTGCAAGCAGTGAGAGCCCTTGATCAGTAGATGACCTGCTTAGCCCTGTGTGATAGACCCTTGCCTCACAGACTCATCAGCGTAGGGAACTATTCCTGCTGGCTGTAACTGCCCATCTGTCACGGGAGCCTGTGTCTCAGCATATCACCTCTCAGCCTCCCCACAACTCTCCTGTCACAAACTCAGCTTTCCCCAGGGAGAGATTAGCGCAAAGCATCAGAAGCCCCAGGTAAGTCGCTAGCTGGCAAGGGTATCAGGAATTCACACCAGAGCTTTGATGAATAAGTCTGCCTAGGGCCCACAGAGTATGTCACAAACCTCCAGGGATATCATCTGCTTTGTCTCAGAGCCTGGCCTTTCAGGAGGGGACAGGCAGTGCAGGGAACCAGCCATCGTCTCAGCAGAACCATCTTCAAATGGCCCTGGCTTCAGGTCCTGCAGGCATGGGTCCTGCAGGGCAACTCTATCCAAATGGAGATGTTATACCTATTGTAGCTTCCTTCTGCTAGCCAATGGGACTTTGGAGGAGCTGACCCAGGAGAAAGACTAAGCTGTAAGACAAAGGGGGGAGACTCACTCAACTGTTTGAAGTGAGGTGTATATACAGCTTGATGTAATTGGTAGGGGGTCCCAGATTGTCAGGAAAATTGTGAAAAGAGGTGTGTGTGTGCATATCTCAAGCCAAGCGGAGCCTCAAGTTTCCAACCTCTCTCTAGGCTTGCCTACCTCACCAGGGACACCCATTTCCCACCTCTAAGTTCCCACATCTCATTAGTTGAGAGTGTTTGCCTAGCTGGGTCTAATCCCTGGCACCTCACAAACAAGACATTCATGGGGCTGTGTGTACATGCGTGTGTGTGTGTGTGTGTGTGTGTGTGTGTGTGTGTGTGTGTGTGTTTGAGAGAGAGAGAGAGAGAAACAAGTTTTTGAATCAAAGTCTTCCATGACTCTAGAGCCTTCAGATTAACAATCCAAATGGAATCTTTATATCACATAGGCAATCTCAGCTCTAGGAGGTGGAAACAGTAGAATCAGAAGTTTACAGTCATCCTCTGATACATAGTACATTTTGAGAACAATCCAGGTTACATGAGACGCTGTCTCAAACACATTCTCTCTCTCCCCTCCCTCTCTATCTGTCTGTCTCTCTGTCTCTGTCTCTCTCTTTCTCTCTCTCTCTCTCTCACACACACACACACAGAGAAAGAGAGAGAGAGAAACAGAGTCTGAGATTAGGTTTGTGAAGCTAAAGTCAGGGTGTTGGCAGGAGACTTCTCTAGGGGCTCTTTACAGCTTCCGATGGCTTCAGGGGATGTGTGGTCCCCTTCCTCTGTCTTCTGAACAAGTCACAGGAATCCACCCGTCTATGGGCAGCCTTATCTTCTTCCTGGCTTCTCTGTCGCCAGTCCCCATAAACCTCATAAGGACACATGGGCTCAAACAAGTTTTCTCCATCCTGACTTCCTTAACTAAGTAACTTTCTGCTGCAGAATGTGCTTGTAGAAATTAGGATGTGGGTAACTTTGGGAGACTACACTTGACCTCCTCCCTAGTTCTCAGTCTCACCACTCACAGATACAGAACTGGAGAGCTGAATCTGAAGCTGTCATGGGTCTACATCAGAGGAGACTGAACCAACTCTCCATCTCAAAAGGCACTGCATCCTCATTGAAATCCCCCTCCCACCCCCTTCCAACACAGTATTGTTTACAGTGCTCTGAAGCTGGCCCAGGGACTTCATTATTGCTAGTAATGATGTGGCTCAGGTCTAAAATCACCGTCAGTAGCCAGGATAAAGAACCAGGCTGGAGCTGGACCATACAGGGCAGTCTACAGCCGCACGTGAACTAGAGTGAAGCAGCTCCTCTCAGACACACCAGGAGCCATGGATATAACAGCACCATGAGGGTGCTCCTGGCCTCAGTGGAGCTCACAGACAAGCAGGAAAGACAGATATGGCAACCAATCAACTGAGCCATTCATGCATTTGACAGGCCCAGAGGGAGGATGACTCTGGAAAAACAGCCAGGACAGTGGTCTCCTGGGAGGGTCAGGGTGACTTTCCAAGGATGAGCAGCTGGACTGGGCCCTGAAGGGTGACTGGAATGTTCTGAGGCTAAGCCTTCAGCAACAGATGCTGCAGATACTGAGAAATGTGTCTGCCTTTCCCCAGCAGCTGGGCTAGTCTGGAGCAGAGATCTTCCCGTGCTTTCCACTGGACCTGTTTACAAAGGGAACAAATAATGCTTGGCAGGGCATCTGATGAATACTGAATGTTTGGTGAGTTCATTAATTAGCCAGTTCATTTAGAGGGAGATTTCTCTGCTTGTCCAGCCAAGCTGCATTAGGCACTCTAGAATAGTTCCGAGGGTCCACCCCTCCCGCCCCTGGGCCCAAGCCAACCTGTTGTCATCCGAAAGAGCTCCATGTGTGGAGTTGGGAAAGGGAGGGGGCTTTGACCTTGGTTCTGGGACTGAGCTGTAAACTATGGTTGTGGGGACACCCACACCTTCTCCGTGACCCATGACATACTACAAGCCAAAGTCTAACTTGGTTTTCTGCTGAATTTATTCCCTGAAAGGCCGTTGAAGGCCGAGGAAGGACCTCCAGCCTCTTGACTTCTTGAAGAGCCCTATGACTTTTTTTTTCCTTCCTAGTTATCAGCTCAACAGAGCCTCCAGGACTTTCTCTAGGTCACGTTCTAAAGAAAGTACAAGTATCTGTGTGACCTTCTCAGTACCCTGTGAACTGGCAGCACCTCCTTTCAGAGTGACCATAAGGTCTCAGATGAGTCCTGTCCTAGGCTGCCTACAAGCCAAGTCTCCTGGCACCTGGGTTCTCCATCCAGTCTCCTGATGAAAGCCACTTTTTCCTCTTGAGAAAACTTCTGAGGAGGCTATTCCCAGCTTCTTGTATAAAGCAGGTGGCAGTGTTGGCTTTGGCTACATGATGCTTGTATTCTTCATCAGGGACATGGGGCTCAGTGGAATAAGTATCTAAAAAGAAAGGATGGAGAAGAAAGTCCTGAGACCCCCTTGCTTTTAGACTCTAGCTCAAGAAACCACCATTACTTTTTGCTCCTGAAGGATTGGGGCAGCAGCTTCCCTTGAGCTGTCTGAGAGGAGCAGGTTTTCATACCAGCCATACTGCAGGGAAGAAAAGTGAGTTCCTGGGTTCTGTGGAGAAGGGATTTGGTCAGCACCAGCCATCCACTCATCAGGATGCTCTCTCTCTCTCTCTCTCTCTCTCTCTCTCTCTCTCTCACACACACACACACACACACACACATACACAGAAAGACAGACAGATATACACATAATTAAAAATAAAATAATTCCTCCTCCCCCAAAGTAGGCAGTGAGCAGTCTGTTTTATAAATGAGGAAATGGAGTCTCAGAAGCGTCAGCCCAAAGTCCAGAGCCACAGGAGAGTCCTGGTCCCCAGAGGGCAGGACAGAACCACCTTTGCCCCGTGTGCATTCCCATGTGCCATTCCTCACTGATGTTGCCATGTCAGAAAAAGGTCCACCCACACCAGGAAGAGAGACAGAGCACTGATTCTGCTGCCACCGACTCTCATGAGGGAGGAACATCTCTGCCACCATGATGTGCTTTCAATGAACACGGGGTTTCCTCAGAGGTAGTCTTTGAAATGTCAGTTTTAATTAAAACCCTGATTCTAATAAGCACACCATAGATTAAACCCAGCCAGAGCTGGTTCCTGCTGAGTGAACTTCTCTCTACTTCAACAGACAATGGATGTCCTGGAAAAGGGCATGGTGAAAAACTTATTTCATCCAGCCTTGCTCAGAGGCACAGCCCATGGAGACTGCAGGAGGAATCTTGTGGTGGGATTCAGGTGTCAGCTGATAAGGTCTGAAGACGCCTATCCAGGGTCCCAGGCTTCTAAAAAAAAAAAAAAAATAGCCAACTCATTTAAAAGGGGTTGTTGGGATTTTGGTTTTTTGTTTTGTTTTGTTTTGATTTTTGGTTTTTTTTTTTTTTGGTTTGTATTTGTTTGTTTGTTTGTTTTTTGTTTGGGGAACTTTTTTATTTTTTATTTTTATTTTTTTTTTTGTTTTTTGTTTTTTGATTGGGAATTGAACCCGGGCCGCATAAAATTAATATAGATATTTAAGTCATTTCTAAAGGCCTAATCAAACAACTAAACAATCTAAAAGTACAAATCTATAAATCTAAACCTCTAGCCGCCCAAATCCAAAAAACCATATTACTACAGAATGTGGAGATTGCTTACTACAGAGAGGACTCTCACATCGTCTGCGCTTCTTTATCAAGATGGGAGAAAGGAGTCTGTTTTGGTTTGGATCAAAAATGCCCACCATGGGCTCATGTTTTAAGCATTTGTTCCCCAGCTGGTGGTATAGTTTTGAAGGCTAGATAGAGGCCTTTAAGATGGGGGCCAGGCCTAAAATCTGGGGACAGGCATTGTGTCAGTCTCTCCCCTCTGCTTCTAGTCTGCTGCCCTGTGAACAAGCAACCATCTCAGGCACCACTGACGTATCTACCACTCCTACCCTCCTGTCCTAAATTGACACAGCCCAAGTCACCTGAGAATGGAGTCTTCATTGAAGCATTGCCCAGATCAGCTTGGCCAGTGGGCTTGTCTGTAGGGAACTGTCAGCTGATGCAGAAAAGCCTGGCATACTGTAGGCAGCGTCCCCCATGAGCAAATGGTCCTGGCATGTACCCGAAATCTAGCCAAGCAAGAAGCTAAGAGCCAGCAAGCGTTGCCCTCCATGGTTTCTGCTTCAAGGTCCTTCTTGAGTTTCCGGCCTGACTTCCGTCAGTGCTGGAGTGTGGTCTGGAAGAGTCATCTAAATGAGTCCCTTCCTCACCTACATTGCTTTTTATCAGAGTGTTTTTATCACAGCAACAGACCAAACTAGAGCATCACCCTTAAGTTGTTTTTGTCCTGATCGCCAGGAAAGTAGCCAAGACAGAGTCCCGGAGAAGCAGAGAACTGTCAGTACAAGAATCCTCTTCAAGGTTTTCACTCTGGTTCAGATAAGGAGCATTGTGTACCCGCTTCAGCAGATGTTTCCTTTTCTGAGCTCAGTGTTTCTAACTCACCATCTGTAACACTGGAGGGATGAGTCTGTTGCAATAGTTCTTAGTGTCAAGTCATATCAAAATATGGTGAGCTGTCAAAAATCCTGTTGTCTACGCCTATCTGGGACCAACCAGTAAGGTAAATACCTCTGCATGGGACCTGGACATGATGGTTTTTGTTTGCTTGCTTTAAAGAGATGGAGTCTCTTTGGAGCCTTGACTGGTCTCTAACCCACTCCACAGCACAGCCTGGCCTTGAACTTACGATCTTCCTGTCTTCATTTCTCGAGTGCTGGAATTAGAGGCATATACCATCTGACCTGACTAATTACATGACAATTTTTGTCTTGTTTTTAAGCCTTACTTTATGTTTTATTTATGTATGTGTGCATGGACAGGTGCTCACACAGAGGCCAGAAGAGGGCATTGATCCCTTGAAGCCAAAGTCACAGAAGGTTATGAGCTATCCAGTGTGGTGCTGAGACCAGATTCTGATCCCTTACCCCTAGAATGGCAAGCACCCTTAACTGCTGAGCTGTCTCTTCAGCCCCAGGACATGATGTCTATACAGTTCTTCAAGGGATTCGATTTGCCACAATGTAATGCCTCTCCCGAGTTCTTCCCTTCTCACTTTGGAGTAATTATACTTTATGGCTGTCTTTGTCTTCCCTGTAAACTGAGTGACAGCAGAGACCAAGCATAGTAGACAGACTAAAACAGGCACCAATTATCCCAGTCCTGGTGCCCACACCCATACACGAGCCTCACATTTTATGGTCTAAGAACTGAAATTTCTGCAAATATAGCAAAGTACTAGAATGTTTTTTGTTTTTACTTTTCCGTTTTAGTGTGTCTCTGTGTGTGCGCATGCGTGTGTGCGTGTGTGTGTGTGTGTGTGTGTGTGTGTGTGTGTGTGTGTGTGTGTGTGTGTGTACATATGGAAGCCTAAGGTTTATGTTCAGAATCATTCTTAACTGTTTCTCCACTTTATTCAATGAGGCAAAGTCCCTCAGTCAAACCCATGACTCACTAGCTAGCTTGCTCTGGGGACCCTTGTTTTTGCCTCCTGGGGCTGGAATTAAGAGCGGATCACCAAGCCCATTTCACATTGAAGTGGGTTCTGGGGATACAGACTCAGGTCTCTGTGTCTGCCTCGCCAGCGCTTAACCACTGAGCAGCCTCCCCAGCTCTTGGTTTTTTGATTGTTTTGTTTTTGGTTGTTTGGTTTTTGAGGCAGGCTCTCACTTTGTAGCCAGGCTGGCCTAGAAATCACAGGCCTCCTACCTCAGCCTCCAAAGCACTTAGATTACAAGTATGCACCACACTGGCATTAGTTCTGTGGTTATGTTGTGCAAGGTGGCATGTGTGCCTTGCTAGGTGGCATCCTTTGCAGACGCTTAGGAAGCAAGTTACCATGCCACAAGGCAGGGAACAGAGGTGGCTTAAGGTCAATGACTAGTTGGTTCTTGGTCTCCTAGTCTACAGGGACCTGAACCCTAATAGCAACTACACAGACTTGGTAGTAGGGTCACACACCACATAATAACATATGCCCAACAAGGAGCCATATATACAACACTCACCACATAGTGACATATGCCCAGCAAGGAACCGCATATATAGCAATAGTCTTAAAAGTTTATGGAGCTGAGAAGTTCTCATTTCTCAGTAGTGTCATTTATTTTTGTTTCCGGTTTTTTATTTATTAATTTATTTGCATGTGTGCATGTGGTAGATGGGCTTATGCACCACAGATGCACTATTGAACAAGTTATCCAGACTCTGACATTTTGTCACAGTAACACAAAATAACTTACTACATGAATGATTTGTCTATTTATTACACTGTTAATATTTTAACTTTTGATGTTATTTATTTATTTGGTTTATGGAGACAGGGTTTCTCTGTGTAGCCCTGGCTATCCTAGAACTCACTCTGTAGACGAGTTGGGCCTCAAACTCACAGAGATTCACCTGCCTTTGCCTATACTTTTGTTGGATCATTACCTACATATGAAGGAAGTAAACTTACTGTAAAACAGTGTCAGCCTTATGTAACTCTCATCGCAATAGTCCTTGACTGCATCAGGCTCCCAAGGGTTTGACTGAATTTCAATGCTGTTTCCTCCTACTTGGGCCCAGAAACAATGAACTAAAGTATACAGGTGTCTGTGCACACACTTACTGCATAGCCACTGTGTGTGACATGTTCTACCATACGGCTTTGTACAAGTACACTCTGTACTATTATCACAACTAATCATCTATCAATGGCTTTCTCAGAACACTTGCCTGCCATTATTGGCACAGGACTGTTATCCTTCCCCACTCAAAACTTCTAGTGTTTGGTTTTCCTTTCGTGTGTGTGTGTGTGTCTGTGTGTCTGTGTGTGAGAGAGAGAGAGAGATGTGGGAATGTCTTTCTGTATGCTGTGAATAAAGGACCGTTTTGGCCCATGAAAGGCACAGGTAGGAGGAGGGCGGAGTTGAGACATGGTTCAGCTGCCCAAAGAAGCAACATGCAAAGAACACAGGTGAGCCACCAGCCATGCAGCAGAACAGATTAATGTAAATGGGTTGAATTAAGATGAAAGAGCTAGCTAGCGATATGCCTGAGATGTAGGCCAAATAGCAAAATAGCATGAAATAATGTAAGTGTCTGAGGCATTTTTGAGGGGAAAAGCGGTGGCAGACAGGTCTCAACCATGGAGCTAGGCCAGCCAGAAACCTCTTATGTGTGTGTGTGTGTGTGTGTGTGTGTGTGTGTGTGTGTGTGTGTGTGTGTAGTATGCATGTGAATATATGCATATTTTGCACATGTGTGGGCACACATGTATGGGTTGAACATACACATGCCTGTGCTCACATGTGAAAGCCTGAGGCTGATGTCAGGAGTCACCCTTCATCACTCTTCCACATTTTTCATCAAGGTGGATCATTCAATCAAACCCAGAGCTAGCCAAGATGGCTAGTGTCACCAGCCAGTTTGCTTCAGGAATTCTGTCTTCCACATCATAAGCTGGAATGATAGGTCGGCCCCCCATACCCATCCACTGCTTATGTGAATCTGTACATGAACTCTGTTCCTGATGCTTGCATACAAAGCCGTTTAACCATTGAGCATCTCCTAACCCAGGTATGGCTTCTCAGTAGCAGCCTTGAAAAGGACAAAAGCTTAGACTCCTGGCATCAGAAATGTGTGCCACATTAAACTGCTAAGGTCATGGAGAGCTTATTAAATGGCCATAGAAAGGGCCAGTTATGTGGCTCTGTGGTAGACTGCATGTGTATTGTGTGCAAGACTCTAGTTTTCAACACACACACTACACACACATAAACATACATACACATACACACACCACACACATATGCATAGGTACAACCCCCCAACAAACACACACACACACACACACACACACACACACACACACACACACACTACTATAGTAGCACTTTTTCATCAGGACTGCCAGCCTACAAATAATATTAATTATGAAAAAGCTTGGCCTTTAGCTTAGGCTTTTCCCAAACTAGCTCTTATAACTTAAATTAACCTGCTTTTATTAATGGACGTTCTGCCACGTGGCTTTCACCTTTCCTCAGTATAGCACATCTGATTCCTCCAACTCTTTCTGCCTCTCTTCTTCCCAGAGATATCTCTCTCTCTCTCTCTCTCTCTCTCTCTCTCTCTCTCTCTCTCTCTCTCTCTCTGTCTCTCTCTCCCAGGAAATCCTGCCTATTCACTCCTGCCTCACTATTGGTCTTTCAGATCTTTATTAAACAAATCAGAAGGTCCTTTAAGCAGAGACACATCTTTACAGTGTAAACAAATACTCTATAACACACACCATTCATGTATACATATCACACACAATAGAAAGCTAACATGCTGATAAACACCCTGTTCAACTCTCAGCCCTTGACATCTAAAGTAGGCCATAGCACACATTGGTGTTTGTTAGTCTGAATGTAACTGTCCCTGAATAAGCTCACAGGGAGTGGCACTATTAGAAAGTGTGGCCTTGTTGGAAGAAGTGTGTCACTGTGGGGGTGGGCTTTGAGATCTCATATATGCTCAAGCCGTGCCCAGTATCTTGCTTCACTTCCTGTTACCTTCAGATCAAGATGTAGAACTCTCAGCTCCTTCTCCAGCACCATGTCTGCCTGCACGCTGCCATGTCCCACCATCCCGAGAATGGACTAACCTCCAAAACTGTAAGGCACCCCAATGAAATGTTTTCTGTTATAAGAGCTGCTGTGGACATGGTGTCTCTTCACAGCAATAGAAAGCCTAGCTAAGACAGTGCTCAAAGATATTTGTTGAGTTAATTAATGCATCACAGTAATGGCATCAAATCTTTTGACTGATGGTTTGATGCTCTTTTGCTTTCTTTCTCTCGGTCACAGGCTGACAGCCCTGAATGCCTGTCTACCCATCATGCAAATGTGGCATTCACGGCCCCTCCTCTCAGAAGACCATGAGGGATGCTTACGTTATGAAGATGACTGTGGTACTGTTGCTATAATGAACTCTGTGGCTAAATAACAGGTCGCTGACTATAAATTGTTACTGTTATCGATCGGCCATCCCTTCACCTGATGAGTACTGTCATCAAGCACTCCAGGCAGAGGAAGCAACCACAGTTCGCATCTGTGGTCACTGTGGAGTCACAAAGATGGCTGATGGTGGCCTTTGGGTAACACTGGCCCTGAGCTACAGGGGACTCTCCCACACAGGCTGACTCTTAGGTCACTCACTTGAAGCCAACAGCTATGAGGCACTTTCTGATTCCAGCCTTGTGGTTCCTGCTAAGATTGCTGTGGTCAGTCTCTATGGTCTTCCACAAAGCCAGGACTCTGAAGACCCAGGAAGGGCTCTAGAAGGCTATCAGACTTTCCAGATTTTACATATTAAGCTATCAGACTGGAAGCTACATATGTTGCTGGTAGAGGTTGAAACTGGAGCCCCTGGCAAGACCTCACTGATTTCTGCTAGGTTTTGGTGCAGCAGTCAGTGCTTCAGATTGGCTCTCTGATGAAATCCAAGTGAATTAATTATTACTGGATCTTAGGGATTAGATACAGTTCTGCTTGGAGTCTTTGGAAAGTGTGCTGGATATTCTAATGGGAGGGATGTCCTTAGATGCTTGGCAGAAAGTTAGAACCCAAGGCACAGAGCAGCCTGTATCTCTGTCTCCCTCTTGCATACTCCATAATTCTCTCCCCCCCCTTTCTGTCTGAGCTTTAGTTTCTCATCTGCCTCTGACACT
This sequence comes from Phyllotis vaccarum, assembly GCA_033318265.1. Taxonomy (NCBI): domain Eukaryota; kingdom Metazoa; phylum Chordata; class Mammalia; order Rodentia; family Cricetidae; genus Phyllotis; species Phyllotis vaccarum. The sequence goes on along the minus strand of JARWLC010000003.1, from coordinate 24,172,756 downwards.
TGCTCTCGAAAATTTAGTGCTCACATCTAGGGTACAACTCATTGATGATGTGACCGCCTATCATCGCCATCAACATAAGCAGAACTTCTAAGTGGCACTTCATTAAGGGCTTCAGGTCTAAGGAGGCAGCAGAATTACACCCCAGGAAACTTCCATTCATCTCATCTCCAGCCAGCTGGTTGTACATAAAACAGCAGACTAGTCAGTTCTTCCAAGGCTCAGCCCTGCCCCTTTGGACTGGTGGTCAGCCTTATCTATGTGACCTTCTTCCTCGTGCATGCAGCTCTAAGTGTGGTTATCGTCTGCCTGCATCAGTCCTGTGCGCCTCCCAGAACCACCTGAGGGTAAACTGAGAACAAGCAAAGCATTAGTATGTGTGTTTAGCTGTCCACATTGAGCAAGGTAGATTCACTTCTACTACACACGGAACCAATGTGCCCTTATAACGCAAGGCAAAAATGCCTGTATTTGTCCTTACTGTCTATAGAGTATTGGTCAAATACTGAAAAGTCCTGGGTTTTAACTTTAAGTATTAGGAAGTTCTGGGGACTTTTGTTTCTTCCTCTCAACAGCTTCTGTTCCTCTACAGCTAGGCCTGGTGACAGAGTCTGCCGGTGGAAGCAAAAGTGCTCCCCAAAGCAACTGCAGCCCCACAGGAAGCAACTATTTATGGCTGCCTACCCTGTGCAATGGCTAGGCTCTTACACACACCACTCATTCGGTATGTATGACATTGCAATGAGATAGAAACCATTCCTGTTTTACATGTGTGGGCAGAAAGCCTTTAAAAGATCCAAATGCTTGGTCCAGGCACAATGGCACACGCCTGGAATCTCAGCAATTTCAAGATAGAGGCACAATGATTAGGGTTTCAAGGTCATCCTCAGATACATAGTAAGTTCAAGTCTAGTCAGGGCTACCTATCTTCAAAAATAAAATAAAATAAAAAAGGTCTAAACACTCACTCATGTCACACAGAATACAGGAAGGGCATTCTTTGTGCCTGTAAAGCTGTCTTTAATGTAAACACCCATGTTCTCACCTTTAATACAAGGTGTGAGGATCAGTGTAAACACTTGCTTGTCAAGCCTCACTCAGAGTGAATCTCTGCAGCGTGGTGGTTAGTCACATTATGGGGGTGGGGGTGGGGGAGGGTAGTCAAATCCTGCTGAGCATAGACCAGCTTGAAACAATCCTGGAGAATCTGTGGCTCAGAGTATGAGCAGAGGGAAGAAAGATGTAGGACTGTGACTGAGGTCACCTCCCTGCAGCCTTTGGCTGGCTGGTCCTGGGCCTCCTGCTTCTGAACACATGTGGAAGCACTCACTGTCACAACCCACAGCATTGCAAGAACAGTACCTACCGTCTAAGAATGGCCACTCTGAAACACCATTAGATAGCTCTCCTTTTCATTTTACAGTTACTGTAAGAGAGGACCCCATGCCACAAAGCTAGTGTGGAGGCCAGAGGACAACTTCCAGCCTATCTTCTATTTTCTCTTCTGACCATGAGGAAGTTCTGGGTATCAAACTCAGGTACTCAGACTTGGCAGAAAGCTCTTTGACCCACTTAGCCTTCCCACTGCTCCCCTGAAATAAAACAAGACCCATCTCATTTACATCCAGATGTAACAAACCCTTCGGTGTCCATTCTAGGCTCCACTTCTACTCATCACCCAGCAAGCAGCTTCAGTTGCAAATTTGATGACGGTTGCCTGGCTCATGTTGTGCCAGCCACCCTGTCCCCATCCCCTGGAAATGCACACAAACAAAATTAAACAGTGATACAAACAAAATTAAACAGTGATGTTTCTAAGCGGTGCCTCACAGTACCCATCTTCCCGATGGCTAGTTCTTCCCTCTCACTCCCTGCCACCAAGGATACTTTAAAGGTTCAAAATCCTGTCTTGTTGGATCGGATCTGCTTACTTGGTGCTTTCTCTATGCTAAATAATTCCAAAGGAAAAAGAAGAGGCAGCAGCTCTAAGAGCTGTAGTGTCCCACTCCAGCCTTCTCTGAAGATTCTGCTGCGAAGAAGCTCTCACTGATCATAATTCACCAGTCAACCAAAGCCCCCCAGCCTTTGGAGAATTCCCTGTCAGGCCCAACATGTGTCTTCCCTCTGCTTCTCCAGCTACCACTGTGTCTCTGTCAACCACAGGGGCCTATCTGTCTCTGTCTGTTAAGTGTCCATGTGGAGCACCTCTGACTGATTGCTAATCCTGCCTCTGCCTTCTTGTGGGATTCTGCATGTGCTGGGCATTTTGCTCCCTCTCTTCCCCAGGCTTGCTACAGCCTGGAGCAGAGGTTGAGGCTTGGCTGAAGATTGCTCCCAACTCCTCTTTTCTTGCTTTTAAGGATGCTTTTTGTTGTGGCTTCAAGCACAGGCAGCTGCTGGAGATGTTTGGAAAAAAATCTTCCAAGAGCACCTGCTCTCTCCCTCTCTCCAGCATCCTTCACTCTTCTTTCCTTTACACAGTGGGGTGGGTCTTTTATTTCTTAGATCATTACAAAAAACAGTGACTGAGTCCCTGAGTATAGCTGGGGAAATTGGGGTGGGTCTGACAGCTCTGTTGGAGTTCGTGGTCTATCCAGGAGAGGCAGACAGAAGCTTACAACCACTCAAACATATAGTAACACATGGTAAGCTACCCTCTGAAAAATAACCCCTATTCTCTAATTCTAATGCCTATCATGCACTTGGCAATAGTCTAAGTAACTTATACATTTTTTCTTTTAAAACATAATTACATTGTATTTATTATTTGTTTACTTTATGTATATTGTATGTATGTGGTATGGGGTTGCTGTGAGTATGTGTGTGCATGTGTGTGATGCACTCATGCCGTGCCATACCATCTATGTAGAAGATAGAAGACAACTTTCAGGAGTTGTTTCTCTCTACTGTGTGGCTTCTGGGGATCAAATTCAGGTTGTCATCCTTGGCGGCAAGCACCATTACCTGTTGAGCCATCTTGTGGGCCCTCACACACATTTTTGCTAAAGAAGATTCCCACTATTCTAGTTCATATATAAGGAAGCTGAAGAAAATGTGGATGAGCAGACTGCTCACAGGTACACAGCTTGCAGGAGTCAAAGCCAATATCTCATCACTGCATGGATGCTGGGAAAGCCAGGGAAGGAAGACATTCCTCCTGTACATAAATAGACATTTTGTTATTGGTTGTTTGGTTTTTTAAGTCAAAGTCTCATACATCCCAAGCAGGCTTTAAGCCCTAAGACTGCTGGTATGCACTATTATGTCCAGTTTGCTGTTGCTGAGTATGGAATCAAACCTCATGCATGCCAGGTAAGCCCTACCAACTGAGCTACATCCGCAGGCTTCAAACTCTTGGTAAAACTAAACCATCAGAAATCAGGCAGATATGCCCTTAAAATAAACTAAACCTGGAAAAACCACAGGAGTGGGTTTTCCTCTCCACTTAAGAGGGCCGAGTGGGGGCTTGAGTATCAAAAGCTTCTAGAAAAAACACTCCCCCTCCCGACAAGGTGCTCCCTATTGCAGCTGGCCGGGTGCTCACTCGAGCCCAGTGTGCAGTGAGTGTGTGTGGTCATCACTCACTGGAAAGTGCTGAATGGGCTGTGTTGAATAAGACTCAATTGTAGAGACAGCAGATGGCGCCCGATGTTTCCTACACCAGCTCCCGGTTCAGGTTCCAAGTCCTGAGTCCCCACTCTCTCAGCTGCCGCTAGTCTGCAGCGCTGCGCACCCGGGAACCAACCGACTGTGCCTGGTCAATCTGCATATCCACCTCTTTTCCCCGATGCTTCAAACCTCCCTGTTAAGATTTTTTCTTTTCATATCTTGCTGTTTCAATTAGCAGCTGAGTTTGATCTAGACGCTTTTCCTCATGTTAAATCCCTTTTGATAAAACAGTCCCCAGAGGAGCGGTCTTTGAAGCCTCTTTTTGAGATCTGGAGAGCAGAAAATGCCAAGGATAGTTACCCACAAGCAGACACTTCCCGGAATCCACTTGCCGTCTGAACAGGGCCGGGTCTTGCCTGTGCCTTTGTTGGTGATTCTCATAGGCCAGCCTCTTGCTCATTGTCCTAGATGTGCCTAGGGGAAATTCTCTGAACGCCTTTTTTTTTTTTTGGCTAGGTTTCAAACAAGGACAAATGGCTGAGGTGTCTACGTGACATATCAAAGCCAGCCCAGCTACCAGGTTCATCCCTCAGTCCCTACTTGTTACAGCCCTTCCTGGCTGGCATACCCTGCCCCATACCCTAAATTTCTCTATCCCAGGGGCTGGACTGTCCTTCCCCAGACTGCCCTTTTCTATATAGTCCAATCATTTCGGCTACCTGCTTTTTTTTGGTGTGGGGCGGTACTCTCTTTTGGGTCTCCTGCCTGCTGCACCTGGTTTCCTCTCTTCCTCCCCTCCTTCCCTCCGCATGTGGCACAGGGTCATGTCTGCTCTGGACTCTCCCAGATGTCCTTGCCTCTGGCTATGCTCTCCCATATATTTATAATAAACTTTCTTCTTCACCATACCTAGGAGCGGTCGTGTCCTGACCTTTTTATATATTTTTTTTTTCATTCAGCTTTACACTAAAAGTTCTGCCTAGGTGTGCCTTTGCCTATGAGATGACTCTTGGATGTTTCTAAAACAAACAATGGCTCTCTCAACTTAAAAAAAAAAAAAAGAAGACAAGAAAGCCAAGAGCCATCCAGAAACCTCAGAAAAGGGTAAAAGGCTGAGTCTCCCCTGTGACTGGAGAGACCTGAGGCTGAACTGTCAATCAAAGAAATGGTGAAGTCACCCAGCTAGGAATCAAGGGGGATCCAGTTCCCCATTCGGCCCCTAAGATCAGCTGTGTGACCGGGGACATGTGACTTCAACTCTAATGACACCTATTTTGTTGTTCATTAATGCCAATCAGGGAAGTGTTTATCTCAGGTGTTCATCAAATGAATTGGGTTATCAACCACCCTGGGCAGAACATCTGGCAGGTAACCGCCATGTGCACCCGGGACTCAGAGGATTCATGGTCATGGTTCCCTTCAGTTTGCTAGAGTGTGTCTCTCTTCCTCAGATTCTTGTTTTGGGGGGAGTGGGTGTGGACTCAGACAGGGTCCCATATGGCCCAGATTTTTTGTTGGTCTCTTTTTTGTTTTGTTGAGACAGAATTTCTCAGTGTAACAGCCCTGGCTGTCCTGGAAATCACTTGTAGACCAGGCTGGCCTTGCACTCAGAGATCCACCTGCCTCCGCCTCCCGGGTATTGGGATTAAAGGCATGTGCCACCCCCCCCCCCACACACCCCTTATGTAGTTCTTGCCAGCCTCCAACTCTAGGCAATCCTCCTGCCTCAGTTTCACAAGTGCTGGGATTACCCATGAGCCATTGTGCCCTGCTTCACACATCCACTTGATCTTGTTTTGTTTACTCTGCTTGTCAAAGAACTTTGCCAGAATCAGGTCCTGAGCCAAACTTGGTGGTGCACACATGTGATCCAGTACCTGCAAAGCAGAGGCAAAAAGTCTAGAGTTGAAGGTTACCACTGTTACTTAAAAGTTTGACTGGAGGTGTTCACGCTTTTCTCCTGACACATTCCAAAGGTGTGCAAGCAGCTTCATTCTACAGAACAACAGATTTACTATACTCAGAAATATTTGTTTTTAATGGTCATAGTTTCAACAAAGGGTGTGTCCAGTCACAAGGAGACAATGTTGTGAGCAGGATAGAGTTGGGTAGACTAGGTGACTTTCAAACCCTGAGATTCTGGACTTTTCTTTGCTATACTTCTGCCAGCTCCCCTCTCCTACACTCTCATTTTAGAGAAAATTCCCCTAGTTTTAGTAGCTGGTCCAGTGCCCACACTTAGGTCTAACTATCCAGCAGAGTCTTCTGGGATTAGGAGGCCGGGTTCTCATTTTCTTCCTGCTTCCTGAGTTCTAGGTGATCTTAAGAAAGAAATGCTATAGTTTCTGTCCGTTACTATGTGACAGAATTTTCCTGGAGAGACATAATGTACATATGTCTACTCACCTTAGAAAGAGAACCCCTGGTGGCCCATAGTAATGATGGTGCCAGAGTCCAACTTGGTGAGTCAGTGAGTTTTACTGGCAGTTTCTTAGCTCCACTAGGTAACTCCAGTTCACCCTGGAGATTGAATGCCCCCAAAACAGCTGCCTCTGAGAAGCCACCCCAGACTCAGGAAAGCTGCAACCCTAGAGCTCCTGACACCACTTGTGGGCAGCTCCATAGGTCCGCAGCAGCTCAGCTGATCAGAGCCTCCCTGTCCCGGCAGCTGGTTACTGCTTCCATAATTCTGGGGAGAGGCTGCGGAATCTTACCAGTTCCAGCTTTCCTAAACTTGGGAAGTTTGTTTACCCCAGTCTTCCAAGCCTCTTCCTCCTAGGAAAAAATGTTTCAATCTGGAGGAAACTGGCCTTTGACACTACTCAACCTTCCCTCCATGCTTTCCTACAGGACTCCACTCTTGCTCTTAAGGATTGACTTTCCCTAATTACCAACCAGCCTTTGCGGCTCTAGAGAACCTGTCTGATCTATGTGAGCAGGTGACACAGGTCTAACCAATCAGAGTGTTCCAGCTCCCCACTCCCACACCTCATGATTGACTCTGAAATGAGCACTAGAAACTAACCAGAATCCAAAGCTTCTGCTAAGATTGTTGAAGACACGTTTTTTTCCCCAACTGGCACACACAGGACTGAATTTTCTGACGTCTGCCAGACGGATGGAAACTGCCCCCAAAGAAAGCTGATTATATTTGTTATTTTCCTGTTACTGTGACAAAATATCTGATAAGAAGCAATTTAGGGAAGGAAGGGATTATTGCACCTTGCAGTTTGAGCGTGTACAGTCCATTACGGCTGGAAAGGCATGGTGGCAGGAGTGTGGGGCAGCTGAAGCTAGGGAGGAGAGAGGGGGTTGCTGGTGCTCAGCTCACTTTCTCCCTTTTAAGTCCAGGGCAGAAGCTCAGGGAATGGTACTGTCCACACTTCCCTGCTCTGTTAAACCTCTCTGGAAACACCTTAATAGACATGCTCAGAGATGTGTTTCCATGGTGATTCTATATCCAGACAAGTTGACAGTGAAGATCTACCTCACACTAACACAGAGAGAAGAAGGATGCGGAGAGTTTGCAGAAACAAATCCTGGTGATATCCAGAAAATGTCTGCACCTGAAGACAGCACCCAGAGCCAGCCCCTTGGCTGTAGACTTGGAGTTACACTAGTCAATAAATTTAGTTACATTTGAGTTTTTAACTTTTTATTATTGTTTTATTTCACTTTTGTCTTTTTGCAATTTAAATGTATTTGAGCCTAATTTATTTTCTCATTTATTTCTATTTCTAATTTTTTCCTTGTTTTAAAATTTCATTTTTGAAATGCTATATCTGTACTCTATATTTATGCCATGTTCCTTCCTCTCCAGCCCCTCCTGTGTCACCTCTTCCCAAATTCATGGCCTCTTTTTTTCTTTAATTATTATAATTATCTCTTTATTTTTGAAACAGGGTCTTACTATAACAAAGCATTGCAGGCTTAAGGAATCACATGACACCGCTTTATTATCTTGCATATTGTGTCTTATTTTATTGCTGTGATAAAATATCTCAAACTGAAGGGAAGGCAAGTTTATTTCAGATCAAGGTGTGGGGGCAAAGTCCATGCTGGCAAGAAAGGCTTGGTGACCTTTCTCGACGGGTGCAGCAGTGGACATACAGTCACATCTGGAGAACAGGACACAAAGAACTGAGGTTAGAAAGACAACCTAGCTATAACCCGGAAGGTTTATGTCCCAGACTCACCTCCTCCAACCAGGTCCCCTTCCTTAAAGCTTCCCTAGCCTTCAAGAGCAGCACTTCTAGCTGGGGACCAAGTGATCAAACACATGCACTTGTAATTGGGGGGCATTTCACATGTGAACCTAGCTGCCTACAGGTCAGAGGTCCTAGATGGGCTCTGTGGGCTGAAATCAAAGGGGCAGCCGAGCTGAGCTTCTCTGGGATGCTTCTAAGATATGGATTCTTGCCCATCTTCCTCTTTGTGTTTTGTTTCTTTCTTTTTTTTTTTTTTTTTTTTTTTTGCTTTTGTTTTTGGGTTTTTCAAGACAAGGTCTCACTGTGCAGCTCTGAATGTTCTGAAACTCACTTTGAAGACTAGCCTCCAATCTGCAGAAATCTGCCTGCCTCTGCTTTCCAAGTGCTGGGATTAAAGGCATGCTCTACTATGTCTGGCTTCAGGCTACTGTAATTGTTATTATAGGTGCGAAAATGGCAGATGCCCAGAGACACTGATGTGGTGTTCTTAGGTGGGAGAGATAGGCAGCCACTAGAGTAATCACTCAAAGAATTTGGTCTCCAAGGATAATGGTGGAGTGAGATATACCTCACCCACCTTATTTTTTTCCCCAGACAGGGTCTCACTAAGTATCTCAAGCTGGCCTAGAATTCACTATGTACACCAGGATAGCCTCAAACTCACTGAGCTCTGTCTGCTTCTGCCTCCTGAATACTAGGATGAAAGGTGTGCACAACCACACCCAGACTTACTGGCTTAAAACTTGGGCAAGAAGTCACCTAGGTAGGTTGAGACAGCCATACACAAACCTGGTGCCAGAGAAGGTGCTTTTCTCTGTGTTTGTACAAAACACAGCTCTCTCTCCAAAGGGGGATAAGAGAGATTTTATTTCAAACCAAATATGGGTGACACAGACTCAGACTGCCTTGAATGACATGTTCTACCATGGATGTGGTGACATGAACCTGTAGCCAACATAAGACAGTCACGTATCAAGGCATTTGCCAGGTTACTAGGAAATGGGAAAGTTCTGCTATAGTCTCAGATGACATGCTTGGCTTTAGGGAAGACGATGGCCCGGCTGACTGGGTTAATATATTCTAAAAGTCTTTCCTGATGGTCCCACGCATCATAGGTCAAATACAGAGGATGGTAATAAATAGCCATTAAGTGGACTAATGACAGCACAAGATGATGTTAGCTCTGGATCAGCAACATCCCCACCCTCTGCCATCAGAACGTTTGAAGGATCTCTTGCAGAGACCTCAGTTCACAGTTGGCTGATAGGAAACAAGAAACAAATAGACTGGGGAAAAATTCAAAACCAAATGCTCAACCACCCCTCAATTTCTGTCTCGGATCCTTAATAACTGGCATGTCAACTCCCCTACCCGCAGGCCATTGGCTAGATAGATCCCATTGCACCCTCCACCGCTGCCCCGCCACATATCCAGAAGTAGTTTGCTTCAGAGATCACTCCCCTCTCGCCCCTGCCTAGCTGTTTTGCTTCATGGGGCCACTGTTAGCAGAAGGACAGCAGGATTTGCTAGCATCCTAACTTGCCCATTGGTTTCCTGCCCAGAGTGTCTGACAAGGAGTTTCCAGGGACCTCACTGAAGCGGAAGCTAGCACTTGACAGAGACGCATGGCAGTGATTACACGGGGCGTTAGGCACAGTTACTGCGAATGGTTGCTCCAAGGCCCCTCTTGAGCTTCTGGCTCCTTGTGTCAGTTATGTGCTATAAAGGGAGGGCATAGAAGGAGCCAGGAGCACAGGCAGGGTGCCCTTCTCCAGAGATAAAGTGGGGGGGGGGGCTCTCCTGGCATAGATAATTGAAAGATGCTCTAAAATTCTTCACACACTGGCTGTCGTCATGGTTCACAGAACATGTGTTCCTTTTTCAAACATGGAACTTGAGCCAAGCCGCTCACCACCCTAAAAGGGACATAGCTGAATGACATGAAGAACTAATAGCATGCCCCTGAGAGATAAGGGCTGTGAAAAGGAAGGTTTCCAGTGAACTCTGGGCTAATGTCCGAGTCTTCATCTCTTGTCTCTGCCCAGTATGATACCAACATCTGCTTATACACTTTCCTAGGTCAGAACTCACTACTACTCAGGCACCTTATTGCATGTGTGGTGAGGCTTTGCTTTTGTTTTTAACCCCTGTGTGTAAGAGAGAGACTCTGTGTGTCTGTCTGTGTGTGTGTGTGTGTGTGTGTGTGTGTGTGTGTGTGTGTGTGTGTGTGTCTGCCATGGTGCACATGTAAAATTGAAGACAACTTCTAGCACCCTTGCGTTCCACCTTATTTGAGACAGGACCCCTTGTTTTGCTATTTTCACACCAAGGCAAAGGTCAGAGCTTCCAGCTCCACCCACCTCCCACTTCCCCACAGAAGCCTAGGGATTACTGCTTCTAGCTGTTATATGGGTTCTGGGCATCTGAACTCAAGTCTTCATGCTTGCTCAGCAAGTACTCTACCCACTGAACCATCCCCCCAGCCCTCTCTCTCCTTTTTCTTCTTTTTAGGGGTCTTGTTACATAGCCCCAGCTGGGCTGGTGTTCCCATCCTTCCTGTCCCAGGTTTCTGAGTTCCTGGGGTACAGCCATACCCAGCCGGCTTCTTACTTGTCAGACAGCTCTGGTTTTTAGGAAAATACTTTAGATTGACTAGGGATCCAGCTCTCAGCCATCGGCCTTGGTTCTGCTTACCATGCTGAGTTCTCAGCCACAAGGGCTTCTCCAAGATTCATCTCTAATGTCCCCATCAACTGAGGAGCTCATGAAAATGCAGATTCAGCGGCCACCACGGCAGCTTTAGTGGATCAAGACACTTGCTACCAAGACTCATAACCTGAGTTTACTCCTTGGGAAAAAGTGACTTCTGTAAGTTGTCCTGTGATCTCTACATGCATGCCATGGCATACATAGACATAAAAAGTGAAGTGTAATACAAGTGCAGATTCATGGGCCCATCATTAAGACGGTGAATCAGAATTCCTGACTGGAGGGCCTCAGGAATGTGTTTACATGTACAGGTTACCTGAGCTGTTAGACCAGACAGGTAGAAGGATGCCCAATGAACTTTACAGGAAGAAATATCCAAAAGAAAGACTAGAGACATAGAGAAAAAATTGCCATCCCCATACCCCCACACCCCCACACCCCCACACTCCCTCACCCCCCATCTCCACACTCCCCCACCCCTACACTCCCTCACCTCTATTCCCATACCCCCTCTATGCTGTAACAGTTATAAGGACTCAGGCATGAAGCAACAAGATATCTTAGGCAGGAAAAGTGCTTGCTGTCTGTGTCCAACAGCCTGAGTACTGTGCCCCTCCCCCTCCCCAGGAACTCACATGAGGGTGGAAAGTTAGAACCAACTCTACAAAGTTATCCTCTGACTTCAACTCTCCCACACACGTCTTATGTACACTGGTAATACATTTAATTGTAAATACATAAATAATGAGGTCTCTGGCACAAGCTTTCCTTGAGCGCATGCTACACTCACCTCTATTCAATAAGGACTCTGCAGGGCTTGAGCACCAGAGGAAACCGAGGCCTACACACCTGCGTTGGAATGGGCAGAGTTATAAATTAAGGTAATACCCTGAACACAATACATGTACCATCTACCTATCTTGGTGAACGTTCTTTATGACCTACAAGGATGACTTCAAATTTAATGATAACAGGATTTTTTCAGTGGAACCTGACAGTGCAGAGAGTGTGGACTACCAGCCCTGGCTCCCAGCATGCCCATCTTCCCTTTTCATTCTTAACTCTGCTCTATACCCGGGAGAGCTTTGACGCTCCAGAGCGTCACACACGTGGCAGCCCTGTTCACATCCCTGTAAAGAGCTGCAACCGTGGCCCCTGTGAGATGAACAGAGCCATTTTATAAATTATTCTGGCCTGCCTGCTCTAGTTTTGACCCTGTTTAGCTACCTTGCCCCCTGCGCCCACCTACACCAGCAGGTACACCTGGGAGCCGAGGTGGGAGAGGGTCAGGGTGCAGCAGATCTTTGGGTCACTCCGTCAGCACTCAACTAGGCATCAAGTCCTGATAAGGTGATAGCACTGCCTCTCACAATCACACTGAGCCAGGGGAAGGGAAATTAAGTCCTGAGCACGTGCTCCAGTCTGCAAACAAGAGTGTGGGGTGGGGGCAGACGGGGACAGGACACTAAGTCACATTTGCCTCATTGTCCCCTAACCCTCTATCTTTGGATTTAAAAATAGATATGATGTGGTCTAGGGAGATGTGATCTCTGTCAGTAGAGTGGTGGCCATACAAGCATGAAGACCCAAGTTTGATCTCCAGAACCCACATAAAAAGCAAGATGTGACAGCTGAGGGTGGGGGTAAGTTGGGCAGAATGTGCTGAGAGGTGAGAACAGCAGATTCCAGAAGTCTCTGTGAGTCAGTAGGGATGCCAGTACTCTACTCCCAGCAGAGGAGTTGTGACACTGGACAGGGAAGGCAGGGGATGGACAGTTTCACTACCCTTTTTCTAGGTGTGAAAAAGTACTGGAGTGTGTAGAGCCACCTCAGGCAGTCACTCCATTCACTGATGGGTTCACTCATTGTGGTGGATGCTGTTTTGGGGTGTGGGGGAAGATGGAGTGAGAAAACTCAGGGATGATTTTCACCCCGTGGGAGTTCCAGTCTAAAAGGACAGACCCACCCACATTATACAGACAATGACTCCAGCAAATGCAAGAGTACTATTGTGCTACGGGCAATAAAGGGCTAGATAGTATATAAAGGGATATGATCTGCCCTATGCCACCTGACCTGAGATGCAAAGGATGAATAAGGACTGACCTAATGGGGTCCTGGGGAGGTAACTCAGCTGCTAAAGTATCTGATGCATAAACAGGAGGATTTGAGTTAGATCCTCAGAACTCCTATTGATAGGAAGGAAGGGAGGGAGGGAGGGAGGGAGGGAGGG